>OX103979.1:13408623-13878097 GCA_944470395.2 Schistosoma turkestanicum | reverse complement strand
GAGAGGAGGGTTGGACATGGGGTTGGCGGCCCCATTCCGTTGAAATCTAACTTGCCAAAAAAACGCTAACCAGAAAAAAATAATTCAAACCATTTTAACTCTGCCCTGGGAGTTGGAGGAAGAATTATGACGTCGCGTGATGAAAGCCGAGTTCCCTCGGAAGTCACGGGGCTGATGCCTCTTCTGACAACCAGAGCAACCATTTTTTTAGGTACATGGAACGTTTGTACATTGTGGGAGACTGGAAGACTATTTCAAGTTGCGGCAGAAATGAAAAGATACAACCTCGATGTGCTTGGAATCAGTGAAAACCAACTGGACACAAGTAGGACAACTGAGACTAGCTTCAGGGGAACTGCTGTTATACTCTGGTCATGAAGAGGAAAATGCTTCACATACACAAGGAGTTGCATTGATGCTGTCCAAACATGCACAAAAGGCACTGATAGGATGGGAATCTCATGGACCGAGGATCATTAAAGCATCCTTCAAACAAAGAAACAGCACATTACAATGAACGTCATTCAATGTTATGCACCTACCAACGACTACAATGACGACGTTAAAGATCAATTCTACGAAAGGCTGCAGTTGAAAAATATCTGGAACTCCAAACAACTTTCAAACAAAACCAAAATCAGGATCTTCAATACAAATGTCAAGACAGTTCTACTGTATGGAGCGGAAACATGGAGAACTACCAAAGCCATCATCCAGAAGATACAAGTGTTTATTAACAGTTGTCTACGCAAAATTACTTCGTATTCGTTGGCCAGACACCATCAGCAACAACGAACTGTGGGAGAGAACAGACCAGATTCCAATGGAGGAGGAAATCAGGAAGAAAGCGGTGGAAATGGATAGGACATACACTACGAAAAGCACCCAACTGCGTCACTAGACAAGCCCTCACATGGAACCCTGAAGGCAAAAGGAAAAGAGGAAGGCCAAAGAACACATACGCCGAGAAATAGAGAAAGATATGAGAGGAATGAACAAACATTGGACAGAACTGGAGAGGGAAGCCCAGGACAGAGTTGGTTGGAGAAAACTGGTGGGCGGCCTATGCTCCATTGGGGGTAACAGGCGTAAGTAAGTAAGTAAGTAAGTAAGCATGTCCATCAAACCTAGATGACTCCTCATTGCACCTAGGATACCTGATGTTAGTCTTCTCAGTACCTCCATCACTGTGGCTTAAGCTATTGCCACCGACGCCTACATTCTCCACGCTCAAACAACCGATTTCGTCTTGATCCGAAGTACACAAGGAAGCTATGTTAGCAACATCAACCGAAGAAACTGCACTGCCTGTAGTGATTCCACTATCGTTACCATCACGTTTATTATTGTCCACAATGATGTTCTGACTATTCATAGTTAATGACAAGTTGCAAGATAGTTGGCATGCAGGCTTTAAAGCTATGCTACCACTTTCACTAACACTATCAATGTTGCTATGACTACTTGGACCAGTATACAACTGTCCATCCGTTGACCGTAAACAAACATCAGCAGGACGCGCTGAGCTGCTAATATCTTCCGCTTTAATATCATGATGCGCTATAGAACTAGATATAGTAGCCTGCAGACATCCTGATTGCTCAGCAACATGAAGTGCCGTGTCACTATTTACACTTGTTGTCCTAGAATCAACTGTAGGTCCCGTTCTATAATTTACCCTAAGTGAAGGGTTCCGAACATAGGCTTTATTCCATCCAGCCAATCCTGTTTTGTCCTCATTCATATTTACTGAACTCACTAACCTCTGTTTGCTCGAATCCAAATAACCGTTCCTCGCTTTTCGAGCAGTTAACAGGCTTTTATCATCACACACCTCGGATCCATCCTGATGCCTACCCTTTTCGCCTTTTTCTTTCTTTTCCATACTTAAAAAAGCCATCTTATCCGTTACACAAACCGGCTTCTTACTGGGATACGCATCAAGGGGTTTTAAATCATCGCGGTCACATTTTCGGCTTTCAACAGCGTATACTTTTCTGATACAATTGACAACTCTCTTATATTCCGGGTGTGAGTTAGGTGTAAACGAAGAATCCTCATGTCTCGCACGCAGATCACTAGTAGCTTCCGTATTATGTCCTGTTTTAGCCCGATTAGCTAATAGCTATCTTAGCACGAGACATAATAAATTCCGTCAATTCTTTGAAATTAGGTTCTCTTTCCTCTTCGTCCCACTTGATTCCCAGCTCTGCCCACTGGGCTTGCATTTGATCAGGTAAGAGCCCAGCTATTCGTTCTAAAGTAACCATGGAATTAAGTTCCGTTGTACAATTTAACTGTTCTAAGGTTAGAGCAACATTCCGCATTTTAATAGCCAAATTCGTCAACTGTTCCGGATCATTATAATCTGCATTCCCGGTTCTAAACAAGTCCTCCAAGGTTTCACGGGCTATCACATGCGACTGACCAAAGAGCTGTCTTAAAATAGCCTTAGCTCTCTTATATCCCACTTGTGGATCAATTATAAGGCAACCTTCAATCGCATTTCTTGCTTTTCCTTTACAGTAGTGAATTAAATATAATAAACGCAAATTATCGCCCTTTACTCTAGGTTCTATAAACGATTCAATTTGCTTAATGAATCTAAAGTAGTCGCGGGGTTTCCCGTCAAAGAATGATAGTTCACCCTTAGGTAATTCTAATCCTACTATCGGTGTCCTAAGCATCTGATCCTTCTCTGGTACCTTAGAATTCTCACCCAAATTTTGTTCCTTAATGTCTTCTAAGGGTGACTTACAATAATAAGTATCAAACATAACATCATCACGAGTATAGAGGGAACCCATTAAACAAGAATCATTAACGACTTGCCTAGCATTTCGGGATTCTTCATGCTCTTCCACCCTCTTCGTGTTTGTTTTCTTGTGGTTGCTCATGTTTAATTGGAGTTCAACGGAAGATAAATAACAAATACAAAATATAGAAATTCCACCGGTAAATCCTCAATAAAAATCCAAAAGGACCAGAAAATCGTTTCCAAAATACAGTTCGATCACAAAAGAACGATAAGTAGTCCAAACTTCTTCTTCCAAGAAGTTTAATATTATAAACGATTAAAATTCCAAGTGTTTCCTTATTCTTCTTAATAATCAGACTGTAGTAGGCTTGTTCTTCTAAATCGTTAGACTGTAGTTGGATTTTCTACCGTAGCAGTTCAATTCGATTCCAATAGAAGTATGTTGGACGCACCCTCCGTTATTCGAATATCAAAACACAATAATTCTAGGAGAAAGTGGTCTATTTATAGAGAAGAAATGGAAATACAAACGTTACCTAACAATTGTTACGTCTTCCAATTCAAAATTACTCTGAATGAGTATGCAGGTTCCGGAGACTAGGTGAAACTCGTATACTGTAACGATATCAAATCCAAAAATGTAGCTGTAGCCATATTATATCAAATTTAAATAACGTATGTACACTTCAGAAGCAAACATACAAACTTCAATATAAGTACAAAATATAGAAATAATAACAATATACAATGATAAAATCTCAAAATGGAATCAAACAAAATACCAAAATGTCAACAGAAAGAGTCCGTCATGTCATGACAAAAATATATAAACATGGAGGGACTTTCCAAAAAACAAAACATTCAAAAAAGATTCTACAATAGATTTACCTTGCATTGGTTCACAGCCACTGGTGGTTCGCCGTAACGTAACTGTCGTAACTCGCGTAAATTATCGCAGTGGACACTGATATAACTGACAAACATTGTCTATAAATTTTAGCCATCTATATAAAGCCAATGTGTCTTATGAAATATTTAAGTAACCAATCGACACTTTACAGTAAACATGTTAGCAATTTTAAAATTTTGATCTTTTTCGCAAATTGGCATGCTTTTTGTAACATGACACTTGAGAATAAATTACCATTATATTGGGATCCATCGAGCGATAAAAATGAAGGCGACAGCTTGGAGCTTCAAACTGAACCAGAGAAATACTTCTGTATTCAGGTATTCAGAATTTTCCAGTTAATGATTCCAAGTCCATCTTAATTCACATCGGTCTCCATAGCTTAGTAGCAAGAAGATTAAAGTTTGTAAAGACATCCATAATCATAATTTTGCAGTCGAACTATCTGTTTATGAAATGTCAACCTCCAGGTGATACGGAGTGGGCATGTTGCGGGTTGTCTTGGCAGAAAACCAACTTCAGCGTATTTTTCAAAACATGGGCCTCAAAGGGAGCAGACGTATAAAAGCAACCTCAGCTTCAATGAATAATCGTCTCATAAATCGAAAAGGACCATAACCAAAGAAAATATTCTGACCCGGAAATATGAGTGGTTTGAAGACATTGTTCTTATCATCAATGTTTGCTGGTTTGTAACCGCAAACTCGCCAGGTTTGTGCCGTTTGGCTCATTAAAACAAGTGTATTGGTGAAGATTCAGTGGTATCAAAAGGATACTGAAATGGTGTCAGGGAAACTGGGTGAAAGGTACACAGCAGACAAAGCAAGATGGCGACCGCAGCGAACGTAAGTGTGGTACAAAAGTACGAATAAACAAAGTTTTCGGTAAAACGTTCATTAGTACATGTGGTTATAATGATAAATGTTGCTATTTAGCTAATCGCGTTTTCGTCGCAAAAGTAAAGTCGTTACAGCAAACCCCCTGCAAGATAGGGTGAACTCTTTTGATACGTAGCGACTTCGTTCGTGGGACCGATTGCAAAATGTGCGATTGTAGGACAGAAGGGTTGACTAACAGGAGGCGATCCATGATCGTCGAGTTGTCACGGATGGCCTTTTACGTAGAACTGTACCAGGAGTAATGTGCCGCGTTTGCTACTTGAGTTGGCGTGCCACACCAGAATGGTGTGTATCTAGAATCTAGTGATGGAGTTCGTAGGGCCTGGTCTAGTAAACGCTACTTGTCGAAAGCCTGGGACTGTCATCTCATCCGATGTCAAGGGCGGTGTGGTCTGCTGATATGAACGTGAGGCTGGGGTCTCATCCAAGGATGGTGCATATGACGCACGCTGTTGACTGGGACGTGAAAATGAGGCCTCTGGTGTATCTAGCTTGGGGTCCGAAGGAGATGATGGGACCTCGCTAGTGAGTTGGAAGGGTCCAACATTAGGTCTCGACATATCGAATAAGGCACTGTCATCGATGTGTGCCGTAGACAGATAGACAAAACATCACTTCTCAGTGGTGTAAAAACCTCCTCATGCAGACGTATTTTCGAGCCGTATTCAAGTTCAGCGACGAGACATTGAATATCTACCTTAAATGCTTAATGGTCGCATGGTCTACAACTAACACCATCTTTATTGAGAGCTGTGTGGAGAAGAGATGCCCAAGGACTGTGGGAAAGACGAATGGTACAAAAAATGAGTAACTTTTAAAACTCATGCTTAGAGACAACAAATTTGTACGGTGTCAGTCGGTGAGATTTGACCATGGCTGGTGGTTATCAGGGGAAATAAGTAAAACCTGGAGTATATTATCGAGCGAAAAAAACACCCTTGATTCGCTACAAATCTCTTGAAGACTTATGAACCTTGCATATGTCAAAAGAAAATCCGCCTGGAGCCCCTTTATGGCTACTGCTGGGCCCAAGCCGGATAAAGTAAGAGGACTGATGTTGGCGACCACGGAAAAACGAACTCTCTAAAAAAAATACTAACCAGAAAAATTAATCCGAACCATTTTGACTCGGCCCTGGGAGTAAGAAGGTCGTCTTACAGAAGAATTATGACGTCTCATGATGAAAGCCTAGTTCTTTCGCAAGACAAAAGCCGATGCTCCCCCTTCTGACAACCGGATAAATCTTCCCTTCAGATACATAGAATATTCCAACACTGTGTGGGACCAGAAGACTGTTCCTAATTGCTACAGAGATGAAAAGATACAACTTGCAGGTGCTTGGAATCAGTGAAACGTATTAGACGAGTGTTGGATAACTAAGACTAGCTTCAGGAGAGATGCTGTCATACTCCGACCATGAAGAAGAAAATGCTACACACAGAAGTCGCACTGATGCTGTTCAAACAAGCACAAAAGGCACTGATAGCATGAGAATCTCATGGACCCAGGATAATACAAGCATCCTTCAAAACAAAGAAAGAGGACATTACAATGAACGTCATCCAATGCTATGCACCTACCAACGACTACAATGGCAGATCAATCTTACGAGGCTGCAGTCAGTCGTCGACAGATGCTCATCAAAGGATTCGACCATTCTGATGGGGGACCTAAATGCCAAGGTTGGCATGGACAACACTGGATATGAAGACATAATGGGACCACATGGGCTGGTAGAAAGGAAAGAAAATGGTGAGAGATTCGCAAACCTATGTGACTTCAACAAACTAATCATAGGCGGCACAATATTCCCACACAAACGCATATACAAAACCACACGGATTTCACCCTATCACTACTCAGGACCAAATCCACTCAATAAAAACTTCAGAAGGATCATGCAGGACATGAGAACCAAGAGAGGAACTGACTTAGCCTCAAATCATCACTTGCTGGTCTCTAAAATGAAACTGAAACTCAAGAAGCACATTACAAATGTTTAATACGGCCTTTCCTCAGGACACCGTAAAACTCAACGCACTCAATATAGCCCTCACCAATAGGTTCCAGGCCTTGCACGATCTACTCAATGGAGAACAATTGGAAAGGGACCAAAGAGGCGATCGCTTCGACATGTCAGGAGTTTCTGGGTCATGAGATCTTTGTTGGTACTCCTCAGAAAACTTGAGAGAGGAGAAACAAGAAGACAGAAATCAACATCAGCCGAACAAGAGCAGAGAAAGCCAACGCACAAGCTGAATACACAGAAGCAAGCAAATGAAGAGGGGCATCAGAGCCGACAAACGCGAATGAGTGGAAGATCTAGCAGTGACAGAGGTAAAGGCTGCAAGAGAAGGAAACATGAGACAATTGTACGATACAACAAAGAACCTCGCTGGAAACCATCATAAACCGGAGTAACCAAAGAAAACAAAAAAGTTGAAGTAATCACGGACATTGAAGAACAGCGATACTGGTGGACAGAGCACTTGGAACAACTCTAGAATCGACCAGACCGACTGAACCCACCCAACATCGAAACAGCAACCACAGACCTCCGAATTAAGGAACTTTATATTTTTTTGGTTTACACTTCACAGTATTTCATTATCATTTACAATTTTTTTGTTTCACCCTTTGAATGTACCGAGGTTCATACTCAGAGGCATTGCCACTAGATGCGGAAGTTTGCTAGGCGAATTCTTCTTATATTCCGTACACAACCGTTTAACCCACTTTAAATGTCGCGCATGATGGGTTATATAATTCTGATTCGTTCGCTCAAGGTCGTCAGTACGCAAATCACATGTGAGCTAAATTTAACCATATCTTCTTTATGGAATACACAGTGAGCACGTAGAATCTCTCTCTTTTTAATTCTCCTCGATTTTTTTATTTTTTTGTTCTATCGATAGAGTAAGACAAACTCCATGATAACACGCAGAGGTTGCTTTGTTGTTGCGAGAAAGTTTTCACGTGCCCCCCCCCCCACACCACGCCACCAAAAATCAATGTTATGCAAGAAAGAAGATATGGTTAAATTTAGCTCACATGTGATTTGCGTACTGACGACCTTGAGCGAACGAATCAGAATTATATAACCCATCATGCGCGACATTTAAAGTGGGTTAACCGGTTGTGTACGGAATATAAGAAGAATTCGCCTAGCAAACTTCCGCATCTAGTGGCAATGCCTCTGAGTATGTACCTCGGTACATTCAAAGGGTGAAACAAAAAAGTTGTAAATGATAATGAAATACTGTGAAGTGTGAACCAAAAAAATATAAAGTTCCTTAATTCGGAGGTCTGTGGTTGCTGTTTCGATGTTGGGTGGGTTCAGTCGGTCTGGTCGATTCTAGAGTTGTTCCAAGTGCTCTGTCCACCAGTATCGCTGTTCTTCAATGTCCGTGATTACTCCAACTTTTTTGTTTTGTTTGGTTATTCTGGTTTATGATGGTTTCCAGCGAGGTTCTTTGTTGTATCGTACAATTGTCTCATGGTTCCTTCTCTTGCAGCCTTTACCTCTGTCACTGCTAGATCTTCCACTCATTCGCGTTTGTCGGCTCTGATGCTCCTCTTCATTTGCTTGCTTCTGTGTATTCAGCTTGTGCGTTGGCTTTCTCTGCTCTTGTTCGGCTGATGTTGATTTCTGTCTTCTTGTTTCTCCTCTCTCAAGTTTTCTGAGGAGTACCAACAAAGATCTCATGACCCAGAAACTCCTGACATGTTGAAGCGATCTCCTCTTTGGTCCCTTTCCAATTGTTCTCCATTGAGTAGATCGTGCAAGGCCTGTAACCTATTGGTGAGGGCTATATTGAGTGCGTTGAGTTTTACGGTGTCCTGAGGAAAGGCCGTATTAAACATTTGTAATGTGCTTCTTGAGTTTCAGTTTCATTTTAGAGACCAGCAAGTGATGATTTGAGGCTAAGTCAGTTCCTCGCTTGATTCTAATGTCCTGCATGATCCTTCTGAAGTTTTTATTGAGGGATGGTTCTGGTCCTGAGTAGTGATAGTGTGAAATCCGTGTGGTTTTGTATATGCGTTTGTGTGGGAATATTGTGCCGCCTATGATTAGTTTGTTGAAGTCACATAGGTTTTGCGAATCCTTCACCATTTTTCTTTCCTTTCTACCAGCTCATGTGGTCCCATTATGTCTTCATATCCAGTGTTGTCCATTGCCAACCTTGGCATTTAGGTCCCCCATCAGAATGGTCGAATCCTTTGATGAGCATCTGTCGACGACTGACTGCAGCCTCGTAAGATTGATCTGCCATTGTAGTCGTTGGTAGGTGCATAGCATTGGATGACGTTCATTGTAATGTCCTCTTTCTGTGTTTTGAAGGATGCTTGTATTATCCTGGGTCCATGATTCTCATGCTATCAGTGCCTTTTGTGCTTGTTTGAACAGCATCAGTGCGACTTCTGTGTGTAGCATTTTCTTCTTCATGGTCGGAGTATGACAGCATCTCTCCTGAAGCTAGTCTTAGTTGTCCAACACTCGTCTAATACGTTTCACTGATTCCAAGCACCTGCAAGTTGTATCTTTTCATCTCTGTAGAAATTAAGAACAGTCTTCTGGTCCCACACGGTGTTGGAATATTCTATGTATCTGAAGGGAAGATTGCTCCGGTTGTCAGAAGGGGGAGCATCGGCTTTTGTCTTGCAAAAGAACTAGGCTTTCATCATGAGACGTCATAACTCTTCTGTAAGACGACCTTCTTACTCCCAGAACCGAGTCAAAATGGTTTGGATTAATTTTTCTGGTTAGTATTTTTTTAGAGAGTTCGTTTTTTCGTGGGATGTGGTCGCCAACATCAGTCCTCTTACTTCATCCGGCTTGGACCCAGCAGTAGCCATAAAGGGGCTCCAGGCGGATTTTCTTTTGACATATGCAAGGTTCATAAATCTTCAAGAGATTTGTAACGAATCAAGGGTGTTTTTTTCGCTCGATAATATACTCCAGGTTTTACTTATTTCCCCTGATAACCACCAGCCATGGTAAAATCTCACCGACTGACACCGTACAAATTTGTTGTCTCGAAGCATGAGTTTTAAAAGTTACTCATTTTGTGTATCATTCGTCCTTCCCACAGTCCTTGGGCATCGTTTCTCCACACAGCTCTCAGTAAAGATGGTGTTAGTTGTAGATCATGCGACCATTAAGCATTTAAGGTAGATATTCAATGTCTCGTCGCTGAACTTGAATACGGCTCGAAAATACGTCTGCATGAGGAGGTTTTCACACCACTGAGCAGTGATGTTTTGTCTATCTGTCTACGGCACACATCGATGACAGTGCCTTATTCGATATGTCGAGACCTAATGTTGGACCCTTCCAACTCACTAGCGAGGTCCCCTCATCTCCTTCGGACCCCAAGCTAGATACACCAGAGGCCTCATTTTCACGTCCCAGTCAACAGCGAGCGTCATATGCACCATCTTTGGATGAGACTCCAGCCTCACGTTCATATCAGCAGACCACACCGCCCTTGACTTCGGATGAGATGACAGTCCCAGGCTTTCGACAAGTAGCGTTTACTAGACCAGGCCCTACGAACTACATCACTAGATTCTAGATACACACCATTCTGGTGTGGCACGCCAACTCAAGTAGCAAACGTGGCACATTACTCATGGTACAGTTCCACGTAAAAGACCATCCGTGACAACTCGACGATCATGGATCGCCTCCTGTTAGTCAACACTTCTGTCCTACAATCGCACATTTTGCAATCGGTCCCACGAACGAAGTCGCTACGTATCAAAAGAGTTCACCCTATCTTGCAGGGGGTTTGCTGTAACGACTTTACTTTGCGACGAAACGCGATTAGCTAAATAGCAACATTTATCATTATAACCACATGTACTAATGAACGTTTTACCGAAAACTTGTGTTATTCGTACTTTTGTACCACACTTACGTTCGCTGCGGTCGCCATCTTGCTTTGGCTGTTGTGTACCTTTCACCCAGTTTCCCTGACACGATTTCAGTATTCTTTTGATACCACTAAATCTTCACCAATACACTTGTTTTAATGAGCCAAACGGCACAAACCTGGCGAGTTTGCGGTTACAAACCAGCAAACATTGATGATAAGAACAATGTCTTCAAACCACTCATATTTCCGGGTCAGAATATTTTTCTTTGTTATGGTCCATTTCGATTTATGAGACGATTATTCATTGAAGCTGAGGTTGCTTTTATACGTCTGCTCCCTTTGAGGCCCATGTTTTGAAAAATACGCTGAAGTTGGTTTTCTGCCAAGACAACCCGCAACATGCCCAATCCGTATGAACTGGAGGTTGACATTTCATAAACAGATAGTTCGACTGCAAAATTATGATTATGGATGTCTTTACAAACTTTAATCTTCTTGCTACTAAGCTATGGAGACCGATGTGAATTAAGATGGACTTGGAAGCATTAATTGGAAAATTCTGAATACCTGAATACAGAAGTATTTCTCTGGTTCAATTTGAAGCTCCAAGCTGTCGCCTTTATTTTTATCGCTCGATGGATCCTAATATAATGGTAATTTATTCTCAAGTGTCATGTTACAAAAAGCATGCCAATTTGCGGAAAAGATCAAAATTTTGAAATCGCTAACATGTTTTCTGTAAAGTGTCGTTTGGTTACTTAAATATTTCATAAGATACATTGGCTTTATATAGATGGCTAAAATTTATAGACAATGTTTCTGTCAGTTATATCAGTGTCCACTGCGATAATTGACGCGAGTTACGACAGTTACGTTACGGCGAACCACCAATGGCTGTGAACCAATGCAAGGTAAATCTATTGTAGAATCTTTTTTGAATGTTTTGGTTTTTGGAAAATCCCTCCATGTTTACATATTTTTGTCATGACATGACGGACTCTTTCTGTTGACATTTTGGTATTTTATTTGATTCCATTTTGAGATTTTATCATTGTATATTGTTATTATTTCTATATATTGTACTTATATTGAAGTTTTTATGTTTGCTTCTGAACTGTAGACATGTTGTTTAAATTTGATATAATATGGCTACAGCCACTTTTTTGGATTTGATATCGTTGCAGTATACGAGTTTCACCTAGTCTCTGGAACCTGGATACTCAGCAGAGTAATTTCGAATTAAAAGACGTAAAAATCGTTAGTCCACTTTCTCCTGGAATTATTGTGTTTTGATATTCGAATAACGGAGGGTGCGTCCAACATACGTCTATTAGAATCGAATTGAACTGCTACGGTAGAAAATCCAACTACAGTCTAACGATTTAGAAGAACAAGCCTACTACAATCTCATTATTAAGAAGAATAAGAAAACATTTGGAATTTTAATCGTCTATAATATTAAACTTCTTGGAAGAACTTTGGATTACTTATCGTTTTGTTTTGTGATCGAACTGTATTTTAGAAACGATTTTCTGGTCCTTTTGGATTTTTATTGAGAATTTACCGTTGGAATTTCTATATTTTGTATTAGTTATTTATCTTCTGTTGAACTTCAGTTAAACATGAGCAGCCGCAAGAAAACAAACACGAAGAGGGTGGAAGAGCATGAAGAATCCCGAAATGCTAGGCAAGTCGTGAATGATTCTTGTTTAATGGGTTCCCTCTCTACTCGTGATGATGTTATGTATGATACTTATTATTGTAAATCACCCTTAGAAGGCATTAAGGAACAAAATTTGGGTGAGAATTCTGAGGTACTAGAGAAGGATCAGATGCTTAGGACACCGATAGTAGGCTTAGAACTGCCTAAGGTCGAACTTTCATTTTTTGATGGGAAACCCCGCGACTACTTTAGATTCATCAAGCAGATTGAATCGTTTATAGAACCTAGAGTAAAGGACGATAATTTGCGTTTATTATATTTAATTCACTACTGTAAAGAAAAAGCAAGAAATACGATTGAAGGTTGCCTTATAATGGATCCACAAGTGGTATATAAGAGAGCTAAGGCTATTTTAAGACAGCTCTTTGGGCAGTCGCATGTGATAGCCCGTGAAACCTTGGAGGACTTGTTTAGAACCGGGAATGCAGATTATAATGATCCGGAACAGTTGACGAATTTGGCTATTAAAATGCGGAATGTTGCTCTAACCTTAGAACAGTTAAATTGTACAACGGAACTTAATTCCATGGTTACTTTAGAACGAATAGCTGGGCTCTTACCTGATCAAATGCAAGCCCAGTGGGCAGAGCTGGGAATCAAGTGGGACGAAGAGGAAAGAGAACCTAATTTCAAAGAATTGACGGAATTTATTATGTCTCGTGCTAAGATAGCTATTAGCTAATCGGGCTAAAACAGGACATAATACGGAAGCTACTAGTGATCTGCGTGCGAGACATGAGGATTCTTCGTTTACACCTAACTCACACCCGGAATATAAGAGAGTTGTCAATTGTATCAGAAAAGTATACGCTGTTGAAAGCCGAAAATGTGACCGCGATGATTTAAAACCCCTTGATGCGTATCCCAGTAAGAAGCCGGTTTGTGTAACAGATAAGATGGCTTTTTTAAGTATGGAAAAGAAAGAAAAAGGCGAAAAGGGTAGGCATCAGGATGGATCCGAGGTGTGTGATGATAAAAGCCTGTTAACTGCTCGAAAAGCGAGGAACGGTTATTTGGATTCGAGCAAACAGAGGTTAGTGAGTTCAGTAAATATGAATGAGGACAAAACAGGATTGGCTGGATGGAATAAAGCCTATGTTCGGAACCCTTCACTTAGGGTAAATTATAGAACGGGACCTAGAGTTGATTCTAGGACAACAAGTGTAAATAGTGACACGGCACTTCATGTTGCTGAGCAATCAGGATGTCTGCAGGCTACTATATCTAGTTCTATAGCGCATCATGATATTAAAGCGGAAGATATTAGCAGCTCAGCGCGTCCTGCTGATGTTTGTTTACGGTCAACGGATGGACAGTTGTATACTGGTCCAAGTAGTCATAGCAACATTGATAGTGTTAGTGAAAGTGGAAGCATAGCTTTAAAGCCTGCATGCCAACTATCTTGCAACTTGTCATTAACTATGAATAGTCAGAACATCATTGTGGACAATAATAAACGTGATGGTAACGATAGTGGAATCACTACAGGCAGTGCAGTTTCTTCGGTTGATGTTGCTAACATAGCTTCCTTGTGTACTTCGGATCAAGACGAAATCGGTTGTTTGAGCGTGGAGAATGTAGGCGTCGGTGGCAATAGCTTAAGCCACAGTGATGGAGGTACTGAGAAGACTAACATCAGGTATCCTAGGTGCAATGAGGAGTCATCTAGGTTTGATGGACATGCTTACTTACTTACTTACTTACTTTCGCCTGTTACCCCCAATGGAGCATAGGCCGCCCACCAGTTTTCTCCAACCAACTCTGTCCTGGGCTTCCCTCTCCAGTTCTGTCCAATGTTTGTTCATTCCTCTCATATCTTTCTCTATTTCTCGGCGTAGTGTGTTCTTTGGCCTTCCTCTTTTCCTTTTGCCTTCAGGGTTCCATGTGAGGGCTTGTCTAGTGACGCAGTTGGGTGCTTTTCGTAGTGTATGTCCTATCCATTTCCACCGCTTCTTCCTGATTTCCTCCTCCATTGGAATCTGGTCTGTTCTCTCCCACAGTTCGTTGTTGCTGATGGTGTCTGGCCAACGAATACGAAGTATTTTGCGTAGACAACTGTTAATAAACACTTGTATCTTCTGGATGATGGCTTTGGTAGTTCTCCATGTTTCCGCTCCATACAGTAGAACTGTCTTGACATTTGTATTGAAGATCCTGATTTTGGTTTTGTTTGAAAGTTGTTTGGAGTTCCAGATATTTTTCAACTGCAGCCTTTCGTAGAATTGATCTTTAACGTCGTCATTGTAGTCGTTGGTAGGTGCATAACATTGAATGACGTTCATTGTAATGTGCTGTTTCTTTGTTTTGAAGGATGCTTTAATGATCCTCGGTCCATGAGATTCCCATCCTATCAGTGCCTTTTGTGCATGTTTGGACAGCATCAATGCAACTCCTTGTGTATGTGAAGCATTTTCCTCTTCATGACCAGAGTATAACAGCAGTTCCCCTGAAGCTAGTCTCAGTTGTCCTACTTGTGTCCAATGTGTTTCACTGATTCCAAGCACCTCGAGGTTGTATCTTTTCATTTCTGCCGCAACTTGAAATAGTCTTCCAGTCTCCCACAATGTACGAACGTTCCATGTACCTAAAAAAATGGTTGCTCTGGTTGTCAGAAGAGGCATCAGCCCCGTGACTTCCGAGGGAACTCGGCTTTCATCACGCGACGTCATAATTCTTCCTCCGACTCCCAGGGCAGAGTTAAAATGGTTTGAATTATTTTTTCTGGTTAGCGTTTTTTTGGCAAGTTAGATTTCAACGGAATGGGGCCGCCAACCCCATGTCCAACCCTCCTCCTTTATCCGGGCTTGGGACCGGCAGTAGCCCCTAAGGTTCTACTGGCGGAGTTTGATGGACATGCTGTTGTGTTGAATATGCAGCATGAGGAATCGAGCACGGAATTGTTCACCTGTCGCACTCCACCATCATTGACTTGTACTACAAGCTTCGGGATGAGCACTACCAACAGTGACAAAATAGAAGAGGTTAAGAGCATTCCTAGTAAGGAAGGCAATGTTGATCGAGTAGAGTTAGCCACTGTGCATGAGTCGACTGGATGTCATGAGAAGTGTACTACTGCTAGTACAGTTGCGGCTACTAATGATAATAGCATTGATGATGCTCCTACGAGTGATAGTGATCGATGGAAGTTGAAAGACACTCATCGTCGTCGAAATGATCGTACGTTACGCTCACATGCTGCTACCCAAGCTAAGAAGCATAAGAAACGACACGATGCTACTATTATTAAGAAGCGTAAACTTCGTTCTCTTTCGGATGCTATGACTAGCAATGGAAATAGTAGTCATCAGAATCTTAGTAGTGACAGCGATAGTAAAGAGACAGAAAGTGTGAGCAGTCCACCTATAGTGACTAGTCGGTCAACTTCATCGAATGAGCCTTCTAGTGTTTTGACGTCATCGGACCCTGTCGCGAATGTTAAGTTGATTGAGGATACACAAGGTTGTGTAACTGTAAGTGTTCCTACTTCGGTTGACTGTCAGTCAAGTGATGATGAGCAGGAAGCGTCTGATGGTAACAGCCAGTCAACAGTGTTGCATGATAACGATGCTATTGATGTGCATATGTCGTGTGTCTCTGAAACGGAACATGACGAACAACAAGTGAGTTTATCGGTTTTGGATTGCGATACTAATGCTGTTCTTTCATGCAGAGAGATGAGTTATACAAAAATGGAAGAGTTTCACACTACGGATGCTAGTGTAGCCAGAAACGACGCGACTTTTCTGACCCAATGGAATCATGATGATGATGATGATGATAATAATAATAATAATAATTTATTCTCAAATAACTAAGTTACAAGAGTCACGCCAGTTTACAGGCTAGATCAAATTGTCACAAAAGCTTTTACAATTACTGTAAAAGTTATAGCAGTTAAATTAAGTATAAGAGACAGTTTATGATTGCATATTTACACCATATCACTGACAGAAACAGTATTATACAGCCACATTTTCAATATTAGAGTACAAATGAGGAAGGCGCACAATAGGTTCTATTGGCGATTGGCCGAGATCAATAGTGAATTTGTTGGGAAAGGTCATATGGAACGCGCTTGATACGAGCTGTGATCCAGACAGTCATGTACATTGGGTGCATGTTCCCTAGAGTTGCCAAGGATTTCCCACCGTGAATGGGGTTCTGAAAAGTAGAAGAGAGAGAGGAAAAGGCAGCAGTGTGGCAAGTGTATATATATAACCAAAGCACTACTTAACCTGTCATGTTGAAGTAGTCAATACAGTAGTAAGTCAAGATAACATTCATACTGACCACTTAAATTAAAGTAAATTATGGGAATATAAGTGTAGAATTCTTTTTGAATGTTTTGTTTTTTGGAAAATCCCTCCATGTTTACATATTTTTGCTATGATATGACGGACTTTTTCTGCTGACATTTTTGGTACTTTATTTGATTCCAATTTGAGATTTTATCATTGTATATTGTTATTCTTTCTATATTTTGTACTTATATTGAAGTTTTTGTGTTTGCTTCTGAACTGTACATATGTTGTTTAAATTTGATATAATATGGCTACAGCTACATTTTTGGATTTGATATCGTTACAGTATACGAGTTTCACCTAGTCTCCGGAACCTGCATACTCATTCAGAGTAATTTTGAATTGGAAGACGTAACAATTGTTAGGTAACGTTTGTATTTCCATTTCTTCTCTATAAATAGACCACTTTCTCCTAGAATTATTGTGTTTTGATATTCGAATAACGGAGGGTGCGTCCAACATACTTCTATTGGAATCGAATTGAACTGCTACGGTAGAAAATCCAACTACATCTATGTCTGCACATGACATGAATTTATTAAGTAGATGTGCGAAGATCTTGTTGATATTCGTCAAACAATTAATTTACAGGCTTCTGGGTAAAGTAATCGATTCTTCGGCAAATATACAGACTGGTATTTGCAGAGTATGGTGAGGTGATGAAAAGGAGAAATACGGGGAAAGGAGAGAGAGGCAGAGCACAAAACATTCTCGTTTAAAGCTAAGTCATGACTCTGCTGATTATATCTTCAGTGTATAAAACTGATGATGGTTAGAAATATGTAAGAGCGCCACTTTTTAATAGCATTCATGAAAGACATCTATGGGAAATAACTGTGTCAGATGACAACAGTTTACCACGAAGATGCATCATTCCACACTGAGTAAATAACTAGTACGGATTAGTGTCCATTCACATTTAGTTGATAAGTGTCTAGGCTTAATAACCTAGTAGAAATTCTAACAATACTCACAGTTATGCTTCGTTAACAGTGACGGCTTATTTATCTGATGTTTGGTTAACCTGAAAAACGAAATAAAAGATTTAAACACCCTCAGTATTAAACGAAAGGAACTGGTGACTGGAAATGTATTTTAAGGAAATCTGTATATTAGCCACATACTTAATAAAACTTTACGCCAGACCATCGAACTCGCTGTACGTGGTCGAAATAAAGCACCGAAAAATAACATGAATATCCACTACAAGTGCACGAAATCCCCGGATCTATTTGTTGCCCACCATGTTTCATAATAAATGTATTACTCTCACTACAGTTCATATCAAGGCTTTTCCTCCTCTATGCTGGAACCCTTTGAATTTCTCTTTTTCACTTGTCACACAGTGAGAGACTTTACAGAGGATCGACCTGGAAACATGTTTGCTGAAACTACGAACTATTTAATCGACAGGTCTGTGTCTTTGAAAATACTCTATTTTTCTTCAAAACAAATCATTAGATTATCCTGGACCATGACAGAGAACAGCTTCAGGTATTGATGTCTGTTTTCTATCAACTTCAAATGTAAACTTGAAGGTTTCTGCTTACAAAATCTATAAAACCGCACCTCATTATCTCACTTCAGATTTATTACTTTGTAAACAGCATAGTCTAATTAATAATCAACTGTTCTTGCAGTTTTGTATTTCGTTCCTAAGAATATAGTAAGTCTATTAGTGCATGTGTCATGAAATAAACTAGAAGCATTTGGTTTATGATAAACTGTAATTCAAAATATTATTGTCTGTCACTGGATTAAAGTATGTCTGTATTACGCGATTCGTGAAATTGATCAAAACTTTAAGTGAACGGTGATGCCTTAACTTTGATGTTTCTTGTTTTGACTATGTATACCTAACTATATAACGCATGGAGAAACTGAACATATGTTGATACACTCTCTCGTTCTCGATATACTCTTATGTACTCCGGATTAGTTGAAACAGAGATTTCAAGTGAATTAGCATCTCACAACCGAATAATAGGAAAAAACCCATTTCCGAGGTCCAAATAATCCAATTTTATTCACATGTTGTGCTCTCTAGCCTACCTCTTAACCCAAAAACCAATAACCAGCCACCACACATTTTATATATATATATATATCGAAAATGCCAGACTATAAAACGCGACAAAATGAGAAATTACTCCTGAAAATTAGCAAATAAAAAGTGAATGTGAGTAATAAACTTTGTCAGTACTCGACAGGAGTCGCTGTGTGGATGCAAAGATCCACCAGAAACTGTCGCGAGTGGGAATGTAACCAAGTGCAACCTTACGTTCCTACTCGGTGGATAATATTTTTAGCTGATGCATAGTTTAGTTGGTAACGTGTGTTGAGTTTAAGCTAGAAAATTGTTTTAACAGAAAACATGTCCTTGGTAAACAAATACTGAAGAGCGCTTATTTTTTGTTCACCAATATCCAATATACTTTTCACGAGCTAGTATTAACTAAATGGGTACTTTGCGCTCGATTCTTGTTCTTTCGTTACGGTTCCAGGTATTTGGTAGTGAAACACCTCACCATTGTAAAAACAATCTACTCGCTAACACTGCCAAAACTTTAGTGAGGTTGTGGACTGATTTCCTAACAGAAATTTTCAGCATTATACATGTTGGTTGTAAGTGAGAACCAAAATGAAATTCGAAGTGCCAATCTCTGGTTATTTTTAAAATAGTATGAACAGTAATTACCTATTAAGCAAGTATTTAGTCAAATGCAAGAAGCTGTTAATAAACCAGACGGTAAAGAAGTTATAAGACAGATTTCCGTGGTATGTAAAAAGAAAGGCACGGTAGATAAAATGTAACATTAGATTCAGAATACTCCTAACAAATAATAGTACGCTGAACGATTTGGCAGCATACACAAAACATACATACAGAAAGGATTAAACTACAACACGAAAGGCGCTTCAAAACTCGAATTGTTCGCTGGACTAGAGTCATCACTGAAAACTGCAGGAATAAGTCAAGAAACTCAAAAAAAGTAAGGCAAACCATAGTACCACTAACTCGACGGAAAAGAAACAACAACCAACCAACAACTTAACAACGAAAAGCCATAAAGTAACTCAGAATCAGGGAAGATATAGTCGTAGTTCCAACGGACAAAGGACGCGCCGCTGTAACTATGGACAAGGAAGAATTCATCAAGAAAGCCGAGGAACCACTTGAGGATAGAAGCGTACATTAACCAATCGGCACAAACCCAAAAAAGGTGGAAAACCAAACCTCAAGGACTGCAAACAGGCTTGTCAAAGCAGGACGAATATCAAACAAGATCAACGGACAATGAAATCCGATGGACTAGTAATTACACAACTTCACGGTAGGCCTGAACTCCACAAACCCAACATTCGAATACGTCCTATTGTATCCCTCCCGAGAACCCCGACCTACAACTTATCAAGAGAAATTTAAAGAATATTAAAACATCTGGTGGATGAATCCAACTACTCCACTAAGTCTGCCAAACACTTTTCGGATAAACTCAAGGGGATTCAAATTGACAATGACGAAACGAAGACTTCCTTAGATGTAGCAGCCTTATTCATCTCAATAGAGCCAAGCTTAGCTAAAGAAACTCTTTCCCTGCTCCTCATCAACAACATGAATCTGCAAAAATATACAAAGCCTCAGATCCAAAGTCTGCTAGAACTCATTGATATATGCTTTAGGACGTATTTTTAATTCAACAATAGAGTCTACGAACAAACAAAAGGAACACCAATCAGATGACCAATATCAGGACTCATCGTGGAAGCTGTAATGCAGAGACTAGAGGCGTCGGTTTCACCATTGTTCAAGACAAAAATGTTGGTCTGCTATGTATACGACACATTCGTCATTATCAAAAGGAATGAGGTGGAGAACACCTAAAATCGGATGAAAAAGTCTTTGATGACATGAAATTCACCATGGAAAAGGAATCAAACAACAGTCTAACATTCCTGGATGTTCTAACCACCAGAACTGACGCAGGAAAACTGAAAACTCGAGTATTTTGGAAGCCATCCAATACAAATATAATTCTCAGCTACAACAACCCGAGAACCCACAAAATCAACTGTATACAAACTTTTTCCAAGAGGGTGAAGACACACTCCAGCATACATGAAGCACTAAAAACTGAGAAAAAACATCTTATGACTATCTTCCAAAAAAACTGCTATCCACACAACTTCAAAAAATATCGAAATCAACTACAGGAACCAATAAACGGATCATCCTACCATACATAAAAGACATATCGGAGCATACAGCACGACTACTGAAACCATTTGGAATGGGTGGGACACACAAACCAACAGAATTACTTCAGTTATTCCTATGTAGACCAAAGGACAAAATGACAAAGGAAGAGAAACCGAATATCATCTACAAAATAAATTGCTCAGACTGTGAAAAGCACTACAGAGGACAAAGTGGACGGCCTCTTTAGCTTCGTTTACGTGAACACCAATAAGCAGTCAAACGCCACGACAACGCTTCGCTTATATCAATTTCAATACACACCTATAATTATGGAAATACTGTATAGGGGGAGGACAAAGAACACTCGGGAATTTTTAGAGGCTTAGCAATCAGGTCGATCAGCAATCAACAAACACATCGACATTGACGCAGTTTATCAACCAATCAGGAAAATTATAGGTGACATTGGATCAAGAAACATATCGAAAGGGGGATACAATGAAAACAGAGGTGCAAACAACGACAGGTTTGAGGTCAACAGCAACCGATCAAGATCGAGGTTAGCAGAACAAGCTACAGGTCAAAGGTGGAGAAATTCCAATGCTTCACTTCTAACTGAAGTTTGTACTGATCATGCTGTTCAGAAGAACGATGAAAGCTCCACAACCAAAATATCCAGCTCAGAGAACGAAACACCACCACTAGCAAACATTATCCAATTACAGTAATAGAAATTTGAGAGGGCAATATTAAAACACAAACAGTTTGACGGTCATGGAATCATATATTGCGTTGTATTATAGGCGTAAAGAGTCACTAGCTCCGTGCCTAGCGTAAAAATGAGACCTTATCCAAGTTCTCTGATTACTTTCTTAATAGTGAATGGCAGAAATTAATGAAGCACGAAAGAAATCCTCTTAGTGGGCTGTAAATGTACTCAGTCTAAGGAGCACTAAAAGGACGATTATCTAAAGCATTAAAATCCATTCAACGCCCCCTGGGAATCACTCGGAAACAAGAAAAGTTCGTTCCACGCCAACTGTCTAAATTGTTCATTTTTATCAACCGACATATTCCGGCAGCTGGATGCTGCCAACTAAAATAGAGCGCCCAAAAATACATTTACGCGTGTTCACTGATACTGTGCTATTTTTGCAATCTATTGCTATCTTCAACGAAGCGAGTATGACAAAAGAATTCCAATTGACAGATACTGAAAACCAATCGACTGCTGACACTGAGAAAAATAGAATACACCTGAAATGATTTCAAGACGTCTATATACTATTTTGCTTAGCGGAAACCTCAAACTCAGACAAGCTAAGAAACGCTCAACACACTTTGAACATATTGATAACGAAATGATTGAAATGCCCTTCGTGAAAACTGTCCTCAAGGTCGTGGAGACAAAAAGCAGGCTGGTTTGAACTAAACTTGACGTCCTATCCATTCATTTTACTTCATGATCCAAAGTTGATGTAAGTACAAAAACCTGTAAGATCTTGATATGATTTTACAGCAAGGTCAATAATTGTTTGATCAACATGTGACAACTCGCCGGTTTTTCCATATTTTTGTATAATTCCGACTGAAAACGCCTGGTGTGTTTTTTAGCTCTCGAAAGCTATTTGAGCAATCCTTTCCTCAGACTACGCCGTACGCGCTATCCACAAGTGTATGGTGCTGTTGACTCATTCTTCTAGCCATAGTCCACCCATGTGCGTTACATAGTCACCTCATTTCAGGTAACAAAAGCAGTCTTTAAGCGTTACACCCCATACTCTTCTAAACATTAAAATTGGAGACATGGAAAAATTGTCTATGTTTGCTTTTGTTATGATCCCTAAATACCCCGGAGGTAAGGAGAGTAGGCTCCTCCATATTGCCTACTCGTGGTGGAAGTTTTTCTTACAAAATTGGGAGAACAAAAGTCGAGTGTCCGGCGCCTAAACCAGGTTTGCTGGCATGGATAGTCTACCTAAGTGGGTCGGGAAACTCTGATTTCAAACCAATGATACACATGGACCCAAGGATACTAGTGGGACAAATGGAGTACGAACCGATAGTTACTCACCGGCTACTGCTGAACTTCATACCCTGATGTTTCTCCACTGTCTTTTGGATTAGACGTTTGTGTCAAATGTTCGGGGAGTGACCTAAGATAACCACCTACTTCGATTTGGGCACCCGTGCAGTATCCCAACCTGTTCACTAAGTCGATAATTTGTGTGGTGCATCAATGTTTGGGTACCCCTTTGTATTAATGTTAGATAAAAGTAATTTTATTGAAAACAAGCTCCACGTTTCAGTTACAATTATAATTGACGGCTTCATAATTAAAACGTTCGTTTTGAGGCCCTATCTTTTATCTAGTATTGATTGCCTATTGATAGGCCTAAATGTGAATATGTTAAACCTACTTAGCTCTACATACATATATGTGTCAGAAGGCAATACACCATCGTTCTTGATACCATATAGGCATTTATCTGGTCCTCATAATATTGAAGAAATTAGGTCACTATACGCTTCCTCAGTGTCTATAAACTTATTAGATATTGTTATCCCTAAGCTATATGGAGGAAACTTAGCTCACGTTTAACCCTTGTATGTGATTAAAGACTGGTTCACTGCAGCTAACCTCATAGTAGATTGGAGATTCTGCAAACCAACTCAGTTGCGGTTCCTGGAAATTTTTGTCACATCCCAAACAGCAAATCAGTTCTCCGCTCCCCTAAGAATCTCTTAGTATGGTAATCTGTCCCTTATGTTTGTTACATATTTTTCTACACTAGGTTTATAGTTTCCTTACGTAATGTTGAACACAGAAACAAGTAAAATATTTCAGTTATTCCTACTACCGAAATTCTCATGGTTTCGGTTTTAAAAGACGATCAATCAATCATAAATAAACAACAACGTAGAACTGCATACGTACGTAAATCAGCTCAAGTTTCCATACCACATTAGCACAGAGATACAATTGTCAAATCAAATCCCTTAGTAGTAGAGGTAGTAAAAGTATTAGCAGTAATCAGAGAGATTAGGGTTCGAAGATATTATTCAAGAAGTAGAATCTAGTGAAATAAACTTAAAAAGATAAAGGTGGTGTTTAATCCAGAAGGTTAGGATTTGAGAGAACACAAAGAATAAATGCACCGGCGCCATTGCAAACGATTTTGAGCCATGTCGTTCAAGGTCTCTAACCATTAGTGAATTTCGTCTCGCGGACCCCAACCAGGTAGCCTGCCTACCAACATGACTCAGTCCACTTGTCAGTGACTTCATGGATTTGTGCCATGTTTCGGTTTGGCCGTCCCTAGCTTTCTTCCAACCTACTCCTACACCACAAAACATAGCTCGTCGAGGCAGTCGGTGGTTAGGCATACGTAACACATGTCCCAACCACCTCAACAGACGAAGTTTCAATACTTCATCTACTGATCCGCCATCCTTACCTAGAACTCGTTTCCTAACGACGGCATTGCTTACTCGGTTGTCCCATGATACTCGAGCAATGCTTTGGAGACACCGACGATCGAAGACTAGTAACCTACGGAAAACCTCTACTCTAAACGGCCATGTTTCACAACCATAAAGCATGACGGAGCGAACTACTGCGCAGTACACTCGTTCTTTGGATAGCAAACGGATATCTCTGCTACATCACAAGTGACGCAAGTTGATAAAAACCGATCGAGCCTTCTGTATCCGTGCTGAGATTTTGTCGGCCATCAGGCCCTCAGCATTGATGAGACTGCTGAGATAAGTGAAGCGGTCAACACGCTCAACTGATTCACCCTCTGTCACTAACTAGTTCAGGTGCCGATGCAAGCCAATCTTGAAGCAACATTTTGCATTTCGAGGGGTAGAATCGTATCCCGAACATATTTGTATTGTTACTTAGGGAAGTCAAGAGACACTGCATTTTGTCAGTGTCTTCATCAAGTAGAACTATGTCATTGGCATATTCTAAGTCAACCAGTGGATCTCCTGGTAGAAGGTTCACTGCTGAAAAGTCATACGAAGATAAGGTTATATCTAGGAGCATGTCTATGACAAATCTAGACAAGAATGGGAAAGTAGACACCCTTGACGGACACCTTGAAGTAAAGCATTCGGATGACAGTTCGCCATTGGTTCTTACTCGACCAGTAGTGTTCGAGTAGAGAGCTTGTATAAGGTTATTGTACTTCTTTGGTACACCTTTCAATGACAGACACTGATTGTCACAAGAGGACTTTCATCCTTTCTTATAAATTGGGACAATGAAGTATTGGGACCAGTCAAATGAGATTACGTCTAAATCCCAGATCCTACCTAAGATTTCAGTCAACCTAGCTGCTAAAACTGGACCAGCATCCCTAAAAATCTCAGGAGTCCATCTGTCGGTTCTACGTTGCAACTGACTGACTGTCGGTTCTACTACTCTCTATCGCTTCAGATTTCTTATAGCCTTTTCAACTTCATAAAGGTTCGTAGGGCTTACGTCGACTTGTCATTCAGGATGACTGGAGATCGTGGTCAAACAAAGTGTGGCTGAAGGCGAGTTGAACTGATCCCTAAAGTTTTCTGCCCATCGATCCAATATCCTGGATTGAGAATATGTAATAGTCCCATCCTTTTCCGAGATAGTCGCACTTACAGTAAGATTCCTAATATCAGTTTCCTTGATAAGTCGAAAAGGTTGTCTAGTGTTGCCTATCGCCGCTGCCTTTTATATCGCTTTTGATTTCGCCACCCACCACTGTTCACGGTCGTTACGTAGGCTTTTTATCAGTCTGCGCCTAAGCTGACTTCGCTCTTCGTCATGTTCATAGCCAGCTGGGATGCCTTCTCGGGCATCCATCAGTTCCAGGGATGCGACTGAAATCCACGGCTTCATCCTAATCTTATGCTTTACCTTGCTAGCAGATATCACTGCTGTTTCTACAGCCTTCCTGATATCATTCCAACCTGACTCCGGATAGGAATCACTTGCATGGTTGCCCAACTGCTTTTCTAGTTCCTCCTGAAATATATTCCTAGCTTTATTATCATTAAGTAAAACCCTAAGAGGCTTCCTTACGGTGTCTTTCCTACGTCAGGTAAGCCTCAAACAAATACGCGCTCACACTAGGGCATGATCTGAATCTAAACATGTGCCCCAGAACGAGCGACAGTCCTCTATCGAACCTCTCCATCGGTGGCTGATGGCAATGTGATCAAGTTGGGTACAACGTTGAGACGACTTTGGGAGTCGCCAGGTCAAGAGATGTTTTTCCTTATGCCTAAAGTTAGTGTTTGCTAAGAATAGGCGGTTATCTGAGCACAGTTGCAACAGACTGTCGCCATTGTCTGTTCTCTGAGCCGCGACACCATAACATTCACCCAGGTGTCTTTCATTTTCACTTAGTCTACCTACTTGAGCGTTAAAGTCACCAACCATTATTACTACATCAGAGTGCCTAACGTTTTGGAGGAGGTCCGAAAGCTTTCTGTAAAACTCATCTTTAACCTCGTCTGAACTGCTATCAGTGGGAGCGTAGCCAGATACGACGAAGAGGCGACGGCGAGTGTCCCTGTCTTTTCGAATCCTTACTGTCCCGTTCAGTCGGACAGCTCACAAGCGACTATCTACTGGGATCCAGTCTAAGAGAGCTAGTTCTGCCGTCTTACTCAATGCTATACCTACACCAGTGAGACCCCTGGAAGCAGCATCAGGGCTACCGGATATGCGAAGAGTAAATTTGGCTGCTTCTTTGTTTTGACAAGGTGAAACCAAATTGATGATTTCAATAGGATCCTTTATGCGCGTTTCGGAGACATAGCATACATCGAGGGCTCGAGATTCCAAAGTCCTAGCTAAGGAAGCCTGTTGCTTTATTTGACACAATGTCCGGACATTAAATGATACAACATGTAGTTGAGAACGAGGTTTCAAGAGACCAGGAATAACGTTTCGTGAACTCGCTTGCATCAGCCATACGGAATGATAAGGGAATGTGAGAAGAGATAGTCGTGAAGATAAGAGAAATGTTAGGTGATGTAGGAAGAATTTGTTTGTAATCAATTTTGTCTCGCGTGCTGTTACGAGTATGAGGGTGGTTGTCACTTCTCGGCTGCCCACACCGTGGAAGGTTGTTTCTTGAGGAACCTGAAAAGGAAGGTAGATTAGCGTTGGTCATCGATACCTGTGAGCGTGACCGCAGAGCCCAAGGGATAAGTCCTTGAGGCCGGTCACGCACGGCCTTTTCATGAGTTTTCTCGAAGTTTTAGCTCTGCTCTTGGTCTTACCGCCGGAGACAGAAATCCGTGAGGTAAGGGGAGGTGTGACATTTTTAGGGTCGACCTTTTCTAATCCTTCCTTCCTTGTGAGAAGGCAGCATCGCTGCAGGTGCTGGTTGTCCGAGGGGGATACCTTACTGCTGTCACACCCCTCTGCAGTCAGCAGTATGACTTCGCCCTCAGACCTTGAGTAGCTGCTTTTAGTCTCATCGTTCTCCAATCGACCTGCCTGGCATGGTAGAACCTTAAGGAACATAAGTTCCAGCCAATATAGCTTGGTTGGGTCATCGCGATAGGCAAGCCCGACCACCACGTCAAGGTAGCAGCTTCGGTCGGGAGATAAGTGAGTTACTAGTTGTAGACAGGATTCGATTGTGACTAATTCGGTCTCGTGTGCTGTTATGGGTATGAGGGTGGATATTATTTCCTGGCCTCTCACGCCGTGGAAGAGCTCTGTTTCTCGGGTTGTCAGAAGGGTCATCGACCTCGTAACGTCGAAGCAACTCGACTTTCATAACTCTTCTAAATGAAGACTTAACTCTCAGAGCAGAGTTAACATGGTTTGAATTATTTTTGAATTGAAAAGATAAGTCTGATATGCAAAGCAAAATATATAAACAACCATTTTAAAAGATGGATGTTTTTAAACATTTTTTTTTAACTTAGAGTATCAGTTGTTACATAAATAAGAAAAGGTTCGTAAAACTTTATCTTAATACCCCCTAATGTTGCAATCTTGTTTTTAGGTAACCGCACACATTTAAGTTATTTGTTCCAACGTACGCGCCTTGAAAAACTTTAACCCATACACTTGAACTTTTTTCTTGTTTCTCATGGATACTCATTTCACATTAGGGTGGTGAAGTATGACAGATACTTCTTGCCATAAACCCCTCAGCATAAATAACAAACTCGTGGAGAAAATTCTTAAAGACAAGGTAGTTGCTTCCCACTTTTCACTTAACTTATTTGTTCAGTTTACTTTAGCAACCACTTCATTCTCTAATGTATATCTTGGAGTTTGGGATGGAGAGAAAGTTGTAGTTAAATTCTTTCATGAGAAATATAAGCCCCTAGCCCAAAAAGAATTATCACTTATTTCTCAGTTTAACCATCAAAATATCATACAGTTGATTGCCGCTGGACCTTCAGTTCCATCAGATTGTTCTTTCTTGGTCCTTGAGTATGCCAATTGTCATTCATTACAAAACGGTAAATCCCACTGTTAGTATCACTTGATTTTCTCATTTTTCAATCATTACATTAAAAATATTCAAGGAACAAAACAAATTAGTCTTCTATAAACCCTCAACTTTCAGTATTATTGTTTTTTTTTGAATCCAAGTAGTTGAGAACATAATCAGTGCCTACTTCAAAAGGGAGTAAGTTATAGTATAGTAGTTTCACTGTAGCAAATGAATCAGCTGCAATTTGCTTGGACTCTAAGATCATTTATGATTTTATTTATCATTTAAACTTGACTCAACATCTCACCGCCAAAACATTCATTTGCAAAAATTTAGTACAGAAAAGATAAGGAATTAAAATACTGATGGAATTTAGGATAAGTGGTGAATAGGTCAAATACGATTAGACTAGAATAATGTAAATACTGCTACTCCAACAGAATAAGATCTTACTTGTGTCATCTAGATTCTCAGTCATCTGTAAAAATTTTCTGATGACCGCGATTAACAACCATACGCTTCTTGGTTCATTTATTGTCTTTATAGATTATTGGATTGTAACTCTGGCTACATACACACTTCTTAAATTTTCAGTTTACTTCAACTGTAAACACATTTCATCGTTAGTGGTTCTGCGTATACTTATTTACCTGGTTTTAATTTGTAACCAGGATCTAATCTTCTATAATTCACTACACTTTACCTCCAACAATATATCGTTCACACAAATGATTCTAGTAGACACCAATAAAAAAATACTCAAAGTTGATCAAATAACTGAGCGACGTGTGATGTAAACAGTTTTAAATCTTACGCAGATCATTTTTAAGAACCCTGGTCAATTATTATAGTTGGAAGCCCATGGTTGTGGTTTAATTGTTTGAGTAATAAGACCTGTGCGTTATTTCTTCGTCTTTATGTCAGCCATTTACAACGTAGAACTTTGTTCGTACGTACATAAGTTCAGGTTACCATACCACGTTAGCACAAAGACGCAATTGTCAGTTCGAATACCATAGTAGTGGAAATAGTAGAAATATCAGCAGTTATGGATAAGAAGATTAGGGTTCGAAATGCAAGTATAATTCAGTGAGATAAATTTGAAAGAGAAAGATTAAGTTGGTGAGTAATTTAAAAAATTAGAATTTGAGAAAGTACAAAGAGTGGAAGCACGTGCGCCACAACAAACGGTTAATATCGTCTCGTGGACCCCAATCAGATAGTCTATATGTACCAACATGACTCAGCCCACATGTCAATGACTTGATGTAAATCATCTACGTTCACAGCACTAACTAAGAATGTTTTTAATCCTTGGTTAAACTCCACTTAAGTTTCTTAAACGTATCATCATGTGAGTATTTAGTTTATAATTATATAATTTTATTAGATATGCTATTTGCACACAGAAGTAAAATAATGTCATGGGTCGATAACGATAGACCCAACTGGATCACATCCCCATAAGCCATCGGTGGGGAGGCTCTATTGAAGACTGCCACTCATTCTGGAACACTTGTTTAGATTCAGACCATGATCTAGTGCGAGCGCGTATTTGTTTGCGGCTTACTGGACATTGGAAATAGATCGCAAGGAAACCCCTGAGGGTTCTACTTAATGATAACACAGCTAATAATGTATTTCAGGAGCAACTAGAAAGATAGCTAAGGCGACCATGTAAGTGATTCCCATCTGGAGGCAGCTTGAAATGATATTCAAAAAGCTGTGGAATCAGCAGTGATATCTGCTAGTAAGGTAAACCACAATGTTAGGGAGAAGCGGTGGATTTCAGTAGCATCTACCGAACTGATGGATGCTCAAATACTCATCCGTCCTGGCTCTGAACATGATGAAGAGCAAACTCAGCTTAAGCGCAGGCTTATAAAAAGCCTACACAATGATCGCAAACGGTGGTGGTTAGCGAAAGCGATAGAGATGGAAAAGGCAGCGATGATGGGCAACAGTAGACAACCGTTCAGACTTATCAAGGAAACCGGTATTCAGAATCCGAATGTAAGTGAGACTGTTTCAGGAAAGGATGATCTTATTATTCATTCGCTGGATCGATGGTCAGAACACTTTAGGGATCAGTTCAATTGGCCTTAGCCACACTTTGTTTGTCCACGATCTCCATTGAACCTGACTGGCACATCAACGCAAGTCCTACGACTCTTTATAAAGTTGGGAAAGCTATGAGAAATCTGAAGTGAGGGAGAGCAGCAAGACCTGATAGATTGACTCCTGAGATTTATAAGGGTATTGAACCAGTTTTAGCAGTTAGATTGACTGAGATCTTCAGTGGAATTTGGGAACTGAGAGTAATCCCATCCACCTGTTCTCAATCCCTGATTGTCCCAATTTATAAGAAATGACAAAAGTCCTCTTGTGACAATCACAGAAGAATCGGTCTAACTAATATAGCTTCTAAATTGTTAGCCTCGATAATCCTTAGAGCTCGTGAAGAGCAGACTGGAGAAAACCGGGTTGGTTCCTAATCTGGACGTGGATGTATAGACCGCATCTTCACACTACATCAGGTCCTAGAACAAAGACACACATTTAGGCATCCGAAAATAGTTGTCTTCCGTGACCTTAGGGCTACATTAGACTCTGTGGATCCTGAGGTTTTGTGGCAGTGTCTGTCATTGAAAGATGTACCAAAGAAGTACAATAACCTTATACAAGCTCTCTACTCGAACACTACTGGTCGAGTAAGAACCAATGGCGAACTGTCATCCGAATGCTTTACTTCAAGGTGTCCGTCAGGGGTGTCCACTTCCCCCATTCTTGTCTAGATTTGTCATAGACATGCTCCTAGATATAACCTTATCTTCGTATGACTTTTCAGCAGTGAACCTTCTACCAGGAGATCCACTGGTTGACTTAGAATATGCCAATGACATAGTTCTACTTGGTGAAGACACTGACAAAATGCAGTGTCTCTTGACTTCCCTAAGTAACAATACAAATATGTTCGGGATACGATTCTACCCCTCGAAATGCAAAATGTTGCTTCAAGATTGGCTTGCATCGGCACCTGAACTAGTTAGTGATAGAGGGTGAATCAGTTGAGCGTGTTGACCGCTTCACTTATCTCAGCAATCTCATCAATGCTGAGGGCCTGATGGCCGACAAAATCTCAGCACGGATACAGAAGGCTCGATCGGTTTTTATCAACTTGCGTCACTTGTGATGTAGCAGAGATATCCGTTTGCTATCCAAAGAACGAGTGTACTGCGCAGTAGTTCGCTCCGTCATGCTTTATGGTTGTGAAACATGGCCGTTTAGAGTAGAGGTTTTCCGTAGGTTACTAGTCTTCGATCATCGGTGTCTCCAAAGCATTGCTCGAGTATCATGGGACAACCGAGTAAGCAATGCTATCGTTAGGAAACGAGTTCTAGGTAAGGATGGAGGATCAGTAGATGAAGTATTGAAACTTCATCTGTTGAGGTGGTTGGGACAAGTGTTACGTATGCCTAACAACTGACTGCCTCGACGAGCTATGTTTTGTGGTGTAGGAGTAGGTTGGAAGAAAGCTAGGGGCGGCCAAACCGAAACATGGCACAAATCCATGAAGTCACTGACAAGTGGACTGAGTCATGTTGGTAGGCAGGCTACCTGGTTGGGGTCCGCGAGACGAAATTCACTAATGGTTAGAGACCTTGAACGACATGGCTCAAAATCGTTTGCAATGGCGCCGGTGCATTTATTCTTTGTGTTCTCTCAAATCCTAACCTTCTGGATTAAACACCACCTTTATCTTTTTAAGTTTATTTCACTAGATTCTACTTCTTGAATAATATCTTCGAACCCTAATCTCTCTGATTACTGCTAATACTTTTACTACCTCTACTACTAAGGGATTTGATTTGACAATTGTATCTCTGTGCTAATGTGGTATGGAAACTTGAGCTGATTTAGGTACGTATGAAGTTGTTCGTTGTAACGGAATATCTGATTGACTTTTATCGTCGGCCTCACGGTGTTCGTATTAGATTTTGTTTTTTTGTTTAAAATCCCAACGTCTTTTCCGTGCAGTCGCTAATTAAGTTAAAATTATCTAAACTATATTCGCTTTTTTATATCATTTTCATCAAATTCGAGCTAATAGTTTAACGAAAAAGTTATCAAGGTTTTCCTTGATAATGTATGTTCGCTGTGTTCTTCATTGCTTACCGAGTCTACTGTTAATCATAACCATATCATAATCCCAGTCGTATAAAACGATCATAATGTTACAACATAATACAGTGATTAGATTTTGAAATATCGCGCATAATCATTTGAGAAGTTGAAAAATTTTTGTACGTTTTTATGCAATATATTATCCCCGTAATTCAAACTTTTCTACATCCATTGTTCGTTTCTATGGGAAATTCGGTTATATTTAATCTTATCTGATTAATTAGCGAATTTAATCTGAAATGACAAAACGAGCATGTTTTCGTACCTAAAGTCTGAACGAAATTTGTAATGAAACAGTCTGCTGCGTTCACACTTTTCAAAGTTATCACTTGTGTTTTGCAGTCTGGAATCATTTTGTCTGTCTTAATCCTTAATATTTACCCTATTTATCTATGTGTGTTGAAGCTGATGGGCGAGAACGTTTGTTGACTAATATGAGTTTATGCGAAAAGGCCATGTATTACCTACAGTCTTTCAGATTTAAAAAAATCCTATGTGAATGACAAAAGAAGCCTAATATTTTGTGATCAAAACATTAGATAAAGCTGTTGCTAGTTCCGTCTGAAAACCACCATTAGTTGCGTTGATGTCGAAAATTGCACTCCGGAGATTAAATGATGGTCCGAACACCTCTAAGTATTCAAAACATACCAAAAATATACTCTGCTGAAATTGGTCGATTTTGTTCGGCGGCAGACTAAGTTGATACCATTTGTGTAGTTGCTCTACGAAAAGTAGCGTAGTTATGTTTCAAGTTACTGAGTCACCAGATTGTCTTTCATTTCAAACAACTTAATAAATATGTACTTGCCAAACCATAATTTGGTTTTAAACAACATTGTTTACTCAATGACTACTGTCACTGGCTTACTTCTTAAATTGAAGTAGATATGACGGTCTTCAAACCTGGTATTTATTGGTTGGAAGTCAAAGGCTTTAACTGTTAAGCTATTGCTCTACATTCTGACACATTTTCGTCGTGTTCATCGAAGTATGTCCTGTAAAATTACATATAAACCTTATAAAACTTTGTTTTGCTATTTAGTGTTGTATGACTTCCCTGGAGTCCACTATACCCTGGTTAATACTTTGAATTGGATACTGCAAATTAGCCGCGCTTCAGACTATTTACATCATTCATGTTCCCCCTCAGTTATTCATGCAGATATAAAACCGTCCAATATTTTAGGCTTTGATAGTCTGCGTTTAGTCAAATTAAGTGATTTTGGATCATCCAGAACTACGTTGTCTGATGAACCTTCTATTTTTGGAACTCTATGTTATATGGCCCCAGAACTATGGACAGTACAAAATGGTAAGTAAATATGAATTGCTGAGTTTATCATTTCCCCTAACCTATATAAATTCGTTTATTATATCATCCCAATACAAAATATCCTAACTGTAGTCACTTATAGTTATCTTACAAACAGAAAATCAGTTTATAAAATATGTAAAACCCCCCTCATCATTATCAGTAGATTTCTCATCGTAAAAATACTGAGGATTTTCCATAAGTCAAAACTATTCACTAGAAAGACTATAAATAAACTCACACTAATGGTCAGTGGTAGAAACTAATCAAATCACACTTGGTTTTATCTGATACACTCTTTGGCACTCAATGAGTACAAAAATTTCAGCGTTTGGATCCGAATTCACTTCAAGGATGATAAACGTGGGTCTATCGCCATCTATGCATAGAACATCGTTTCTGGATTACATTACCAAAATGTAATAAACGGTTTATCAGACGAATATCTTGTTTATTCAGTATTGCCGATCTAACTCATTATTTTAAGTAAACATGCTACACTTTAATTATCTGTATCGATTATCTTCTCTTTCATTTTTTTATCTTCGCTTATTTCATTTCGGTTTTGCCTCACCAACAAATATATCCAGGCGAAAAACTACCGTACTCAGAAAAATCAGATGTCTACAGTTTAACAGTTACATTTTGGGAACTCCTAGCTCGCCAACCACCATGTAAAATCTTAGAAAGACGTGACGTATCAGACAAGTTTTGGTCTTCTATTACTCAGCGACCACCTACATTAAATGGATGTCCTGAATTACTAAACATTATTATTGAGAAGTAAGTCATTTCTTCCTACTAGTTCCGGACGAAAAACACTCGCAATAATAGATCTCAATATGTTGCAAATGGAAGAATTAATTAAACTATTAGGTATACGCCAGTTAGCTAATTTAACAATTAAATACCTGCTAAGAATGGAGCCCTGTGATCGAGTCGTAGTATTCTCTAGTTTGTGAATTAGTTCACCCATGATTGCCTGTAGAACTGGTGGTCTTTTTTAAATGAAACAGATCTATGAACAACAACCAAGACTTTAGCGCCTATTTTGACTCACTACGCAATCAGATAAGGACAGAAAACAGACTAATTCTCTGATGTACTATGATGTTGATGTAACTGTCTTAGTTCATTCAAAAATTTGGCCAACTTTTAATGACTAAGGTACGCTATGCACACTCTCCACGCAGCTGAACTGGTAGTTGAAGCACTTGACAGTAGGTTTACTCAAAGCTAGGTTCATAGTAATCAGAAAATCGACTGGGAAAAAGCTACGATGTTAACACAACATTCAAAGAAGCGGTCTTTTCGCTGAACTTTGTGATTCTAGTGTTTTAATAAAGACCATAAGTTTTCTGAATATTCCCATGAAATATTGTTTAGAACCTTTGCGGATTTACAAAATCATCGATCTCCATAAGTTAAGCGTACTTTATCAACATATCTAAAGAGAGTGTTTTACCCACTAAAGTTTAACCTCGTTAGTGTTGATAATTGGGCTTATCTTACGTACGTACTTACACCTGTTACCTCCAATGGAGTATTTACCGCGAACCAGTATTCTCCAGCCTACTCTGTCCTGGGCCTCCTTTTCTAGTTCTGTCCAATTTTTGTCCATTCTTCACATGTGTGTCTCCCTTTCTCGACCTATTGTGTTCCCCAGTCTTCCTCTTTTCCTTGAGGATTCCAAGTGAGGGCTTGTCTTGTGACTCAGTCGGGTGTTTTCCGAAATGCGTCCTATCCACTTCCAACGCTTTTTCCTGATTTCCTCCTCCACTGGAATCTGGTTGGTTCTTTCCCACACTAGGTTGTTACTGATGGTGTCTGGTCAACGGATCCGAAGTATTCTGCATAAACAACTGTTAATAAATACTTGTATCTTTTGGATGATGGCTTGCGTAGTTCTGTGAAATCCCGCCTCATACAGTAGAATTGTCTTGACAGTTGTGCTTCAAATTCTGATTTTGGTGTTGATTGTTTGTTTGGAGTTCCAGATGTTGTTCAGTGGTAGAAATGCAGCCCTTGCTTTGCCAATCCGCTCCTTCACATCTGCATCAGATCCGCCTTGTTCGTCAATGATGTTGCCCGGAAATGTGGAGGTTCCTACATCCTCCAAAACTTCTCCATCAAGTGTGGTTTTGTTGTATCGGAGAATCCTGCTTTTCCCTTTATGTATATTGAGACCTGCTGCTGCTACACTGGTCGTCTTCTCTTGTATTTGTTGTTGCGTATGCGACAGAGGAGCCAGATCATCTGCGCTGCACCCTGCCTATCCACTGTATACCGTGCTTCCTTCCAGATGTTGGCGTTTTCATAATCCAGTCGATCACCAGGAGAGAGAGAAAGGGCTAGAGTAGGCAACCTTACCTTACTCCGGTCTTCACCTCGAACGAGTCTGTGAGCTGTCCTCCGAGCACGACTTCTCAGTTTAATCAATCGTAAGAATTCCGTATGATGTCGACTATCTACTCAGACACGCCGTAGTGTTGAAGAAGCCTCCATATCCTATCTACGTTGTCGCAGTCAATGAATTTGATGCAGAGTGGTGAGTTCCATTGAACTGATTGTTACACAATGAGCCGTAATGTTGCAATTTTGTCAGTACACAGTAGATCCTTACGAAATCGAGCTTGTTGATCTCGAAGTTGGGCATCTACGAAGTCCTTCATTCTGTTTAACAACACCCTGGTATTGAGAGAAAAATGATGCCTCTGTAGTTCTCACACTTGCTGAGATCACCTTTCTTTGGTATTTTGATCAGGTATCCTTATTTCCAGTCTATGGTACTTTTTCTTCATCCTCAATCTTGTTGAGGAGAATGTGGAGTAATTTTGCAGTTGCTGCCACGTTTGCTTTCATTGCCTCTGCTGGAATTTTGTCTGGTCCCTCTGCTTTGCCGCTCTTGATATGTCAGGTGGCCATACTGACCCCCTCAATTATTGGTGGGTCAACATCAATTCGGAGGTCTGTGGTTGCTGTTTCGATGTTGGGTGGGTTCAGTTGGTCTGGTCGATTCTAGAGTTGTTCCAAGTGCTCTGTCCACCAGTATCGCTGTTCTTCAATGTCCGTGATTACTTCAACTTTTTTGTTTTCTTTGGTTACTCCGGTTTATGATGGTTTCCAGCGAGGTTCTTTGTTGTATCGTACAATTGTCTCATGTTTCCTTCTCTTGCAGCCTTTACCTCTGTCACTGCTAGATCTTCCACTCATTCGCGTTTGTCGGCTCTGATGCCCCTCTTCATTTGCTTGCTTCTGTGTATTCAGCTTGTGCGTTGGCTTTCTCTGCTCTTGTTCGGCTGATGTTGATTTCTGTCTTCTTGTTTCTCCTCTCTCAAGTTTTCTGAGGAGTACCAACAAAAATCTCATGACCCAGAAACTCCTGACATGTCGAAGCGATCGCCTCTTTGGTCCCTTTCCAATTGTTCTCCATTGAGTAGATCGTGCAAGGCCTGGAACCTATTGGTGAGGGCTATATTGAGTGCGTTGAGTTTTACGGTGTCCTGAGGAAAGGCCGTATTAAACATTTGTAATGTGCTTCTTGAGTTTCAGTTTCATTTTAGAGACCAGCAATTGATGATTTGAGGCTAAGTCAGGTCCTCTCTTGGTTCTCATGTCCTGCATGATCCTTCTGAAGTTTTTATTGAGTGGATTTGGTCCTGAGTAGTGATAGGGTGAAATCCGTGTGGTTTTGTATATGCGTTTGTGTGGGAATATTGTGCCGCCTATGATCAGTTTGTTGAAGTCACATAGGTTTGCGAATCTCTTACCATTTTCTTTCCTTTCTACCAGCCCATGTGGTCCCATTATGTCTTCATATCCAGTGTTGTCCATGCCAACCTTGGAATTTAGGTCCCCCATCAGAATGGTTGAATCCTTTGATGAGCATCTGTCGACGACTGACTGCAGCCTCGTAAAATTGATCTGCCATTGTAGTCATTGGTAGGTGCATAGCATTGGATGACGTTCATTGTAATGTCCTCTTTCTTTGTTTTGAAGGATGCTTGTATTATCCTGGGTCCATGAGATTCTCATGCTATCAGTGCCTTTTGTGCTTGTTTGAACAGCATCAGTGCGACTTCTGTGTGTAGCATTTTCTTCTTCATGGTCGGAGTATGACAGCATCTCTCCTGAAGCTAGTCTTAGTTATCCAACACTCGTCTAATACGTTTCACTGATTCCAAGCACCTGCAAGTTGTATCTTTTCATCTCTGTAGCAATTAGGAACAGTCTTCTGGTCCCACACAGTGTTGGAATATTCTATGTACCTAAAATAGTCGTGACTTGTGATGGAACTCGGCTATCATCATGAGACACCATTACTCCTATGAAAAAGACATTCTCACTCCCAGGGCCGAGTCAAAATGGTTTGGATTAATTTTTCTGGTTAGTGTTTTTTAGTGAGTTCGTTTTTTTGTAGGTTGTGGTCGCCAACATCAGTCCTCCTTTATCCGGGCTTGGGACCGGCAGAAGCCCCAGAGGGAGCAACAGGTGGAGTCAAATCCCATTATATCCCTAGATCAAACTTATTGATTCGAAGCAGCATTTGCACGTATACCTGTTTATTTGGTTCGTTTGAACACAAACACTGGTACAATGGAGCACCTAGAGTTCGATGCGCCACACAAATTATTGACTTAGTGAACAGGCTGGGGTATTGCACGGGTGCCCAAACCGAAGTAGGTGGTTATCTTGGAAGGTCACTCCCCGAAAATTTGACACAAACGTCTAATCCAAAAAACAGTGGAGGAACATCAGGGTATGAAGTTCAGCGGTAGCCGGTGAGTAACTATCGGTTCGTACTCCATTTGTCCCACTAGTATCCTTGGGTCCATGTGTACCATTGGTTTGAAATCAGAGTTTCCCGACCCACTTAGGTAGACTATCCATGCCAGCAAACCTGGTTTAGGCGCCGGACACTCGACTTTTGTTCTCCCAATTTTATAAAAAATAGCTTCCTCGCCACAAGAAGGCAGTGAGTAGGCCTTATTTATCAGTGACTTTATATACGTTATCATATGAGTACACGTCGATAGAGGGAGTGGACTCTCCCTACTCTCGACAGCGTCAGGGCATTTCGGTGCAGAAATACCGTAGTTAACTGCATCTAATTATCGTTTGCTAATTTGCCAATAATACAGCCTCACTTGCTACAGTATTTTTACTTATGATGTTAAAAATATCTCCATAGATAATGTTTCGCTAAAGCAATCGTGGAATACAAAGCCATATTCCTTTTAAGTATCTCATATACCACGATTGTTGCCGGCTTGTCACTCCAAAAGTCGCTTGCAATGGATTTTTTTTGTTTCGGACATTGTATTCGTCATGTTATTTTCGGATTTTACTTTTTTCTGATGCTCTCCGTTTTTCAGTGGTTGGGCTGTAAATCCCAAGATGCGACCTACAATGTTTCAACTGAGCAAATGTTTTACTTCTGTAATTGAACAAATATTCTCAGTGGATAGCACTATTGAAGGTGTTGATATTCCTAATGATTGTTTAGAATTGTTAAGAAAGTCGTAGTATGTTGGATGTTAAGTGTGTATAGTTTAAGGCAATGTTTCCTGTTTTCTTTAACTTACAAGTATATATGAAAGTTTCAGTGTCTGTTCAGTTACCTGTTTACATTGCTAACACACATTACAAATATTTATCATCCGAAGACTTACAGCTTCCTCCCAATATTTGTACTTTTAATACTACATACTTTGTAAACATTTTCTTTCAGTTTCAATCCAAGTCGTTGGTTTTTTGTATTATTAACCGGTTTGGGGCACTTGTATTTAATTTAAGTACGAAACAGCTCAGCAATTGTTTTAGCTTCAGAACTGTAGCTATTGCAGTACGCTAGATTTTTCCACAAATTAGTTATACTTCTTCATTGTAATAGTGGTTGTTTTTCAATTCCCATGTTCACTTAGCGATTGTGTGAATACTCATTTCTTTGTGTACATTAACTACACCGCATTCACCCTACTCCAACAGAGAACAGTATCACAAAACAAGAGTGAACATACTTCATCGTGAATAAATTATGTTATGTCACACTCAAGCTCAGAAACCGGCTATTATTTTAATCTACTGTTCAACATAGTGCTGAATCTCCACAGTTGGGAAGAAATCTATAGTGTACACAGATCCTATTTCGCTTTAGGAAAGCTTTCAATCCTCAATAATCAGAAAGTATGGGACCCACACTCAATCCATATCTGAGAGTAAAGCCGTACTATTGATTGTGTTAGAGGAATGTGAGAGTAAGGTACCACGTAACCTGTAAATCATCAGCACCTCTAGAGATGACTGATTAAACCGAAAATTAATAGGCACATACTTGAGGAAAACTGCTTTTATTCTTGCACATGGGTATGTGAATGTACGTTCAATGCTAGAATAGACGACTTGAAAGTAAACGTTTGTTGGCTATATCTGTTCCATTTGACTAAAACCACAAGCTGCTTGATCTCGGAGATATATATCAGACAAGGCTGATGAGTAATTCTACTAACCATACGCTTGGTAGTTAGCGGACGCCCAATATGCATTCTCGATTGTCACTGGTTGCTAAGAATATGTGCTCTATAGCACGTATTCTTAAATTCTGATCTGATTTCCTTGACTTTTGAATTTGTTTCACTGAGTTATACCTCTCGAACCATATCTTCTCCTTACACTTTTCATTACTGCGAATAGTGCTACACCCTCTACTATTACGGGAGTTGAACTAACGATTCCATCTCCGTGATATTGTGGTATTGCAACTTGAACTGATGTACGTACGTACCAGATTCTGCATTGTAGCTGACTGATTGTTCTACAGCATGTTCTTAATAGTAGGACAGTTAGGATCTATTTGACTTATTAATTTTCAGTCAATCTTTTTGAAAAAGGCTATACTTGTTCGTTGTTCACTAATGAATGCCACGATTACTCACACAGAAGTATTTACGCATGCGTACTAATTAGTTTATTTCCAGATAATAAGCAACATTAGATGAATAAACTGGTCGTGATCGATATGATGACAAAATTGCCAACCTATGATTAGCTTATATTTATATCAACCATAATAATTATACAAACCAAATTAAAATCACAAATAAAGAGCAGTTATATTTCGGAAAACAAAACTGATAGCTAAAAGTTTTAGTTGAACTTCTTGTCAACTAATGAGGTACTCATGCATAATAGGTAGCAACGGTTTTAGATCACTTGTGAAAATGAAAAAAACGCTATATATAAATATATATGTACAACTGACAATACTGCTACCTCCAAAGATTTAGTCCACCTCGTGACGCCGCTTTTTGGACTCGCGGTGTCGTTGGCGTCGTTCAGCCAAGATAGCTGACAGTTCAGGATTAAATGCAGAATTAAAAGGTAGGTTCCGTTCGTCTACGTGCACTTCTTCTTGATCTGGAGGTTTTAGAGCATCTAAACCAAAAGATTTAGCTAGCAAAACAGCAGCCCTGTCTCTTTCCTTCCGTTCGCGTTGCAATCTCTCAGCTCGAAGACGATTAATATCAGAACTTTTGGCCATTTCAACTAAACTAGATTTCTTATTCGTATTTCCGGGACCCAGCGAAATTTCTACGGATAAGTCTTCTTTTGTTAGCTCTCCAGATAGATTACATGAAGTTTCGTTAGGCGACTGATTAAATGTATTGACTGTTTGCTGATTTCCTGAGGCCTATATGAACGAAAAACTTTGATACAGAAGACCACTTTCGTCACAAATATTGGTTCCAGAGATAACATTAGTGCCATAAACATACGTTATATTTAAAATCGTAATGTACATGTGTAACGAACTGGAGATATCTTCACTTTTTCGGAATGACTTGCACAATCATGCAAGTCCTAGGTTATGCGGATATTCGTCACAATGATGGACAAAACGAAATTCAGTAACTACTTGCTTGCAGTACATTCGATATAAGGTTTGCGACAACAGTGGAGTAAGTAGAACCTCAGGAAACCAAACTTTTACTTAAATTTTAGACAAAAATTAATGTCGTCATCAAACCACCTAAAGATTTCACTAGCAATGCCCAGAGTTTCCGTATTTATGCATGAAAACTTCGCTAATCCCTTACATTACCGAAACTTCTGAGAATCTGTATTTTTTACATAGCTTATTAAAAGAAAATGGAAATGTTTTAGGAAATCTGTGGTTATTTCCTGCTTTACTCCCAACTCATTCATTTTACGGGATGTGTGTAGTGTGCATTATCCCAGTGTTTCAGTTAACTATTAAAAACGAAGACTTATTTAACTAGATAGCGAGTCTTGCACTTGCTTTCGGGTCACCTTTTGGGTAGTTTGATATATTAGCGACTTCAGTGATCCAGTAGATGGGCAATTAAATTAATTGACCATCGCTCTACTAGAAGGTATTCCTACCTGCAATATAGACCATCAAAGTAAGAACTATGTACAAACCAGATATCATGTGTATTAGTTCGTTTCAATGCAGAACAGTGAATCACTGTAATCAATGAAACGATGTTCTTGATCTGTATCTACCGACGGCTAACGATAAAATGATAAAAGTCTTCAGTTCCTGTTGACAAAAAAATGACATCATACGGATTAACTCGCTAGGTGCATATGTAAAGCTTAAAACCAACGAAGTACAACTTAACTGAAACAAACCTTTCTGTTTGGGTACTTCGGCACCATTATGTCATCAGGAAATAAGGTTGGCATAGCACGTATGCAAGCACTGGCGCGTTGAAGTTCAGCTGCTTCACTCTGCCTTTTTAGTTCTTTGTTGTGCTTGAATACTTCCTCAACCTTTTTCATTTCTGTTAATGGGTCAGCCAGTTTCTTTTTCTTAATTTCCAGTTCTTCTTTGTCCCTACTGAATGATCATCGGGTGCTACCGCTTACTTTTTCTTTTCTCTTTCACGCTGCTGATGAGTTCGAGGGTGCACATCATACCACGGCTTCTCACCAGCAGCATCAAGGACAGTCTGGCCTAAATAAGTCAAAATCCCAACTGCTTTTTCTTTTTTTTCTTGCTCATTCTTTCTCTCACTTTCGTATTCCGTGTTTCCTTGTGAGACATTTAACTTTTGGCTATACGATTATTGTGATCCGCAACTTACAATACTCTCCTTTGCTACTGTTATCTGGAATCCATCTAATCCCGAGCTAGATGTTAGTTTATTACTTTTTTGTCTTCGTAAGTAATCTATCCGTGCTTCCTGATCCTAAACACATAAAATCAATCCAAGATTTCAAAGTGCTTTACAGCAAGCTGTGCTTTGACTTCAATCTTTTTTTGCTGCTCATCATATTTTGCTTCATCTGCCCTCACCCGAGCAATGTTTTCTTTTTTCAAAACATGCCATCTGTTAAGCACTATTGTGTGTAAAAAAGGAGCCTACCTTTTTTTGGGCAGGATATTCATTGTTTTGGTGTGAGCTTCTCAAACACGAAGTATATTATTTTGTGGCCGGATAATTCTGAGATTACTAGAATTATTCACATCTAATTAGGAAAAAAAGGTATAACACAAAAGCTTCTGTATACTATCTATGAAAATAATTCTACGGAATAATCCTAAAATTCACCACAAAATTGCGTTAGTTTGAGATTTCAGATTTGGCGACAGTGCAGACTACCAAAAACAGTACTAAACTGAACATAAAAACGTATACACAGTAATATGTCCTCGATTTAGTGAAAGTGAAAAATATTGTGATGTGCTTGCGGTCGTATTTGAGCTGTGTTTTCAAGAGACTTTACCCACGTACCAATGACCACGACCAGAGAAGAGAAACTAACAGTAAGAGATGATACAGATATTGTCATGAATAAGTTTAGTTGTCCGCAAATGTTTGTACCACGTTTCTCAGTGGCTTCAACTCCATAACGTTCGTCTATATTTACTATTTAAAATAGTGTATTGCCCTAGTAGATTCCAATTTTTACACTTTCATACATCAAGATCTGATAAGTTTAAAGCAGTGCTAAAATAAATTGACAACTTGAGGTCAAATTACTAAGTCAGAATTTCAAGAGTTCCTCGGGATTAGGACTATGCCATAGTTTTTATAATGAGAAGATGAGTGAACCTTTTCACGTCTTTTATTTGCTTCTGTCTTAAACTCAAAATATGGCTTGTACAGGTACCAATAAATGCAACTTAAAATAATCACACATATAAACGTGTAGTTCATCATTAATATGGCTATATTTCAACAAAAGTTTTAGTGTATAGACCCGTATAAGGATCGGCAGATTACTGACAAACAAACACTGACCATAGCGGCTACCTTGACGTGGTGGTCGGGCCTGCCCATAGTGATGACCCAACCGAGCTATATTGGCTGGAACATACGTTTCTGTAGGTTATGCCAGGCAGGTCGATTGGAGATGAGACTGAAAGCAGCTACTTAAGGCTTGAGGGCGAAGCCATACTACTGACTGTAGGGGTGTGTGACAGCAGTAAGGTGCTTCCCTCGGACAGCCAGCATCTGAAGCGATGCTGCCGTCTTACAAGAAAGAAATGGGTTAGCAAAGACACTCTAAAAATGTCACACTCCATCTTACCGCACGAACTTCCGTCTCCAGTGGTAAGGCTACTTGGAGAGCGGAGCTAACATTTTAAAGGATTTGATTGTGACCGATTCGGTCTCATGTGCTGTTACAGCCCTAAGGACAAATGCTTAGGGCCCGTCACATACGGTCACATCACTATCAGCCACCGATGGAGGGTTCCGATAGAAGACTATCACTATTTCAAGGGAATATGTTGAGATTTAGTGCGATTGCATTAATGAACGTCGGAAAGATGCTGCAAGGAAACCTTTTAGGGTTCTAAGAAAATATTTCAGGAACGGTTCGCAAAACAGTTAAGTGGCCATGTAGACTTGTCCTTATGATAGCAAACAGATCTCTCGCCTACTCTATAAGTGGTGCAAGTCATCAAAAGCTCAACTAATACACTCCCTATCACTAACTACTTCAGGTGCCGATGCAAGCCAATCTTGAAGCAACATTTTGCATTTCGAGGGGTAGAATCGTATCCCGAACATATTTGTATTGTTACTTAGGGAAGTCAAGAGACACTGCATTTTGTCAGTGTCTTCACCAAGTAGAACTATGTCATTGGCATATTCTAAGTCAACCAGTGGATCTCCTGGTAGAAGGTTCACTGCTGAAAAGTCATACGAAGATAAGGTTATATCTAGGAGCATGTCTATGACAAATCTAGACAAGAATGGGAAAGTAGACACCCTTGACGGACACCTTGAAGTAAAGCATTCGGATGACAGTTCGCCATTGGTTCTTACTCGACCAGTAGTGTTCGAGTAGAGAGCTTGTATAAGGTTAATGTACTTCTTCCGTACATCTTGTAATGACAGACACTACCACAAAACTTCACAATCTCCTGAGTCAAATGCCCCAGCAAGGTCGAGAAATATTACTATTGTGGGGCGTCTGAACGTGTCTTTGATCCAGGACCTGACGTAGTGTGAATATCTGGTCGATATATCCAGATCGAAAACCAGCCTGATTTTCTCGAGTATGCTCTAGTTAGGCGTCGAAATATTACCGAGGCTAACATTATAGACAGCACGAGAGACCAAATTGGTCAAAATCAAACATTTTAGATATTATTAGTTAAACTGATTCTTCTGTGACTGTCGCAAGAGGACTTTTGTCCTTTCTTATAAATTGGGGCAATCAGGGATTGAGACCACTCAAATGGGATTACGAGCAGTTTCTGAGTCCTACCTAAGATGTCAGTCAATCTTAGTGCTAAATCTGGACCACTACCTTCGAAAATCTCAAAAGTTAGCTAATCTGGGCCCGCTGCTTTCCTTCGTTTATACAAACATTCACATACCTGAGCAGCATCATTGGTATGCAAGATGGGTCTGGAGCCGTTGTAAAGACACGAATCGGCAAAGCAGAGGCAGCATTTCTGCAATCGAGGAACATCTGGTACTCAAAACAACTAACAACCAACACAAGTCAGGATTTTCAATACAAATGTCGAGACAGTTCTACTGAATGTAGTGGAAACTCAGATAGCTACAAAAGCCATGATCTACATAATACAAGTGTTTATTAACAGTTGTCTAGGCAAGATACTGCGTATGCGTTGGCCAGACGCTATCAACAACAACCTACTGTAGGAGAGAACAAAGCCGTTTCCTGGTTTGGAAGAATTTACAAATAAACACTGAAGGTGGATACATTGTGGGAATTATTTAACTGCGTCACAATGCAAATGGAAAAAAGGAAGATCCGAGAACAAATTACTACGAGAATAGGAAGCAAGCGTGAAAAGAATGAACAGCGATTAGATAGAACTGGAAATGAAGGCTTAGGTTAGAGCTGGTTGGAAAATGACGACTGGCGGCCTATGCATTTTAAGGGTAACAGGTGCAAGTAATTGATTTGTCTCACCGGTAGGAATCGGTAGAATTATACATCTTCATTATGTTTCGTTCACTAAATTCACTGTTATGATACGAGCTGTTAGTGCTAACTGAAGGTTGCCATAGAAAATAATCAGTACACAGTCAAATCCGTACTTAAATGACGCTACAACCTCGAAAATGAGATCTCTTCGGTCCAGCATTGTAATATAAATATGCCACTTTTAAAACAAAGCTTACTAAACTAATCCTCCTTCACAATACAAGAGTTCACATCAGTTTCATCATCACTTGTTGATAATCCTAGGCAAATTAGGCTTTATTGATGCTTGTGAATCTGCTTCCTTGACTATACACATTCAGAGCAGTAGCAGCAGTATACACTAGTAGACTAAATACATAAGACTGACAAACACAAAACAGATGTCAGAATCATCCCAATACTTGACTATAAATGATAGCATGACGAAGTCGTACAACCGCCATCATTGAGTAATTTGAAGACTTTAATGGCACTTGTGTAGCTAGGTATCAATTCATAGCATTTTACAAACCATGAACAAGACACTGCGCAAAATATTGCATTTAAGAAGCCCATTTTTTGTTTACCGGACTTGCTGACATTTGAGTGAACATTCAAGCTGTGTACTAAAACTTTTACTGGATGCTTAAGCCTAACCAGCAAGTCCTTGGATGGAAATATTTCCAGTTAATCATGAGAGTTCCAAAAACCTCATTATGCTACAGTAATTTTGATTAATATAGTACATATCCAGTATTCATATATCGAGCCAGTTATTACAATTTCTTTCCTTACCCAGCTGCAACTCCGGCCTCTGATTGGTTTCCGTTCAGCCAGGAGGTACCTTGTGTGGTGCGGGTTGTGTGAGGAGCAGCGTGAGGTTATCTGGAAGAACAAGATAAAAAGATGAGCGGGCGACTCAGTGAGCAGGCAGAATGCACTCACATTAAGTAGAGAAATAAATAGACAACAACCAGAAATAAAGACGGTGTGAGATCAAAACTAACTGGTAATCGAAACTAATTGGTAGAGTAAGAATTCGAATGCGTTACACAGATGTCAGTTGAAAGTCGCGCCAGATATCAATATGCCTCCCAGTTAGTTGATTTTTACAGACTTTTGAGTAGCTATTAGATACTTGTGATCTTCAAGTCATCGGTAACTGATGCCTGAAACGTTTATGAAGATCACCTTCCTTACTTCTATAGGAGTTATATTACTGTATATAGGTAATTATTACTGCTTTCGTTGCTTTGGCCAAATTTATGGTATTATTAATGGGTTGCAATGGACTGTTGGTTCATGCGTTCAAAAACTTCCACTTTACGTGTGTATGAAACACGTAATTTAGGAGAATATGAATACGTTGAAATTACGCTTTAAATTACAAGCTAGAGATTTGCATGATGTAAATTAAACGATTACCGTTTGTTACTGCTCACATTAAACGTAGATCGTCTGGAGCAGCAATACCAATGTCGTTAATATGCTAAGACCTGTCACTTCATTCGCAACTTTTAGAGCAGTTTATAATAGGTTATCTGGTCACATGTCTTAAAATTTACCATGAGTTCATTTGTCTGAGACAGATCCTTTTGTTTGGAAGTAAAAACTGACAGTATAAATTCAACTAACTGATGAAGTATTTAACCATTAAACACTTTAGGTTTCATTTCAAGTGTTTTACACAGTAATGAATAACATGTCCACCTCTGAATTATCCAATTTGGAAGGCGAATCTTTCAACGTCCGCTAGGCTTTTCGACGAATTATGATGTCTAGAAAGAAGCCGACGTGAATACAATATCTCCAACGTTTAATGAATTCCTGAAGGTTACTGGTATAAAAATTTAGCAGAAGTTTCAGAAGTTTAATACCAGCCATACAATTACTTCAAGTTATCACCTCGCTAGGCTATCTCAGACGAGTTATCAGTATGCGACTTACAGTGCAGTTTCGGGATATCGCACCAGACTTCGTAACAAGTGATGAGAATTTATGTTCTGTGAAGCTTTATTTCACTGTAGGTACAGATACTTAGGTTGTGGGTGTAAAAAAAGAGTTTGATAGTGACCCTAAATAAGTGTAAAACACTGATGGTTGCCACTATTTTTATGTTGATCGTCATTAGATAACCTGTACATGCTGGACGAACAGTTCATGCACTTTGTGCGTTCACGTTTGTCCATATAACTGCATTTAGGGAATGTTGTGTAATTAAGTCACCAATTATTGAGCATTTTATCCGGTTGTGAACTCTGGATGCTTCTAGAAAAACCAATATGTAAGCCACCTTTGACCCTAAGACTACCAGAACCGCCCCAAGGTAAAACTGCAAAAGCCAGAAGAAAATGTAAAGCGTCGAAATGTACAGAGAAATACACGTACTATGAATTTTTGTAAAGAATGAAAACGTTTAGTGTTTCGTATGAGTCGAGGTTGACTATGAACAGTACTACAAACCAATTACGTTTCAGCCTCTACTCGGTATCCCCGTCGTGAACCAAAAAAGGGAAGAAGAGATAGTCCAGATGAATGAGTATGTTTGCTGGAGATTTCGCGGTAACGAAAAAATAGCGAAATCGTGCCAGAGAAGATGGGCGAAAATATATAGAACAGCGAATGCGAGATAACGCCCGCGAAACAGGAAAGAGTGCAGTACAACACAAGAAAATAAACAAGAAGTTCACCAAAACAACCACCGGTACAACTAGTTATAATAATGAATGCTTCTATTTAACCAATCACGTTTTCTTCGTAAAAGTGAAGTCACATAAAACGCCATAAAAATAAGTCGATCTGCAATAGAATTTGTCACATCATCATCACTTTACGCCACATGGACACTAGAAGTTCTTTTGAAATGTGATCTCTTTTAAGCTCTTCAGCAGCATACCTCACATCATGGCTGGGTTTTCATAAACCCGTCCGCCCCCACCCATCAGACACTTTTTGAACGTTGTCAGTCAAAATATCAAGTAAAAGATTTAACTGTTCTCTTGTTGTGTTCATTACTCTTTTGTCAATATGAATCTGATTCATAGATCTAATGAATTCCCGAATAACTACTACTCTCTTTTCAACTACTCCTGGTTTCCATCTGTTTTGGCAGAAAAAAACCTTGACAAACACATTTTCTTCCTCACTAAAACTGAGAATATGTACTATTCCTTTGTGGCAATGCACCCTTTCTGGTTTACGGCTGCTTGTAGGAGAGATGCTTTTTCATACCAGTCTTGATATTATTTCGACATCACGAGACCACGAATCAATACACCTCTTCATACAGTTGTTGTCTTCTTTCCGATTTCTGGATTTAACCGGACTTTACTTAGTAATCTCGAGAATAGTAGCTTCATTCTCACTGTAACACTATGAAATTGAGTTGCAGAATGCCATACATGATACATGAGCCTAAAAACCTCAGTGAATCACGTCACCGATATTTCGCTCATCAGAAGTTTGGACGACAATATTTCAACAATAGATAGTCTTCCCCTTGAATTACTGACAGACATAAGGCAGGCAACGGTAGCGTAGTTGAGTAAAATGTTGAACGATATTACATATTACTTGCCTACGCCTGTAACAACTAGTGAAGTTCAGGCCGCCAAACAGCCGCCTTTATCCTTCCTTTGAATAGAGGGTTAACTCCGTCAGTAGAACCTTAGGGGCTACTGCCGGTCCCAAGCCCGGATAAAGGAGGAGGGTTGGACATGGGGTTGGCGACCCCATCCCGTCAAGAAACTAACTTGTCAAAAAGCGCCAACCAGAAAAAATAAATCACGCTTCACATACACAAGGAGTTGCACTGATGCTGTCCAAACATGCACAAAAGGCACTCATAGGATGGGAATCTCATGGTGTCTGGATCATTATAGCATCCTTCAAAACAAAGAAAGAGGACATTACAATGAACGTCATCCAATGTTATGCACCTACCAATGACTAAATTGACGACGTTAAAGATCAAATCTACGAAAGGCTGTAGTCAATCGTCGAGAAATGTTCATCAAAGGATTTGACGATTCTTATGGGAGACCTGAATGCCAAGGATGGCATGGACAACACTGAATATGAAGACATCATGGGACGACATGGACTGGGAGAAAGGAACGAAAACGGTGAGAGATTTGCAAACCTATGTGCCTTCAACAAACTGGTCATCGGTGGCACAACATTCCCGCACAAACGCATTCACAAAGCCACATGGATTTCACCGGACCACACTACTCAAAACCAAATCGACCATATCTTTATCAACAAAAAGTTCAGAACGACCATGGAGGATGTGAGAAACAAGAGAGGAGCTGATATAGCTTCAGATCATCATTTGCTGGCCACCAAAATGAAACTGAAGCTAAAGAAGCACTGGACAATGGGGCAGACAACATCACAGAAGTTTAATACGGCCTTTCTTCGGGATACTGTTAAACTCAACGAATTCAATATAGCCCTCACCAATAGGTTCCAGGCCTTTCAGGATCTACTCAAAGGAGTGGACGCAACATTGGAGTACAATTGGAAAGGGATTAAGGAGGCAATCACTTCAGCTTGTAACGAAGTTCTGGGTCACAAGAAGTACCATCACAAGGAATGGATCTCTGTTGGTACTCTTGCAAAAATTGAAGAAAGGAGGAACAAGAAGACAGCAATCAATGTCAGCCGAACAAGAGCAGAGAAAGCCAACGCACAAGCTGCATACGCAGAAGCAAACAGGGAAGTGAAGAAGAGCATCAGAGCTGACAAACGAAAATATGTGGAAGATCTAGCAATGACGGCGGAAAAGGCTGCAAGAGAAGGAAACATGAGACAATTGTACGAAACAACAAAGAAGCTGGCCGGAAACTATCGTAAACCAGAACGACCAGTGGTAAGCAAGGAAGGGAAAATGATCAGCAACACTGACGAATAGCGAAATAGGTGGGTAGAGCACTTTACGGAACTCCTGAATCGACCAGCTCCACTGAACCCACCCAACATCGGAGCAGCACTCACGGACCTCCCAATTAATATTGGCGCACCTACGATTGAGGAGATCAGTATGGCCATCAGACAAATCAAGAGCGGCAAAGCAGTAGGACCAGACAACATCCCAGCAGAGGCAATGAAAGCAGATGTAGAAGCAACTGCAAAAATATTTTACATCCTCTTCAAGAAGATTTGGGATGAGGAACAAGTACCATCAGATTGGAAAGAAGGATACCTCATCAAAATACCGAAGAAAGGCGATCTCAGCAAGTGTGAGAACTACAGAGGCATCACTCTTCTTTCAATACCAGGCAAAGTCTTCAACAGGGTATTGTTAAACAGAATGAAGGACTTCGTAGACGCACAACTTCGAGATCAACAGGCCGGATTTCGTAAGGATCGATCGTGTACTGACCAAATTGCTACATTACTGATCATTGTGGAACAATCAATTGAATGGAACTCACCACTCTACATGAACTTCATCGACTACGAGAAGGCATTTGATAGCGTGGATAGGAAAACACTATGGAGGCATCTTCGACACTACGGCGTGCCTGAGAAGACAGTCAACATCATACGGAATTCTTATGATGGATTCAACTGCAAAATCGTGCACGGAGATCAGCTGAAAAACTCGTTTGAGGTGAAGACCGGTGTGAGGCAAGGTTGCTTACTCTCACCCTTTCTCTTTCTCCTGGTCATCCACTGGATTATGAAGACGTCGACATCTGGAGGGAAGCACGGTATCAACTGGACAGTTAGGACGCAGCTGGACGATCTGGACTTAGCAGATGACCTGGCTCTTCTATCGCACACTCAACAACAAATGCCAGAGAAGACGACCAGTGTAGCAGCAACCTCTGCAGCAGTAGGTCTCAACATACATAAAGGGAAAAGCTAAATTCTCCGATGCAACACAACATGCACCAACCGAATCACTCTTTATGGAGATGCCTTGGAGGACGTTAACACCTTTACATATCTTGGAATCATCGACAGCCAAGATGGATCCGATGCAGATGTGAGGGCACGGATTGGCAAAGCGAGGGCTGCATTTCTACAGTTGAAAAATATCTGGAACTCCAAACAACTTTCAAGCAACACCAAAATCAGGATATTCAATACAAATGTGAAGACAGTTCTGCTGTATGGAGCGGAAACATGGAGAATTATCAAAGCCATCATCCACAAGATACAAGTGTTTATTAACAGTTGTCTACGCAAAATACTTCGTATTCGTTGGCCAGACACAATCAGCAACAACGTACTGTGGGAGAGAACAAGTCAGATTCCAGTGGAGGAGGAATTGAGGAAGAAGCGGTGGAAGTGGATAGGACACACACAACGAAAAGCACCTAACTGCGTCACAAGACAATCCCTCACATGGAACCCTCAAGGCAAAAGGAAAAGAGGAAGGCCAAGGAACACATTACGATGAGAAATAGAGAAAGATATGAGGGGAATTAACAAACATCGGACAGAACTGGAAAACGAAACCCAGGACAGATTTGGTTGGAGAAAACTGGTGAGCGGCCTATGCTCCATTGGGGGTAACAGGCGTAAGTAAGTAAGTAAGTAAGTGAATAGAGGGTTCTAAGTGAGGGGTTGGATAATTTATGCAATGCGTCCACCTTCAGTGTTTATTTCTAAACTCTTCCAAACCCGGAAGCGGCTTTGTTCTCTCCTACAGTAGGTTGTTTTTGATAGCGTCTGGCCAACGGATACGCAGTATCTTGCCTAGACAACTGTTAATAAACACTTGTATTATGTAGATCATGGCTTTTGTAGCTATCTAGGTTTCCACTACATTCAGTAGAACTGTCTCGACATTTGTATTGAAAATCCTGACTTGTGTTGGTTGTTAGTTGTTTTGAGTACCAGATGTTCCTCGATTGCAGAAATGCTGCGTCTGCTTTGCCGATCCGTGTCTTTACAATGGTCCTCGGTCAAAGACACACGTTCAGACGCCCCACAATAGTAATATTTCTCGACCTTGAGGCGGCAGGATATTGTTAAGTTTTGTGGCAGTATCTGTCATTACAAGATGTATGGAAGAAGTACATTTCATACTCCATCGTTTCATTTTTTGTTGAAGACATCTATGCCTGAAAGCCTGAAACCTACACTTGTTTTCTACTTTCAGAGACTTTGGTAACGTGTAGTATTTAGAAGTATATGTATCAAGAATTAAAGGTATGCACAAACGAATGTATTGTATTTAGAATTCGAAATCAAGCATTTCACAACAACAAGAAGTTACTAGTTCATTCAAACACCACATCCGCCAGAGCTTAAATTGGAATGTATATGTCTGTAATCAGTTGTACGTCTTCTTCTCAAATTCATCCTGTGTCTGTCCGACAGTGTATTGGATAAAGGCTCTGTATTATCTAGAATGCTCTCATTAGTACTAGAATTAACAACCGAAATTGGAACAGACTCACCTGGCTCTTGGAATTGTATTTGATCAACATGTCGATTGTGTGTACTTAAGTCATTGATATCTAGAAGTCGCACCATAGATTTCCCGACATTCTTCTGAACGATCCCCGTGGATGGTCGAAGATCATTGCCACGATAATATGTAACTTCTGCAGACTCCAAACATCTCATATCCGACCGAAGAATTCTTCCTTTTAATAGTTTTGATGGAGTCTCTTTCGTCACTGAATGTCTGGCATTTCTATATTGCAGTAGAAAGGTATCTACTCCCCTCTCCAGCTCATTAAATGTTGAGGCGGCAATAGAATCAATAGCAGTTTTCATACCTCCACTGCACTTAGCACACGTGGCTATCGAATCTTTAAGTAAAGCATCAGAATTTTCTTTAGAAACTAGGAAAGTCAACTCCACTTCAAGCCTTTTCAAATTCTTTAAACCCAGTATTGACAGTCCTGTTTCGCTAACTAAGAATTCACATGGTATGTATGAGGAATTATCATCTCTTATTAGCAATTCACAACATCCTCGTATAGGCAGTTTGTGTCCAGTAATCCCCATTATTGATACACCAGTGGGTCGTATCACAACGTTCGGATCTAACGATTTCAAGTTCTTGAATGAAATAATGGACTCTATACTGCCTGTGTCCACAATAAAGTCATGAAATGAACCAAGTGATGTATATAGTCGCTTTTGAATATAAGCATTACCTTTCGAAATGGTAGTTAAAGATAAATGATCATTAGGATCAGCTGAATTATTGGGATCTAAATTACAAGCTTTAGTACTATTTGAGGCAAAGTGAACAGTAGCTTTGCATACTGCTTGAATGTGTCCTATCTTACCACATCTAAAACATTTAGCATTACGAAATGTACAATAATAACGAGAATGAAGTTTTCCACATGATAAACATTTGCCAAACTTGGTCTCACCTTTTTGATTTCCTTTGTAATTCTTTTTGGAGACACCATTCATATTTACACGAGAATAGGAATCACTGTTAAACGAACACAATTTTGATTGACCCTGAGATTGTTTTTCATCATGACAACTAATGAAAGTATTGGAAATCTTCATCGACTGAATATCAAGTTCATTCAACGCCTCGTAGTTAATGCACGCAGTTCTAAAATCTTGAAAGGAACAGTTTGACATTCTTAACAGCTCTCTTTCCAAACTAGGTATGTTAATTCCTGCAATTAATCGGTCTCTCAGCTGCACATGAAGTTGATCACCAAAATTACATTTGACTGCCTGTTTCTGCAATTCAAGAATGAATTCCTTAACATTTTGGTCATTTTGACGAATCATCTTATGAAATTTCGCTCTTTCACGGCATTCAAATCCAGGGCACTTTACATGATTCAATAATAACTCCTTTAGCATTGCATAGGGAAGTGAAATAGGTTTTTCTGGATATGCCAAGGTTTTTAATAAGCTGTACGCTTCTTTTCCGATGAATGTTAGGAAATGAGCCACAATTTTATCATCTTTGACATCTTTCCTGGTCATACTCCAGATTTCAAACCTTTCCAAATAATCTTCAAAAGCTTCAGAAGTAGAATGAATATCTAGCTGTTCCATTACAAGTTCCATCGCGACGCCAGTGTAGTATTTAGAAGTATATGTATCAAGAATTAAAGGTATGCACAAACGAATGTATTGTATTTAGAATTCGAAATCAAGCATTTCACAACAACAAGAAGTTACTAGTTCATTCAAACACCACATAACGTTTATTGGGAGCAGAGCTAACTAACAAGTTTAAAGCGAAGACAAGTTTCTCCCTGTTCTCTACTACTGACCAGCTTGAAATTATCATTTGAAGTGAATGGCAAGCAGTTGGCGTTCCAGAAATATAATTAAGAGTTCTGCTTGTCAATGTTTAGTTCTAAAGCTTGGTAGATATGAAGCTAAATGTCGAAATTTCACTTCAATTCATGTCAACATGTATTATTATGTGGCTGTTTGTTTCAGTTAATTCGAAGCGTCTATGCTTTCTGGAATTACTAATCACTTCAGCTTTTTGTACAAAATCGTTTCAAGCCTTATAATCCGTGATTAAAAAGAACTTTAAGAATCAAACAGAAGAGTTTACCAATAAATGAATAGATTTCAATATATGTGATGGCTTAGTTTACTCAGTATAGACTAGAGTAGGTCTTTCTATTAATCAGAATATGAAGGAGTAGATACCTTAGAGAATAGGGTAATAATAAACTCTTAATGGAATTTTTTCTCTATTGCCGGTGAGTTCACATTTACAGCTAAACCACCGACTTTTTATAACAGTTCCTAGACGACTTTTGTCACCTGCTGATAGTAAGAAGAATTCAAGCAACTAACCGATCAAAGAGATTTTCCTCGATGAGTGAAGGTCAAAAGAATTGTTGTTAATTTTAAATTAGTTTCGTGTGCAACAGATTGTTAAAGAAATAAGTTTTCATTATTAATTTCATAGGCGCTGTCCAAACCAACAACACTAAGATAATAACTTCCCTAAATTCCTTTGATCAGATGTTGGGCAAAAATGCAACCGAAGATCGTTACCTCCTTTTGGTTTATATTTACAATATGGTCTTATCAATATCATGACTTTCAAGATATTATTGATTTTCTGCCCTGCATATACTGACATAAATGCATTAGCTACATGGGGGAAATTGCCCGAGGAAATAGTTTATGTCTCATATTTAACACGTGCTGGGGACATAGACATTTCTGAAGTGTGTGATATACAAAATACACCACATTAAATTCATCATTGCTTGAAACTAATTAAGGCCTAATGAATTTGAACTCTGATTCCGTTAGACTATTCATATCCGTAATCTACTGTTATTGTTCACGTTCCCGAAAAAGTACAATTCATTATATAAACACTAGCTTTGATAATATAAGAGCCGGGCTGTTGCATTTCGATGAAGCTGTGGACGAACTTGTTACACTTAGCCCCTTCCTTACAAACGATGTGAGTTTATTCTACAATCTTGCGATCGCTCAAAAAACAGACATCATGTACGACTTCTGATTTTGATGGAGTTGTGAATGAAGTATAGCAAAATGGAGAAACCTTTCTTGCTCAAATGATCTTACTGCATTTTAGAGGATTACCATCGGCAGAGACAATAAAGAAATTGCATTCTGAGATAAAATCTCCCATGACTGTGACCACGTTCGGACTTGAATCCGAAGTAGCGATAGTGTGCTCAAGAGAACTTATAACTGTAAAAATGTCAGTCACTGTACTTTTATGTCAACTTTGAACCACTAATAATCAGTAAGACTGTTTTTGAAACTAACATTATTGGACGAGAGATTTTGGGATTACGAGGAGCATGGTATGAAATTCTCTTATCATTGTGAAAATTAAATTCAAATCGCTGTGGCTTTTATATTATTCAACTTGGAGAGAACGGTTTATCAGAATTGTTCTGGTCTAACGACTTGAGAGGTAACTAAAGGCTTAGTAAAAACTGTAATTTGTTGAACTGATGACTGAGAATCATGAAAACGACTCCTGCGTTTCTGTTCCAAATTAAAAACCTACGCAAAATGATCAATAAGAATAACATTGTGTAATGTTCAGAATTTTTATCGTGAAAAAAGCAAATTCCTTTATGTATCTCAAAGTTTGATTGTGTTAAACGTGTCGAAAGCTTGTTTCTTTCCATATAAAGAATAAAAAGGCAGACAAATCAACACTATTTATGAATCTTAGCTCTTATTGCCGAAAAATATATTGACGTGTTGGTACTATACTTCACAAGCGAACTAGTTAGATAGTGCCCATTACACCTTCACTCAACCTTCACTCGTTTTCCACTGAATTTCATGTTTGCTCGTAGTTAAAACCTTTACCCTAAAAACCTATTTAAACTCTTGAATGTGGTTGTTTTGTTTACCGGTCCAAAAAATTATGTTTTCTGTCTGGTTAAAAACTGATCTAACATTCATCGAGGTTGTTTTAAGCTCACCTGACTATTATATGCAATTATTAAAACTGTAACTAAATAACTGTATAATGAGTAACTAATCTAGTTATTCTTCAGTTTATATCAGTCCGCTGATAACTACCAAGAAATAATCTGGTTCTGCGTCACACTTCTTTTGAGAATTACATAAAGTGTTAATAAGATTCAAATGGTGTTTGACTATATTTAATATATATCTGTGACAGACTTTTAATAGTCTCATCAATTATTTATCCAGTTAACATGCGCTTACTACGAAACTACAACTTAGTTTATACTCAAATCAATTATGTTTAATTTCTGTGACAGCCACACTTGAGATAACTTTAAAAAACGTTTCACCAATCATAGGACTATAAAACATATCAAAAAAGTGTTGTTCTGATGTTATTTAAAGTGTAATACTAATATCTTTGTAACTGTACGTAATCATTCAATGTATGCGCAATTTTAACCCATATTTTAATAGTTGCATTCACACGATATGAATAATGTTTCAAGTGATTAGGTTTTACACTTTTAATAATATTCATCATTGGTGATAGTTTATCGTTAATGCTAGTGACTCAGCAAAAATCGAATTTAGTTTTATGACTCCGTTCACGTGAAAGACTTGAACTCAGAAAATTTTTGAGTATAGAGTAACTAGTTTCTCGATATCTTCCTAGTGAAAACAAGGACAGTTTGCAGAACTTTTAAGTTGGATTTTTGTCTAAGTTGGAAAATGAATGGGTTCTTGTTAATGGAGTGTAGTAGTGATATGGTTAGGGTTAAGTTTGTCAGCTTGCATAGATTTAAATAGAAAACGAATGAATCTTTTAAGTGTTGGGACAAATGATCAAGAGTGACGCATAATCTTTTCTACGCAAAGTGAAGGGGTGCTTTTGTTTAACAATAAAGATGAGATTTTTCACGTTTCTCTGCCATTGAATAACCTTACCTGATTTTGGTAGTATGTAACAGTGACCTTTTAAAAGGTAGCAGTTATGATTGATTAAATACTATGAAAAGTTCTGCTTAACTGTAATGATACTGCTATTCCATAGTTTACTGGATTTCTAGATTTGTTTGATATAAAAGTCGACTAGGATAAAAACTAAGCATGTTACGTGTATTTTTAGTGTGCTGAAGCTACGAAGCTACTACGACTACAATCGGAATAAAAAGAGGTTACATCATTTAGAAAAGTAATCAAAAATCATCAAGAGTTTGTGTTATGTAATAGTTTTAGAAGCAATAAGCGGTAAAAATCTATAAAATATCAATTAAAGATAGTTGTTTACTTTGTAAAAAAAGAAAAGAAATGTCAATAATTAGTACTAATAAATTGTACAGATTCAAAGAGATGTAAACATCATGAGAGACTTAGGGATTGAACATGACTTTTCTGTACTCAAAGGTTGGGTTAGAAATCATGAATCTCTGTAGCTTCAGTTTTGTTCTGATTCCTCATCCAAACCTTTTTTGAGCTGGTTCTTTGTACTTTATAGATCTATGGGTATCTAAACTTTCAAGCCACCTTGATGTGCAAAAAAATAGTATCTGTAACCGCTATTCTACTCTGGTAAACTGCAATTAATTTTGATGTCTATGATTTATTTATTTGTTATTGTATCGTCTTTCACTTTTTATGCTTCCATTCACCACTCTATATTTATACTGTCTTTTATATATTTGATCTTGTTAAATTTACCTACATAAAAAGCTTAACAAGTGTATGTGGGATCAGATTGCTCGAGTTATACAGCAAACAGCATCTTCTCATTAAATCACTGAAATCTATAAAAGCGATTGGATGTCTCAAGTAAGATATATATGCAAGAATACTTCTGTGCGAATCATTGAAATGTAATAGAACGAATTTCACACTGTGGCTTTTCTATATACATAATTACTGATTTTTATTTTCGATATTGAATGGAAGAACCAATTGACTGGGATTTTTGCATGTTAATGAATACTCACTGAGGGTTTCTTCACAACCATGTACATTTTAAACTTACTTTTGTAATAGATCTTACTAACTCGTTAATTCTATAGAGCTCAATTAAGTATTATTAGTAAATTACGTTTCATCAGTTGAAAAGATTATTCGCAAAGCTAATACTATAGTTCAAGACAAAATTACAGCATCTAATTTGGTTAGAATCCGGGCTTTCAGAGTTTTACGACGGTTGTCTATTTGGCTCGTTTAGATTGCTTTCATTATTGTTGATGGCTTTGTAGAAATGTTCTCATTTTATTTAGAGGTTCAATTAGTATCTAACTATGTGACTGGACAATCATAAGTCAAAAGACTCTATGTGTCGACCTTGTAGAAAGCTCAATTTTGTCTAACTTAACAGCACCACCTAACTTATACATTGTAAACACATCATCCGTTCTGTTGATATTTAAGCTAAATTCTACATTTTATCACAAGGTATTTGATACGCATTTTTTCTATTCAATTGAAAGAAACAGAAAATGTAAACAAGTTTAAACTAGTGTATTTATTGTTAGTTTAGATCGTTTGCCATAAGTTCATCTTAATCAAATAGAATATGACTAAGCATAAATTACTTTATTTTCATTTATTCAACGTTCTGTGACAGTAACCTATAATTTAATCAAAATTTATGCAAAACAAAACATTTATAGAGTAGAACCTTGTTTTTCTTTTTGCATCTTCGAATATGCTTAGATAACACTCTTTAACCATTACATTCACGAGTAACAGTAAAGTCACCTTCTTTGTTTGCAAACGTTTCGAGGAGACAGATAGATGTTATGAGTATGTTGACTGGCTAATCATAATGAAATGGTTAGATCTCAGGAATTTGTAGGTTACATTAGTCAAGAATTTAAACAATACAACTACTGACAATACATGGTAACTCATAAAAACGCTAGGGTCACTAAAAAGTTACAACAGAATTTATTTAAAACGTTGTGCTAACCATAAGCGGTAAAGTGGAATTCGATACAAATCATTCATTCATTTATGGCTGAACTAAAGTAACCATAATCCAGTGGGAGCATCGATGCTTTGCGAAAACTTCATGCAGAACCAACTCTTAAACGGATTTGTAAAGAGGATTCATAAAGCCTAGAATTATGTACATGTTAGACTACTTAATTGTTGTTGATTGAATTCGGAATGTTGCCTGATTTGATCATAAATATTTTATTTCTTCTGTCATGGGTTTGTATTCTGCTGTCAAATGAAAGCTGATCTATGGTCTTTTACTATAACCATTTCGTGACAATTTATTTTTATAATTAGGTTAACTACAGATAATTATAGCCAGTTTTTTTTAATTAGTCCACTCATATAGTTGGAATGGATGGATTTGTTTAAAACAAAACAGCGATTTTTAAATTTTACGTCATAATAAGTCATTCTGTAATTATAAAGTCATATTTTTCCATGTTGATAAATAAGTAACGAATATAATTCTCATGTGTTTATTCAGTAATGTGGTTAATAGCTTTTGCTTCTGATTTCTTTTTGGCTGGAATTCAGTGACCAGTTCCAAGAGTAATTTATTACTTCGAAAATTCCAATCATTCTTTACCATTAGTTGTTTATGTTGTCGAAACAAACATATAAATTTATCGTGATATTTTTCAGTTACTAGTTATTACCACTTAGCAGTATTAGATATCCTAGTCATTAGATGTTTTGAATAAGTACAATTTCAATTAACTTAGTTTTGTTTAGAAAATCATATGATTAGATTTACTGTTTAATACTTTTAACTTAAATTACATAGTAGTCTTCATTCAACAGTGATATCTTTAATGTTAAATATTGGTGAGAATGAGAAATAAAAGTTAATCAGTTGAAAGTGTTAAAAGATGGAATGACCTATATTCGATCCGGTTATATTAATCAAGATCAGTCTGTCAGCAAATAGCAGTTTTTCTTAGGTCCTACACACTCAAACGAAAAATGTCATTTGTCTTTCTTATTTCGTAGAGCCATATCACATGACACAATATTTAAACTACCTATGTTGTAACAAAGAATTTTTTTTGGTTTATCTCAAAAGATAGTACAGATGAAACTCCCAAGTGAGGAAAAATTAAAAAACCCCGAAAATAAAATATACTTCATGAAATTACAGAATTTCGGAATAGTTCATTAAGTATGTCTGAAAAATGCTTTTTTCAGTGAATGTTTCTTACAGTCAGTCGATTTAAGCAGCTTATGCTGAACACCCTTCTCATAGTGTGGTGCTGTGTTGCGAACTACTTATAAGTAGTATATAGCGTGAGTGTCAACGTAAAGTCTGGTAGCATAGTATGGGGGGAAGATCAAGAAAGGAAGAGTCAGAAAACAATGGAATTTGTATGAAACGCATGAACAGTGACAATGGATTGATGTTTGGCAACAGGAACAGTCCAGTTCCATAGTATGAACTGATCTTTTGCAAATGAACGATTTACGATATGGTTTTCCGATTTTACTGAGTAACTCTGTAATTTTCGTTAAATACAATTCGGTTGCCCCCACCTGTGTTCTCATTCACTACATTTGGTGTCGCTGCCTGCTCGAAGGAAGGGGCTCCCGTGGCCGAAGGAGTTGCAGGACGGAGATTGGCGGAGCTTCCTGGAGGAGTTTGGGGCCACGGTGGAGCTGGTGGGGGCTTGGGGCGGAGTTGACGGTGCTGGGGACGCTGTGAGGAGGTGAGGCGAAGGCGGTGCACGACAGCCTGGACGGTGCCACCAAGGAGACGGCGTGGGAGACGGTCACCGGGCGGCTGATAATGGAGTTCGACAGCCCAGCGGACAGGGAGGAGGCGCCGCAGAGGTTCCGGTTGGCGCGGCTGTCGGCCGATGGTGACCTGTTGGTGCTTGCTGTGGAGCTCACCGGATTGCGCCGTGAGGAGTGGACGGGGCACAGTCTTTGGCGTCGCAATTTATCGAGTGTGTGCCTGCCGCCGTGTTCCAGCATCGGGAACTTGTGGACGCTACACGTTGGATAGATGCCGTATCCATTCCAGACCAGTGATCAAGAACGATGACCGAAGTGGTAATCCGGCATAGTGTAGCGTGTCACGGAATACGGAAGGTGATATTAACTGACCAGGAGCTCTGTTTTGAAGGACCACGACGACAGCTTATTAAAAGGGGGGACGAGTGTGGTGCTGTGTTGCGAACTACTTATAAGTAGTATATAGCGTGAGTGTCAACGTAAAGTCTGGTAGCATAGTATGGGGGGAAGATCAAGAAAGGAAGAGTCAGAAAACAATGGAATTTGTATGAAACGCATGAACAGTGACAATGGATTGATGTTTGGCAACAGGAACAGTCCAGTTCCATAGTATGAACTGATCTTTTGCAAATGAACGATTTACGATATGGTTTTCCGATTTTACTGAGTAACTCTGTAATTTTCGTTAAATACAATTCGGTTGCCCCCACCTGTGTTCTCATTCACTACAATAGGTTCATAATTGTAAATCTGTAGTAATATGTGATGTAGTCTATTCACTGCAGGTCACCAATGTTAGTTTGTTGCTGTTAGATAGTTCTTTGTAGTTAATTGTAAATTTTAAGTACTAATAATAAGTACATAGTCACAGAATGTATTTTTCATTACACTATGATGTTTATAAGATTTTATCGTTATGATCTAAGTTTCTCAGCATTGGCGGAATACAGTATCAGATAACTATTTCGGCTTGCAATTGATTAATTATTTTTAAATAATTACTTTTTAATGAATTAAAATAAAGTTTCCGGAGTTTACCATGTTTTAGAAGAAATACTAGATTATTCATTTGCATCACTCGGAAATAAGGTAGTTTATTTGGGAGCATTGAAAAATTTCAGATAACTGCTACAAGTAAACACAAACTAAATCTTACTTTTGGTAAATGATGGGAATGTAAAAGCATACTGTCTGAGTAAATCTAGTCTTTATTTAGAATCAACAAAATAATAGTTATCATACAAAATCATTTTTTTTGATACCTTGTTCTGTGTATTTTTAGCTGTTTTTCACGTTGTAGCTCATTGTATAAAGATTTACAGTGTGGACCACAGTTTTTTGGGGTTCCAGTAGGAGCATTTTTAGCTAAATGTAGCAACGTAGACTTTGTTACGATGAGCGAATTAGAATATGTTGGTATATCCAAACACGTGAAAACTAATACAAAGATTATTACTCTCAACAACATGTTTTAATGTCATGCATGCTAAAATTACCTGTAAAGCTTTTATACTCTACTTAAAAGCAATTATATACAATCAACCAATTGAGAGGATTTGGATTATTTCGATTGTGATTGGATAATCAAAAGAAGCTGATCAATTTAGTAAACAGCTGAAGATTTACTGCATCTTTACAATCTTATGAATTAAATAATATTGGGATCAACAGTAATCAGTACAAAATGATGACATAGTTCATCACATTAATTATTACACAGTGAACTATTATTATGTTATAACATTTAACAAATTTCCTAAGATTTAATTTTTCATACTGTTAAATTCCAATTAAACACAAGTTTTAGGTATTTGACCAAGTTTTCGCTTATATCTGTTTATGAGAATCATGAACAAAATAAGCACATTTTTAAAACCATATGTCATTCGTTTATTTGTACGACTGACCGGTGATCTCAGAATGTTCAACGTTATGTTCATAGAACGTACGCATAATATATTTGCAAAATAGCACTATTAAAGAGAAACTTTGGTACGATAGGTGATAAAGGAATTATTAAAGGAAATGCAAAGGTTTTCCGGGGCAGAGTTTTGGTGGTTTACGCTTTTACACATTTGAAATCATCAATCAATCATTGTTAGACTACCATTAGAAACCTGGAAGCACTGGACGGCCGTTTCGTCCTGGTATGGGACTCATCAGCAGTGCGCATCCACGACTCCTGCTTTTCCGTTCAGTCATACATTTCGCGGTATATCTGGAAAGACAGTAATGAGAGGTTCAAATGACCAGAATGAACGTGAATGAAAGTGAAAAAAATCAAGAAATTCACATTTAGATTGTAACCGGACAGATGCCCAATCTATTTTTAAACCTACTCATTTTGTCTATTAGTAGCTCTTATTTGATAAAACCAATGCTGAAATAATTCTCCACATAACTGTGGCTTATAAAATTGTAATAATTTAATCTGTATGAAGATAGTCAGACGTAAAAAATATCCAATTTCAACGTTACAAGTTAGTGGTACAAAAAATTCGTACCGTTTATTCTGAAGCAATGACAAGAATTAAGCATACTCTTAATGTAGCTATTGTTTACTAATAGTAACGTGATGATTACATTCATTTTCTTTGAAATCGCAAAGATTATCTTAATTTGTCATTTTCTGACTCACTGATGATGGTTCTTGAACAAAAATATGGGTCACCAGGTATTTCCAGGTTAGTAATTCACATGTTTCTGTGGAAAACCAAGTCTGGTTCAGTCTCGTCAGTTACAAATAGCCGGAGTTGTAATGATTCGAAATGACTTGTTTGGTGCCAAAGGTTGTATTCTGTATTAGCCGCAGTTAGTAGCAGACTTAACACTGTCATCGATTTGCACTTTTCAAATAATATACTTAGTTATGTATTTTACATAGTGCTTATTATTGAATTATAGATTCTCTTGATTGGTCTAATATATTCTATGAAGGATATAACAATCATTAAATATTAGGGTAAAGGCTGATGAAGATCTGAGTAAGAAACATGCTGTTCGTTCGTTTAAAAATTCATTTTATATACGAACGCAGGATATTTATTTCCATATTTTAGTGGTATTAAGAAGCCAAGTTATTTTTTTAACCCTTAAAAGATAAATCATAAATGCTAACAGTTAGCTTATCTTTTCATCAAGACACATGAAGATTCTGAGTACTGAATTGAAGGAATGTTTAGAACTACAAAGTAACTTTAGTCATTATATAATTATTAAGAATGCATTACCACTCGACTCCAACAAAATAACTATGAGCTTAACACTAAATAGTCTTCAACATATTACGTTATCCATTCTTCTACAACGCACACTAAACTACATTAACTGAAAGGAATTACAACTTTCATAATACTTATATTTTTGCTACTAACAGTAGAATTCCAATTGTGAGTAATTCCCTTGAAAAAGGTTGTAGGTTTACGATCAAGTATACGTTCAAGTGAAGATTTTTAGATTGTGCATTCAATTTCGTATACATCAACTACTAAACTATTTTCCATTAAATTCTTGAGAAATAATAAATCATAATTTTTTCAACCATTTTAGCTTGTTTTTTCAGTGATATAAGGATTTTAGTTTTTTGGTTTGCATAGTTAGGCTTAGTTCTACCATGACTTATTGATAGGAGTAGATGCAAAGTTTTAGTTTACGACTTTCACTTTGAAAGCAACATCAATGTACGAAAGTTAAGACAAAGATTAGCTTAATTGCACGAGCAGGATTCTAAGTTTTCTCATAGAACAAGTTAGTGGGTAATTCCATTTAATTAATTTTACCCTGCAATGTAAGTAAAGTGAACTGTTACTTCAGATTGGATGAGGAATGCTAGCTAGATATGTCCTCATTTTATCATTTTTCAGACCTCAATATTCCCAAAAGTAGAGAGAGAAAGGTCTCAAAACTTAGAGTTATTTGCCAGTATAGTGCTCAGCTTGTGCACCTACACGATCGACTGGGTCCACATCTTAAAACCTGTCTATAGATTTTTCCATTAATGTATTCAAAGGAAGAGAAGAAGATTTTCGATCCTAGTCAAAATATTATTGCAAAATTTCGCATTTTTCGATTACTTAACTAACTAATATTTGTAAATATTCTAAGTACATCGATTCATAGGTACGTTGAAAATCTTGCTACTATCACTTTGTTTTCATGCATACATTGTGACATACATTGAATGAGGAAGTTGTCCTTTTCTTCTTGGTTATAGTTACATCATCAGTATATTAAGCCACTGACAATGATATTCGTGTGCAGATGGGATCTAAGTAGATTACCTGCTCCACAAATCGACTACCGAAGTAAAGTATCAAATTACTAGTTGTAGGTTTGCCTTTTAGGTATGAAGTAAATATTGAAGCTCCTTAGATTATTGTAAATTGTTAGCTACTGTATGATTCTGTTACCCCAGAAATCGAGATGAAAAGAAAATCATGAAGTCATTTATAAAAAATGTTTATGAATGTATAGATTTTAGTAATTACAACAGATTCTCATTGAAATCTTTCCTGCTGTTTCTGTTGAATGATTTCTCAGAATGCATTAAATTATCTAAAGAATGAAGAGAAAAGTTTAATAATAGGTTCGATTTTTAGAGTTATGACAATAAATGGAACTTATCATTCATTAGTTCATTGTCTGATGTCATCACTATTCAATAGATATTAAACTGTCTGTGATCAGGTAAACCATAGTACGGAATTGTACATATTTATGAGGAAGCTCAGTGTAAAACCACACGGAGTATTATTCAAGCAGAAATATCATATCTTCTGTAGAAGATTGAAGGATGTTTAAGTTACAGAGGATAATATATCTCAGCTCTACCTGGAGTTTAATGATGGGTGGTTGAAGGCATTCAACAGAAACCCTGGATCCAGGTTTAGCGAGGCGCGCTCGTAACCTCAAACCAGTAGGTGCCCCCTATGGGATTCATACTCACACCACCTGGTTTCATATTCTGCGACGTTACCATTCAGCTTTTCCAGACATAACTGACCACCTTCAAGATTGAGATGTTTAAAACCCATAGATCACTGATTAGTGACCTATCAATTTTAGATTTAAATAATACAACTTTTTATGGAAACGAAGTATAGTATGTATGTTCGCAACGATTTCTAACTATCCGCTGCCATACTTTCAGTATTTTTAAACGATAAATCTAAAAGATGAAGAATGCTAGTTTCAACTTATACAAATATAAAATGGGTATATAGTTCGCAATTTATTCAATCCAATAACAATTAAAAAAATAACACTTCAGAGTTCAGTCACTACAATAAAAAAAATTGTTTGTTGAATTATTCTTTATGCATTATACAGTCATCAATTCAACTTATCTAGATGAGATTATTTTCACTTGACTGAGAATAATGTAAATTTCATAGTTTGTTATGACTTACATAGTTTAATTGAAACAAACCTTTTGAGCATAGTTAAAACGATTCAAAATAACAACTGACAGCCTATAGTTTATTTGGTTATTTGAACAAGATCCATTTTAATTTTTTTAAAGAATTGGCCACTGGGTTGTCGGTGATATTAACTGACGATCAGATGTCTGACAAATTCACTGCGTATACATTAAACCAGATACATTTCATGTTCATCATATTTTCCTTGGATCATACAGACATCAGTTAGACAGGTCGGTCGAATGTAATGTAATGTAATTAATTAAGCATAAAGAACAGCAAATGTGTCATCATCAACCCATTTCATTTTGGCATAAAATAAAATAAGTGACGTAACATAAATTACCTTGCAACCATTCCTGGGACAGGTAATATACCAGGACTTTCAGGGTTAAAGCTATGCTGGAACTGATAAAACGCGGTCGCTTCAGTTTGTTTTGGGATTTGTGTCGAGGTTCTGCTCCATCTTATATATCCATACGTACACGGAAGAAAACAAACTAAAATACTCTTGTAAATTAGAACCCAAAGTATAATTATCAACTTTCTCATCGTTTTCATGATTGTACAAGTTTAATAATAATTATTTAATCCACCTTATTACATTTTATTGAAATTTAATAGACCAATAAGGAACACTTGTGCTATGAAATTGGCAAGAAATTAAGAATCAAAAAAAGTGTACCTGAAAACACAATATGGTGATTACATTGATAGTAGTTATTTCAAAATTTGTTCGAAATCAGCTACGTCTTATAAAATGGCTTCATTTACTTGGTCAATTTTATTTAAAAGTGACATTTTGTTTTACTTATGAAATTCATATTTTACACTGCAGATCTATTAAACTTTGTTTTAAGTGAATAAGATTAAATAGGAAGAGAAAATTACCTAACTTAAGTATTAAAAATTATTTTGCTTATAACCATCAAGTTAATATACCCAGTTTAATAAATGTTTACTTCTATCTTGAGAACGGAATCTGACTGAAGTTATAACGTACATAAATTAGCGAGTTTACACCGAAAATGAATCCTTAAGTGAATAAAAAATGTAAGTTAAAAAAGCATGAGAAAAGGCATCTCAGGAATAAACCTAGCCTACGCCTAAAAACATTTCTAATGAGATTAAATATCAGAATACTTCAGGAAGAGCTAAGGCCACAAAATTGGTGTATTTATTTAGAATAATTTAGCTGGTTAAGCAAAACTTTTGGACAGCGCTTGATAATTCACCTTGAAATCATGAATGAATCATTGTTGGATCACCATTAGAAACCTGGAAGCACTGGATGGCCGTATCGTCCTGATATAGGACTCATCAGCAGTGCGTATCGACGACTCCTGCTACTTTCAGGATTCGAACCCAGGGCCTTCGTTCTTGTGTGTGAACTCCTGATCTACGGACCACAGAGCCAGCACCCACTGACGTTAATATCCAACTCTGATCAGTCTAACGTACAATTAATAGATCGTTATTTTCTAGCTCTTCAGATTATTCTGTAGATTCAACAGTTCTAGATGATTCATTCTCATCAGGAAACTAAACAGAACTTATGACACAGACAACATTACTGTTACAGTGACCTGAGAAAATTTACTTACTAGTGCGAAAATTATGAAAATATGTACTGATTTTACTTAGGCGTACATCATATCAGTCTATCCCTGAACTTTCTGATTTAGTGTTTAGATGCAGCAAATATAATTTTAATACAAGAGAGAAATCAAAATATTTCATTATACAGAATTGTATTGTGGACTCAAGCTGATATATCATTACTAGGAAAAACTGGATATCCCATTTTTGATAAGCATAAATAAACTTCAATTATTTTTTTGTTGGAACATGTACACCCTTTATAGGTATCCACGATACAGTTATTTTTCAGAAAGTTTAATAGAACAGGTGGATTTTTGGCTAACACTGAACACACGTTTTATCTCATTGGATACTTTTTACTGGATTTACCTAGATCCGAGCTTAAAACTGGACGCTGGAATTGAGTCATAGCCAGCTAAAGAGTCTTAAACAAGACGAAACAAACATCCTAGAATCAATTGTTAATCACTATAAATGTTAATTATCATAATAATTAGCCTATGTTGATATACTTTCTAGAATGTAAGCTGTTTCAAGGAATCAGCCTTAATTTTCGAACAGAATCATCCAAAAAAGACAAATGTATTTGCCCTATAAAATTCCATGATAAATTTCACAAATTATGTAATTTCAAACAAAAAATTAGGGACTTCTCTGTTTTATAACTTAGAGTTGTTTAACCCAAATCATAAATTGATCAATGTTAGACTAGGATTGAAACCCTGGAAGCACTGAATGGTTATTTTTCTGGGTATGCAGCAGTATGCATTCACAACCGCACAAGCGTTTATAAGTGTAAAAAATTTGAAAGAAATTTTTTGGGACTGCATTCACCATATATACATTGGTAACTTGATTTTAGTTTCATCATACAAGTTTATGCTTTTTGTCTTGCTTGGATGCCACCAGAATAATTTTATTGATTATATGAGACTATACAAGATCTGAATAATAAAATCAAATAGTATGTTCTCAGTCAGTTCATTAACTGCTAGATCAGAAAGCCTCAATTCGCTTTACATTAGATAAGATCCTTTTCGTTTGATGAAAGTTCGGAGAAGTTATGGATCAAAAAACAATTCAGATCATATGAACTTACATTACAATTTTGTTTATTGTTTCATGTAAGAGAAATATCATCATTTTTCATAGTGCACATCTTAATCTAATAATCAGAAAGCATCAAACAGGTGATACATCTTAAAATACGACTCTTCGGTAACGTTCACCAAAACATCACAAGGACAAAACCCGAGACCTCCAGATCACAGAGAGTGACTAAACTTTAGAACACCAAACCAGAATTCAATGGTGTGCGTGTCTATCTTTTGTCGATCCGCAGAAATGTGATAACATCTGTTACCTGCGGCAGACAGCTGTCTCACCCCCAATATAATAGAACTCCTCATTAGAACTCATCATTGTAGAGTTTCGTGCTAGGGAAAAATAGATGTCTAATGAGTCCTGGTTTTAAACATAAGCTTAACTTAACCATTTCATTTTGGCTGCAAAAATGTAACAATCTCCACGAACCTCTGTAGCAATCTTATGGGTTTGTTCAGTACTTGTGTTGTAGCATTACCACTTTATAACGGATTAGTGACTTGTTGGGCAAAGTGCTTAAAATTCAGTCAGTGAGTTGGTTATTGATATCCACCCCTCCTGCTTTAATTTAGGCAGCTGGATAGTATTCCTGGACTTCATGTAAAAAAAAGTATGCACAAACCCAATACACGAAGCCAATTACTTGAAGCATCTTAGAGTACCTTTGACCAGTTATACCTATTATTATGAATACTGCCTTTATTTCAGTCAGTAACTGTGATTGTTGTCAATCGATAATCATTTATTTAAAGATACTAATACTTGGGAACAATGTAAATGATAACAGTGAACAAGGCTGAAGCAAAGTAGAATAAGTTGATGTCACTTTAAAACATACAAGTTTTGGTTTAAGAACATGTACCCTCTTCATCTCTGCGATAACTTAGCATAATTCTAAACGCGCTTTGTGAGAATGACCAAAAAACTGATGATCATACACATCGACAACATAAAGTTTTCCTTGAACATATAGATAACAGCTGTCTCGTTTAGGATGAATCGACAATCATGAGAATAAGGAATCCGCTTTCAGAATGTAACATAAAATGCAGTAAACTGAAGTTGGTCAAGAGTTTAAATTTTATAACTTGAGATTTTTAAAATTTACTTATTAAAATTCAAAAACACAAATTTCATTGTGTTACTTAGTGATGACCTGCTTTAATACAAACTTAATCGGAATCATCACGTCACTTCCATTTATTTACTTTCATTCACCTATTTCTATTATCACATTCAAAAGTAAAAACAATATTTACTGACGTGATACTACTGACATGGAAACGCTGAAACAAATAAATAGAGAATTATTTTATGCACAGATACCAAAGTAATGTAATTTCATCGGAATACTAAATACCACCTTTCATGTTGACTTGGTTGATAGTCATTTGAAAATAATGAATTATTTCACATGAATGTAGAATTACAACTCTTCACATTATTCTTCTATGTATCGGCTCTATTATATGTTGGCTAATGTTTACATGTCAAAATATTTCTAATTTACACTGTTTGTGTAATCAGTGTTAGCCGTGGACAACATCACAAAAGTCAATAAGAGCAGGTTGTAACATGTATATCTATTGTTTGTTTACACCTAAAGAGTGTTAAAATTTATTTATTTGCTCTATTTTTTGAAATAAATAATTTTGAACGTGTTCATAGTTGCTTCTTTACTTGTGTTTTGATCTATTTAGTTTGATTTTATTTCCAAAACACACTTTGGTTATCTAATACTTTTATTTAAACAAAACAAAACTAATTGATTGACGTATCAATAACCATAATAATAATAATATTGGCAAGATTATCTATACGTGAACACTGAATACACTTAATAACAAGCAAGCGGTTTAATTAGTCATTGTAATCATAATTCACTTCTTTTGTGAATTTTCAAAAAAAAGACATCATAAAGCTAAACATTTTTTTTCGTCTCTCATCCTATTACAACATAAAGGTACATCTAATTTACAGAAGAAATCAATAATTGGCGAGACAAATGAAGATGAATTTCAATTAGCTAACAGTCATCTTGTCACCCTTGTCGTTTTGGTTGTAAAACATGATGAAGAAACATTTAGTGGAGTCGTATGTTTTTTTTGACTATTATTGCGCATTCTTAGTTTGTCTTCGGATTGATTACATTTTGGCTTGCGAAGCTCACTGTTGACTCCTGGAGACTAATGTAGATGATATTATTAATGAGCTAACATCAGTAAGCGAACCAATAAAAGCCATTGAAAAATGTTGATATTTTATATATATACAATCTGCGAAAACCCAGCTAATTAATGAGTTTCATTAACCTTCAATAATGTGTAGGAATCAGTACGAATGTGGTACATTTTATGGAATATTTTTCTATATTCTAACTAAGAATATTGCACTTAGAAGTTAATACAAAGCCGGCTTTGTGGGGTACGGAATATTTTGTGCAAGACGACAGAAAGTATTGTTGTTTTCCTTGCCAGAAACTTCGGAGCTCTAAAGTTATTGCGCAAATATCACATGTTAAAACTCAGCCTGTAGAACCTTCGGTGCTACTGCCGGTCCCAAGTCCGGGTAAAGGAGGAGGGTTGGACATGGGGTTGGCGACCCAATCCCGTCAAGAAACTCACTTGCCAAAAAAACGCTAACCAGAAAAAATAAATCAAACCATTTCAACTCTGCCCTGGGAGTTGGAAGAAGAATTATGACGTCGCGTGATGAAAGCCGAGATCCCTCCAAATTCACGAGGCCGATGCCCCTTCTCACAACCAGAGCAACCATTCTTTCAGGTATATGAAGCGTTCAAACACTTTGGGAGACCAGGAGACTATTTTAAGTTGCTAAAGAAATGAAAAGATACAACCTTGAGGTGCTTGAAATCAGTGACACGCATTGGACAGAGGTAGGACAACTAAGACTAGCTTCAGGAAAGTTACTGTTATACTCTGGCTATGAAGAAGAAAATGCCTCATACACACGGGGAGTAGCACTGATGCTGTCCAAACAAGCAAAGAAGGCACTGATAGGATGGGAATCTCATGGACCCAGGATAACACAAGCATCCTGCAAAACAAAGAAAGAGGACATTACAATGAACGTCATCCAATGCTATGCACCTGCCAATCACCAACTCTACGAGGCTGCAATCAATCGTCGACAGATGCTCACCAAAGGATTTGACGACATGGACTAGGAGAAAGGAACGAAAATGGTGAGAGATTAGCAAACCTATGTGACTTCAACAAACTGGACATCGGCGACTCAATATTCCCACACAAACGCATATAAAAAGCAACATGAATTTCACCGGATCACACTACTAAGAACCAGATCGACCATGTCTGTATTAAAAAAAGTTCGGAAGGACCGTGAAGGACGTGAGAACCAAGAGAGGAGCTGATTTCGTCTCAAATCATCACTTGCTGGTCGCCAAAGTGAAAATGAAACTCAAGAAGAATATCGAAAAATTTTAATGCGGCGTTTCTTCGGGATACCATAAAACTCAACGAACTCAAGATACCCCTCAACAATAGGTTCCAGGCCTTGCATGATCTACTCAATGGAGAGGAAACAATATTGAGAACAATTGGAAAGGGATCAAAGAGGCAATCACTTCAACATGTTAGAAGTTTCTGGGCCACAAAAAGTATCATCATAAGGATTGGATCTCGGTTGGTACTCTTGACATTGCTCTAGAAAGGAGAAACACGAAGGCAGCTATCAACATCAGCCGAACAAGAGCAGAGAAAGCCTAGGCACAAGCGTAATACACAGAAGCAAACAGGGAAGTGAAGAGGAGCACCAGAGTCGAGAAACAGAAATATGTGGAAGATCTAGCAGTGACAGCGGTAAAGGCGGCAAGATAAAGAAACTTGAGAAAACTGTACGATACCACAAAAGCAAGATTCTCCACTACAACACTACATGCGCCAACTTAGTCACTCATGATGGAGATGCCTTGGAAGACGTCAACATCTTTACATATCTGGGCAGCATCATCAACAACCAAGGTGGATACGATGCAGATGTGAGGGCGCCGATCGGCAAAGCAAGGGCTGCATTTCTACAAATGAAAAATATTTGGAACTCCAAACAAATATCAACCAACACCAAAATCAGGATTTTCAATACTGATGTAAAGGCAGTTCTAATGTATGGAACGGAAACTTGGAGAACTACAAAAGCCATCACTCAGAAGACACAAGTACTTATTAACAGTTTTCCACACAAAATACTTCGGATTCGTTGGCCAGACATGATCAGCAAAAACGTACTGTGGGAGAGAACAAACCAGATTCCAGTGGAGGGGGGAATCAGGAAGAAGCGGTGGAAGTGGATAGGACACACATTGTGGAAAACACCTAACTGAGTCGCAAGACATGCCCTCCCTTGGAACCCTGAAGGACAAAGGAAAAAAGGGAAGACACATTACGCCGAGAAATAGAGAAAGACACGACAAAAGTGAACAAAAATTGGACAGAACTGGAAAGGAAAGTCCAGGACAGAGCTGGTTGGAGAAAACTGGTCAGCGGCCTATGCACCATTGAGGGTAACAGGCATAAATAAGTAAGTAAGTAATCATATGCTAAGTGTTCGCAGAGAGACATAACACAGGTCAATAGTGTGAGTAGTTAAGTTTGACCCATTCGAACTAATCCAAGAACATAGTTTTTAGGACTTACTTCATAAAGCTATCAAAATGATGAAACATTTCGAATTAGTCTCCAAAACGTTTTCCAAGTGACGACCGTTACAAGTGAGGCTAATAACCCTTGGAAACTGCAGCATATAATTTAATTCAGCTTTTTCGAAAGAAGAGTGGATGATATAATAATATTTACTGCAAAATGTAGGTCATGGCTTTCATGATGATAACAAAACTTCACAGTTGATAACAATACCAGTTGACTTCCAGTAGATAGCTGTTTGCTTATGGACATAAAATAAAATTATTGTAGTGATTTGGGAACATTCACATGGAAGGGTGGTTGGTGAAAGTTTAGTAACTGGGCTTGTTGATGATTCGGTTAAACAATGAATGAGAGAAATGAATCAAATTTGTTTCATGGTTTATTATAAGCTTCCAACCACCTGAAGTTAATACAAGATTGATATAGTTACAAGCACCACTTAAAAATGTCCTTAGTAGCAACCGCGTAACAACAAGGTAACTCTAAACTTACACATACAAAGAATTTTCATTATCTCCATTTAATCACTTGATATGCATGTCATATATATACATAATTATTGTGATTTTATTTAAAACTACTTGCAATTATCGAAAAGCGTATATAAAAGTCTTAAATCTTAACATCTACATGTCAATACCAATTGACATTCATTAAGCAAAGCTGACAAGTAGTGGACATTCTTAGACAAATGTAAACTATTGGTAGTCGCCAATGTTTAAATTATTACTTGGTTATCCGTTTTCAGTTTATTTATAATGAACTGATTATTTTGTTTTATTGCACAACGATGGTTTTGTGTCTGCAGGTTGTTTGATGAAATGACGGTTAATTACCGGGTCTTTGGACATCGGAAGGATAAAAATGATGCGATAATAACTGATATAGTTATTAGTTATTGCTTGCAAAGGTATTTGTTGATGTCGAATCTATTCGAACAATGCGTTAGGTTAAGAATCTTCCTAATGATTTTCAGTGATATGTATAAACTCACAATGGTTAGGTTATAAGCAAATTTAAAGTCGTCTACGTGAAGTATATATGACTTTTTAAACAACTGAAGCCCCATGAACATCAGATTGCACAACAACGATCACCAGAAATTAAGAGATGCGCACTAACCTATGGCCAACAATTCAAAAATCTATTGTCTTTAGTAATAGGCCACTAACCGGTTTTAAAATGCACTTTATTCGTGTTTTCTTATTAACAGAATCATATCAGTAGAAACTGCATAAAATCATTAAATACTTAATAAAAGTAAAACATAGAGTGCTTGTCCAATATTTCAACCGTTAGAAAAATAAAGATCCCTGCGAAACGATGAGGATGACTAGAACAGTATAAATGTAGTTAAACGCAGAATAGCTCACCATATGGTTGACGCATGAACGCTATAGATTGCATTCATGCATACACCCCCTCACAAATCACTTGATGGTTGCATCAATTTCTATGTCACTGTTTACCAGTACATTGACTACTATCACTTCCAATCATGTAAATACCAACGATTGCTATTTTAACTTATTACATCACTGTAAATTGAACTATAACCAGGTTCCGCCGATTTCCCATGAGAAATGACACATAATTAACTTCCCAATATCTTTAATTCATACATTCGTGAAAGTGATCTATTCACGTTCGTCGATGTTTAATCGATTCCCATACAATCTCATTCCGAGTTGTTTGGCATCCCATGAACAAACTATTTCCTGCTTAAAAGCAAATTATGATTTCACGTGTGATACATGTGATTGACCAGTTTACAATCAGTACATTCATCGTCATGATTCAAAATATCAAATGCAATAATTGATGACCAACTGATCAATTAACAAATCGAAATTTCTATGTGAATTCACTGGGATTCGGATGCATGCTGACAAAGAATCATTAGATCTTGGAAAGACAGAGTTGTATACGCAATCAATATCAAGAAAATAAACAAATTCACGGATGAAAATATTCACACTAATCGATTAATCGAATCACACACGCGCACACATATACGTGTAAACATACATACACCATACATCAAACGACTAGACAAATGAGCGATAAAATTATTCCGGATGTTTTGCGTCTGCAATAAAATTGGTCTATTAGTAGCAAACATAAAAATGGGAATTGAAATGAAAATAAACTGTCTAAATTGTAATAAATTTCACATGTTGTGTATGACTAAATACAACTGGGCGAAAATCCGTTTACTTATTAGCATGTTTCCTGAAAGAACGAACCATAGTGTAGTCTCAGTAAACAAGAATGGAGACTTTTGTTATGATGCGAAATAACTGTAGATAACTGTTGCTGCTTAACATTGGTGTGGTAGGAAGTGGTCGACTGACAGTCATAGAAATATGACTCTCAGTTAGTAAAGTTAAGTCTAAAAACTACAAGGCTTCTTTTCAGTCAAAATAATTCTTAGTTCCACCTAACTGATTCCTGTGACATTGACTTTGAATAAATACGTATCTCGTCAGTCTGAAATGAATAAAATGAAACTGGAATAATTTCTGCTTTTAGTTTAAAACATACTGAAAATTTAATCATAGATTTTCATTGAATCGGATAGTAGTTGTAGAGGAAGAAATTGGTCACACTGTTTTCCTTACAATCAATCCATAACAAGAAGAAAATATAAGAAAACATCCTTTCAGGATTGGCTTTAGAGTATTCTACACTCATGGCTTTTCATAAATTGGATTTGTTTATTAATCGTGTTTGCTCCTACTTCTGAAACTGAATGTAAACTTCAAAATACCATGCGTAGTGGGAATCAGTTCAAATGAAATTAGCATTAGTTAAACATGATGATGTTCACATTCAAATTTAGTGATGAGAAACGTCATGTTTGCTTGTTTGTTTTCGTTCTCATCTTGATACTAAAAGTTGACAGGTGGATTAAATCAGATAATTTATTCATGAAAACATGATTAATATTTAGAGACTGTAAATTTTTAATTTGTCAATACTTTTCGTTCAGGGTTTTTAAAAAAAAATCTAAAATCTCATCAGATTTAAACCCATTTACAACTGATTGTAAAACGTTTTTGTTTGCATTTACTATCACATTCCTGGTATGATTGATGAGGCGCATTTTATTCAACTTCTACCTTTGACTAATTCATTTAACATCCAGCAGATAAAAGTTATTATGGCGGGTTAATTCGAAAAATTACTCTATCTCCATCTAACCGAAGTTCGGTATCATGTCTAGCATAATAGTATGAGTATTTTATACGGAATATCCGTTTGAACTCCTAATTTATCTTCCAACTTTATCTCCAACTTTAAATGATTCGTGGTATAGGTCGACAACTACACATTTTCATCAGTAACAAGAGTAAGCAAATGATAAGTGACACTTAAAGATAAAATGCTTTACACAAAACTACTTCTTGGATTCAAAAAACGAGAAGTATATCAGTTTTAAACTTTGTCAAATCTTACAGTGTATTTCAATTGAACATATTATAGTATATTTTTTAAAAAGTTAAAGTCACATGGGAATACTGTAATTTGATACGAACATTAGAAATCTATTCGATATTTTTTTGGAAAAATATCGCTTCATTGTTTATTGCTTTTCAACAGTTCTCTTAATTGATGTTTATCTGCGATGAAACTCAGCTTGTAAATGAACCATTCTCACAATCTTTAGCAATTATCTTAGTTATTGACGATTTTGTATATTATTATTTATTTTGATAATTATTTTCAATTCTGTTATTCAATGAAAATTTTTATTTGGTAAGTCAGTATCAGATAGAAGTAAGCTTTGAGAAAAAATAACTATTTATTCTGTAAAACTTCTTCACTGATTGTTTATTAGCAGCCTTTTATCGATAGAAAAACGGAAATGTTAAGCTCTTATGAATAAGTTAACGATACACCTAACCTCACTATAAAAACTTAGATTCAATGAATCATTAATATTTTCAGTTACATATACAACATATACTGTATACTCTAACCAGCTGAGATTGTTACAAAAGATATAAATAATAAATATAACATAATGAGAATATATTGTTTTTAAGAATGAAGCATTTCCTATTCCTTAAGTTATAATTTCTTGTTGTAATTTTATCTGAAAAACTACAGTTTTTAAGCAGTAACATCAACCTGGATATGTTAAGCTTAGTCTTAAAATAAAACAATACAAAGTTTTAAAAGGCTTGAACCTTTCAGTATTAAATAGTAATGTTTACAGTAAAGAGAAGCTACAAACTGTTTGTACTTATTTTGTTCAGGAGAATTTGAAAACGTAATGTTCTCAGTTGATCATTTGTCCTTAACTGAACATATTTTAGGGTAACCTATGTGTTTGTGAATATGTAAAGCATCTGGCTCTCAATGTTTAATATGTGTTCATGTAGTAGGTCACTGCGACATATAAGAATATAATTTTGATTGGGAGCTTCATTTCCAGCTCTAAATTTCACTTTTTGATTGGCAAGTTGGAATGCGCTACAGTATCATGTTCATATTAGGTATATGTAGATAGCTGTAGATGATTCAAATGAAGTCATTTGTACAATTACCTTTTCGTGTTTTTCACTGACATGTTAAATGAACGGAAACATTTCAAAAAATGTTAGAAATTGCTGCCATTTAACAAACCCTAAAATGGGATAGCTCTCCTCACCAAAATTATGAATGTTCGCGTTTGAACTGATCTCACTATAACTAATATCAAATGCTTAGATTAAAATAGGAAATTTTTTGTGAATTGAAAAGCACCATATTTCGAAATAGTACGTTGATACACAATACATTGTATACCATACTAAGATTCATTTTTATTTATAGTCTTTAAATTACTAAGTGGAATGACCAATCCTAATGTAAAAAATAACTGGTGATTTATTTAGAATTAAAAATTTATTCTGTCAGTACATATCTAAGTAATTGGTTAGTTAGGTTGGCTTTGTTTTTGAAGTCATCCAATTATCTGTGTGCATTTTAGATAAGAAATAAACCCAAGAAATTCTTCAATCTATATTTGTGAATAGAGCGCGAACAGTGACTTTCACTATTTTTTTTTAAGAAGTATGAAGCAAAAACAAGTGTTGATCAATGTGTATGCTATGATAAGTTGATGTAAAATATTAGTTACTGAATGGTTTAACAGTTCTAATAGGAGAAATCAAGGTCACCTGTACTTCTTTATCCTGCGCATCACACTTCGTTAACTTACTGACAACAATATCCCATTCATTTGAATCTGAATCTTTTGAATAGTGATGTAACTTTTAATTCTCGCAAACGTGTTATAGAAACTTTACGAGAAAGAAAGCACACTCCATCAATCACATTAAAAATGTCCAAAGGCTACAGACAAGCTAGCCGCGTCATAAAAGATGAACAGAAGAAAGTAATGGAAGAATTATTATTACATCTTAAGAAAATTAACCTTGTATGTCAAGGCCATTTTCAGTTTCAGTGTTAAATTTGAATCATTTATTATTTTATGATAATTTAAATTCAAAATCGTGGTTATTCTCCTCGTATTTCACCAATGAAAAAATTAGCGATTAAATAAGAGAGTACTCAGAGAACAAACTGCAGATCGAACGAAATTGGTTTGCTCATTTCTGGTGTTAATAGTGAAATTTCGTACTGAGCTAAGCATGTTATGATGAATAATGGGAAAATAAATTAACATATACCTAAAAACATTTTATTAGATTTTTATTGATAAAAAGATCAATCAGAGTTAGACATTGCCACCGTTGGATGCCGGCTCAGTGGTCAAGAGGTTAGGCTTTCGCGCACAATACCGAAGGTCACGGGTTCGAATCCTGTGAGTAGCAGGAATGGTGGACGCGCACTGTTGATGAGTCTCATACTAGGACAAAACGGCCGTCCAGTGCTTCCAGGTTTCTAATGGTGGTATAACAATGACTGACTGATGATTTCAAATGCGTAAAAACGCTAATCTCCATAACTCTAATTGAAAATATGATAAAAATGAAACTGGCAAAATGTAAATGAACTCATAAATTATTTCAAAAAAAGGCATACTTTCCGAATCTTCAGCGGATACATCTATTTATACTCACTGTTCTAAAAAAGTAAATAAGTTTTTTCTTTATTCTCATTGGGTTCCTATCTTTTTTTTCTTGAAATTTATCAAAATAGAAAAATAATTCCTAGGATCATATGTTTATCATTCTTTCTATTTTCTCCTTGTTTTTGCCTTTGCTTAGTTGAAATATATGAAAATTGAACTGTCACACTTCGGTAATACGATATGATATGATATTTTGAAACTTCAACAAATGATTCATGTCAAGCTGAATCATAATCAGCTGCACAGATCAAATGATACATCAGAAGCATTCGAATTGAAAAAAAGACAGAATAATTAAATTAAAAGAGCGATAACACAACTGTCAGTTCTATTCGAGTGTCCATTGATAGCTTTATTTCCAAACGACAAATAGTATATAATGCTTGAAATATTAGGGATTTCTAGAACACTAAGAATAATCGGGGAAATATGAACATGTCGAATAGATAATGGCTGAGGATCCTCTGAAAAACAGAGTTCACTAAACAATAGTTTCGTCCTTTTTAAAATGAACCTTACAGTAAGCATGTGCAAAAACAGGAAAAGTACATTAAAGGATATTCAAGCTTAATGAAGAACAGAATATCATTATTCAGTTAACGGTCGCTCAACTCCCTTTAGAATACTAGAATCTAGATAGCTCATAATTATGCTGAATAATGTCAGCTAACTGAAGATAATAAATAAATAAATAAATAAATAAATAGATAAATCATACCAATTTACAATCACATCTGTCTGGATGTTTAACATTAATTTTCGTCCTGGTATGGGACTCATCAACAGTGCGCATTCACGACACCTGTAGACAGTAACTACTGAAGACAGTAAATGAAATGCGCAACTCCATGAATTGATTGAAGTTAGACATTGACACCGTTAGATGCAGGTTCAGTGGTCCATAGGTTAAGCATTCGCGCGCAAGACAGAAGGTCCTGGGTTCGAATCCTGCGAGTAGCAGGTGTGGTGGATGCGCACTGTTGATGAGTCTCATATTATGACAAAACGGCCGTCCAGTGCTTCCAGGAGGTTTCTAATGTTGGTCTAACATTGACTGATTCAAGATTTCAAATGCATAAATTAAATATCATAATAAAGAAATTCAAATTAATCTTCGGTATCATGATACATTTATTTTTACCATGTTGGTTTATGTCTAAAATATAATGAGGAAAGGACTAAAATCGATTTTTATTCAATGCTAATTTATTCTCACGCGCTTCAATTATGTACATTACATGTAGTATATTCAGTCAAAGTAAATGTGTTGTCGATTGATAAATGAGATCACTATTAGTTGGGACAAAATTCATTTTCTACTTATCTCACTTTTACTTGGCTAACTAAACATACATGGTGTTCTAAACATGGCAGTCGCGATGAATGGAACTTGCATTTATCAGGCAATGTGATATCACATGAAATAATACGTATATATATATATATATATATATATATATGTACGTTGTTTTGTTTCTTTGAAATCAGATCAGTGATTGAAAAAAAGACAAAACCCAAGAGACTTATCACGTTTAATATATTACAAAAATGTGACAAACATGTATAAGACTTCTGTCTATTTTTAACTACAGAACAAATCAATATCATCCTTGAGTTCTACCGATGAGCTTCGACTTTTAAATCATCAAACTTACATCACAGAATTCAAATCGTCTCCATCAACAAGGAGAGTACAATTTGTCTGTTGGAATTAGGTCACTATTATAGACACTACTAAACAATAGTGAGAAAAATACTCAATGATAAGTCAGTTGCTAGATTTTATATATGCCAATTATAGTTTTCTTATTATTTAGCCTCAATGGAATACCACTTGCCTTCAATATTCTGTCGTCTGAACAAATTGGTGCGACTCTAAAAAGAAAAATCACAAACGTATAGGTGTGACTTATTCATGAACCACTTATTTTCAACAATACTTCACTGATAACCAAATTTGATATAACATTTTTCTGCTGATATTGCAGAGTTATGTTAAGCAGTATATTTAACTTAAACATATACCTCTTGTTTGTCGTAAACGTTCATGATTAAACAATATATAGTAAATATTCGATTCTATCCATGTCTACATCTTTTAGTGTATCACTTTCAATGTACACAAATATAATGTTACTAAATATATTAAAAATTAAATAATTCACTATTTCCAATTTTCATATGTTGTAAGAAGAAATGAGTTAGAAATAATTAATGATTTATTCAGTTGACATTTAGCCATGATCAAAAGTGAGGACAATTTATCTTGTTTTCGTTAATAATTTATCCATTGACAATCCAGCCAAAATGATCACAGAATAAAATTTGGGAACAAAAGCAAACATATAAGAATCGTTTAATATAATGTGTATATATGAATAGTTAAAATCCTAAAATTCTTTAAAAATGATAAATAAAGTAAGCAATCCTAGAAAATACGAAAAAAGTCTATAGACTGATTGCTTACTGACAAAGATTATGGGAAGAGAGACATCAGAAGGAAAAGGTCTTGTGTAGTTTAACTTAAATTTTTAAATTTTTCTCCATTTTAATGTACATATCTACGTTCGTAAGAATTAAGATTATCGACTGATTCTCACCGCTTATAAGTTTTAGAATAACTATAAACTCTGTTCTAGAAGCCTGGAAAATCAGCATTTAGATCTTCAACTAAAGTATGAAGTGATCAATAATTTGTATGTGTTAAATATTTGTTGATAGCATAATGTATACTATGTTATCAAAACCCATAAATTTCATGAAAATAACTGGTTAGATTATCGGAATGTAGTGAATGAAACTGCAAACCACAAGAACCAGTTACGTGGAACTGAGAATTATTTTGACTGAAAAGAAGCTCTGTAGTTCTGACTGTACTTTACTTACTGCAAATCATATTTCTATGACTGTTAACTGACCATTTCTCACCACCAACAGTTATCTACAGTTATTTCGGCATCACAACAAAACTTTACATTCGTCTATGATCCGACTATACATTGATTTGTTCTTTCAGTAAATATGTTCATGAGTGAATGTGCTTTCTTTGGGTTTTATTTAGTCACACTTAACATGAGAAACTGATTACAATTATTTATTTAATATCTCCTGTTACTCTCAGTGATGAATAGGCCACTGACCAGCGTTCTCCAACCTGTTATGTTCTGGGCGTTCTTTTCTAGCTCTACCCAATAGCTGTTCATTCTTCTTATGTTTGTGTTTAATACTCGTAGTAATGTACTCTTTGGTCTTTAGGATTACAAATTAAGGGCTTTTCCTGTAGCGCAAATGGGTGCTTTCCTATCCACCTCAAGCACTCCTTCCGAATTTATTCATCTGCTGGAACTTAGTTTGTTCTCTCCCACAGTTGGTTGTTGTTGATCATATAGTGTCTGGCAAACGCATCCTCTGTATCTTGCGTATATAACTATTATTAAGTAATTGTATCTTCCGGATGATGGCTTTCGTGGTTACCATGAAGGTAGTTGTTTTGAGAAATGCTGCTATCGCTTCGCAAATACTCGTTTTCGCATCTATATCAAATCCATCTTGCTCATCAGTGATGCTGCCCAGATGAGTAAATGATTTTACGTCCTCCAAAGATTTTTCATCAAATGTGTTTTGTTTGATGCAAGTAGTTTTGTATCAGATCTTGGGTTTTCCCTTGTGCATTTTGAAGACTACTGCTGCTGCACTGGCTGTCTTCATCAGCGCTTATTGTTATGTGTGAGATTGAAAGGCTAGATCAATTGCACGTCCAGATCATCCAGCTGTAGTCGAGCTTTTCACTGTATTCCGTGTTTACCCTCAGATATTGACGTCTCCGAAATCCACTCAACCTTATCTGACATCGGGCTTCACTTGGAACAAGTCTGTGAGCTGCCGCCATCATAAGCATTCCACATGATGTTGATTACTTTATCAGGCACGTTGTAGTGCCAGCCTGTCTACCCCGTCGAATGCTTCTTCTTAGTCAATGAAGCTGATGGTGAATTCCAATTACATGAATGTTCCACAATCATCCATAGTGTCGTTTGCGATTTGGTCGGCTCACGGTCAGTCATTAATGAATCCAGCTTGTTGATTTAGAGGTTGAGCGTTCACTGAACATTTAATTAGGTTAAACAACACTCCATTGAAGACTTTTCCCGTTATTAATAGTGGGGTGATGCCTCTATAGTTCTCACACTTCCATTCGTTGGTACCTTATTGAAGTGTCCTTCTTTCCAGTCTGTTGGTACTTGTTTTTCTTTCCAAATCTTGCTGAAGAGAGTGTAGAACATCTCTGCAGTTACTGTAATGTCTGGTTTCAGTACCTCAGCTGGTAGGCTGTCTGGTCCTGCTGCCTCCTGTTCTAGATTTTACTAATGGACATGCTGATCTCGTCACCTGTTGGTGGGTCAACATTAATTGAGAGGTCTGTCGATGCTGTTTCGATGTCGGGTGTTCAGTACAGCTGGTTCATTCTAGAGTTCATCAAAACTCTCCATCAATATATATCGCTGTTCTTCAATGTCGGTGATTACTTCATCTTCCTTGCTTTTCACTAGTTGTTCTGTATTACGATATTTTGCAGCAAGCTTCTTCGTTGTATCAAACTGTTATCTCATGCTTCCTTCTGTTGCAGTATTTTCTGCTATAGTGACTAAATCTCCCACAAATTTTTATGTTTGCTACTAATAGACCAATTTTATTGCAGACGCAAAACATCCGGAATAATTTTATCGCTCATTTGTCTAGTCGTTTGATGTATGATGTATGTATGTTTACACGTATGTGTGTGCGCGTGTGTGATTCGATTAATCGATTAGTGTGAATACTTTCTTCTATGAAATTTGTTTATTTCTTGATATTGATTGCGTATACGTTCAATCATTCTTTCTCAGTATGCATCCGAATCCCAGTGAATTCACATAGAAATTTCGATTTGTTAATTGATCAGTTGGTCATCATTAGTCTCATTTGATATTTTGAATCATGACGATGAATGTACTGATTGTAAACTGATCAATCACATGTATCACATGTGAAATCATAATTTGTTTTTAAGGAGGAAATAGTTTATTCATGGAATGCCAAACAACTGGGAATGCGATTGTATGGGAATCGATTAAACATCGACGAACGTGAATAGATCACTTTCGCGAATGTATGAGTTAAAGATATTGGGAAGTTAATTATGTGTCATTTCTCATGGGAACTCGGCGGAACCTGGTTGTTGTTCAATTTACAGTGATGTAATAAGTTAAAATAGCAATCGTTGGTATTTACATGATTGGAAGTGATAGTATTCAATGTACTGGTAAACAGTGACATGGAAACTGATGCGACCATCAAGTGATTTGTGAGGGGGTGTATGCATGAATGCAATCTATAGCGTTCATGTGTCAACCATATGGTGAGCGATTCTGAGTTATTATAAGTTTTATTATTTCACAAGGAATCAATATAGTTCTATTTTCATTGTTTTTTTATGTCTGTGGTTCTTTGTTTTGTGGTGATGTTTGGTTCTCTGAGCTGGATGTGTTGGTTGTGGAGCTTTGATTGTTCTTCTGAACAACAACATCAGAACAAACTTCAGATAGAAGTGAATCATTCGCATTTCTCCACGTTTGAATGCTTCACTTCTATCTGAAGTTTGTGCTGATAATGTTTTTCAGAAGAACAATGAAAGCTTCACAACCAAAACATCCAGCTCAGAGAACCAAACACCACTACAATCATCCATCTTAGTCACAAATTTTGTCCACAATCTCAAGGTCCTCGTTTTACGGATTGTCGATGGTAAAGTTTTGTACTCAATCTTACTTAATATCTTATATGGTGAATGATCTCCGTGTTATAAATCCCCACTAATATAAGTGTGATACGTCCACAAGTTGGGTAATTGTTTGGTTGTCGATCACTAACTGCTATTCATTTTGTACTTTCAATCACTTTAAATAAATCTTCAAGATAAATTCTCTCCCAGGCTACGTCATGCCATTGACGTCTTTACTGGAACTACTTTAATAACAACCATTACACATTATTTAGTCAAGAAATCAACTGAATTATTTATTTTATATTTTGTTTAGTCTGGTTGAAGGCGAATTCATTAACTAAGCACTCTGTAAGCATAAATAACTGATTAGCAGCTATATAAAGTTTTTTGTTAAGTCAGCCAAACTGTAAGTTTAGCATTAGTAGGGTAAAATTTTAAAGCTATCAGGTCATTAGAGTTGAGTAGTAAAATATATTAACTTTCATAATATGAGGAATTGATTTTATTTCGAATAAACTTATTAATATTCAGATTTGGTCTGATAAACCTTTGACTGTACGCAGCTTTCATTGATATTGACTGGTTTGTTCATGATGTTAATCAGATGAGTCAAAGATGTGCATTTCGTTCATTTCTAGCTTGCTATATGTATGAATGAATTGATTTCATCCATGCCAAATTGAGTATCGAAAATCTACTTAGTTTGTCATTAGTTTAGAGTGGTAACAGTACGTAAAAAGTGCAGTTTGGTAAAAAAGATAAGTTGCAGGTTATGTTAAACGATATGAGTCATTGATAAAACGGGTATGTTGGATAACTCTATAAATCCACTCTGTTACATACTGCCACTAAATGGATGACCCGGTTTATGCCAACACTGAATTGGATATCCAAATGGTACGCCACACAGATACTAAACACGTTACACCGGACACGATTTACGAACAAAGTAGGGAACCAGGCTAACCAGTATACAATGACACAATGACAAATAGACATATACAGTGATTCTGGAGTTGTAATCAATGAGAGGAAATGAAATCACATATTTAGTGGTAGTAGATTACGCCTGTTTTGTCCACGCTCATTGACAAATCACTCTTCCTCTTACTACCACATATCACCTTTCCCCTTAGCTTTGTAGGCAGTGTTCATCTCAAATTATTTTTCAAAGTTGAATTGGCATTTTGACATTGAATCTGTTCACCCAGAGATTGCATGTGCATTTCTCCTCGCCCTCGAAACTATGTAGGGTCCTCGTATTGAATCGTTATGACTTATTCGGTATTCATAATTTGCATTATATCATTTACAACACTTCGATTGTGTCTAAAATTTTGAGTATGCATATTGTAATGAGATTGTAAACGTTTGATCTCATGATTTTGGCTCTCGCAAAAAATACGAAACGTACTTTTTCTCACACTTCATTGGAAGAAAGATATGATTCTTGTTCTAGCCATGACATGAACATGAACTTTGAGCACTTGTATCTTGTAAATAACATGACAAATGATTCATTATGCATTTGCGAAACATTTGAGTGTCATACTATGAGAATTTTGAAATTGATTTAAATTTTCTATCTATAAAATTTTTACGTCTAAGCGTGCTGGTTCTCTTATTGATTTGGAAACACTCGCTAGGTCTTTTGATTCATAATATCAATCATTAAGGAGTTTACACGATATTTATATGGGGTATGAGAATATTTAATGTCTGCCACATTAACACTGGTAATATGACCAGGGCTTGACCCATTCGGTAAATATCTGTCACACTGATTGCAAAAATCACTGGAAATAAATTTATGGTGAGGACACTAAACACCTGATTTGACACCAGATTCTAACTGATGAGGGACTTGTTCCTCACTTTCCTTTGAGGTTCACTAGGAATCAGTAAATCATTAGAGTCACCGAGATCAATTAAAGTAGCTTCAGAGTTCTAAATAGGATTTGATCCATTTGCGGCATTTTCCTCACAACGATTTTAGACTTCGCTCGATATGGTGAAGTCTGTAGATTGGTCTAGGTTTGCAACAAGTTGATCTAGTAATACTTCCAAAGTATCCATTTGTGACTGATAAAATACATCCAGTCGAGTAATGTCTTTTTACCATTTTGATAGAACGAGTGCATTCGGCATCTTTTTATCTACTGTATTAGTTATATGAATTGATATACCTGCCATCATCGGGAAAAAAGCTGTTCAAATAACTAATATTACTTGGCATAGACTAGATTAGCTGAACAATAAAATTTACTGATCAAATTCTATCTTAACAATTAGTTGTGTGCATACGCGAACAGACCGAAAGTGGATAATGATCATACAGTGCATATCTAACTAATTTATGATTCTTGTTCATTCTCTGTAATGGTAAATATAATAACATTTATTCCGTAGTAACAGTGAAATTTAGTGATAACATAGGCAGGTGTTCAAAACCTTGTTTCCATCCATCTAGCAGCTGAGAGTACAGTTTTTGAGAGTATTGCATCCCATTCATTTTTCAAGTCTAATTCACCTTGCTCCTTAGAGCTAATTGTACGGTTTCGAATACACTGGATCGCATCAAATAAAACAAAATGGATTGTTATGTCAAGCATCTTTCTTTCATGGTTACATTGCAAACAGTATTGTTTAAATCCATTGAAAATTAATCTCCAGATACATAAGTTAAATTGTTTTCTTCGACAATTGTCCACCTACATATTGATTATTAGTCAAACAAAACGAGATCCCTGATAAGGGATGCTTAAAATGTATTACATGAGCTTTTATCTATAAAGGGATTGAGATGGTGAATGGTTGTTTTCATATTATGTGTAATAAATATTTTACGCGCTTAATTAATAAATGCCATTTTAAATGAAGCTGGTGATTTCTTTCACAAGATACCTAATGGATTAGCTCAGACAGTTTGTATTATCTGCCGAATGAGGTAATGAATAACTATTTGAGCGTTAACTGTGCCTTTATCAAGATCGAGAAAATAGTGGTAATAATAGATTAGGAACTGAACAACTTTTGCGCAAAGACAACTACTAGACAATAACAAACAACTGATAGAGTTTTCATTTCTGTTTCTATGAGATTAATTTTCATATTGTATTTAAGATAAGAAATAACTAGATTAAAATAAGCCGTATCTGTTTCCAAGCAACTCAGATTAATTGTTTGATAGGTTGACATGACCACAATCGTAAATGTGTCAATCCTAATCGAATGGGACTTGTTGCATAATGGTAAATAAATTTTATAATCAGGTGATAGTGTAGGCTGCTATTTTTCTCTTCTCAAATAATGTATTCACAGTTCAGTGAATGACTTTCGGAAATTCATTCTCATGGTAAGAACAAGGAATATTTCTTGATGAAACCATCATTAACTTATTTGTAAGCAGTTCAGTCGAGTTCTTTGTTGATTACTATTTTATTCATATCAGTAATAATTAATGATACTGTAAAATGTGTAATTTGTATTGTAGAGTATTTGTTTCTATCTTATTGTAAGAGCGTGACATTTGATATTTATAATTTTGGTTAGAAGTGATATCTCAAGGAAATTTGATTTGTCGGCAGTTAATATCTAGTCTTCCTAAAATACAGATTATTTTGGTATTCCAAAATTCTTTTGAAATAGATTAGTTCATCAACGTCTAGTTAAATGCGAAATAACCAAAGCATCATTTTCAGTCAATAACAAAAAAACAAAAACAAATCATCTCTTTTAGTGATGAGCTAAAACACTTTACTGGTTTTCTCTTGTCAAGTGGACCAATGTCACTTGTAACCAAATAAAGTAAACACTTTATTCTTTGATGAATTTAACAAGATTTCTATTTATCATGATTATTTTTATGATACAACAAAAATAATTTGTTTTCATAAGTATACTTTAATGAAGTACGCTAATTGATCAAAATTTTATGTGCTTTCATTGAATTAAATTAGTTTATTAGTGGTTTTGCCGTTTTTCACAGTCTATTCAATAGAAAACAGATATAAACAAAATGAAATTCACTTAATTATCGCTTATAAAAAACTAGTTTATAGTTAAGACACTTTCGCCTAGTTCTTTGCGAAAATGTAACGAAATCGATGTTAGCTTATAGATTTCTTATAAGAATATAATTTCATTTCACTTATGAATTGATCATTGTTAAGGGAACATTAGAAACCTGGAAGCACTGGACGTCCGTACTATGTCCTAGTATGGTTTGCTATTTGCATAAAACAAATATAAGAGTACAATGTATTTAACATCAATCGTTAGATGGAGTTATTTTATTTTAGTCAGCAAATTTAAGCGGTTACCGGATGAATTATATTTTACGCAACACGTTATAACTGTTACTGATTTATTTTAGGCTTTCGCATCAATTAAATACTTGAAACAAAATGAAATTGAGTTGTTACACTTAATGATTATTCATCTTAATTTTCCATCGATCTCTCACAGGGTTCATGTGCCGTTATAACTAATGCATTTATTCTACTCAAATTGTAAATCACCATCATATCAAACTAGGAAAAAATTTAAACAAAGTACTACTCATCACTACATATTTATAATTAAATTTACAATAACATATATGTCTGTGTTCGCATACTTGCTCATTATTATTTTTGAAATGTTCTGAACTTTGTCAGTTCGGAATACAATGACATTAGCATTCTTAAGACTAGTTGTTTCTCTTCGCTAAGATTTAATTACTCGCTAAACATGCGACCTATTAACTATTTTTACGTTAATAAATAGGACAGTTAGGGTAATTTATCTTCTACACAACAGTAAACTGACAAAAATGCTCAAATATTCACTGGATTCATACGTTTTACTGGCACCAATTTTGTGTAACAGTCATTTCATTTATCATTTGAATTGCGAAAACAATTGTTACGAGTGAGCCAACAGGTAATTCAGTAACTTTTCCCAAGTAACACAGTCAAGTTTATTGATCAGTTGTATGCATGCACTAAGTTACTGACTAGTGTATGTCGCTTACCAGTTTGAATTAATGATAAGATAAGCAATCATGGATAGCTCTAGTTTCTAGATTTATCATTGGATAAATTGTTTTACGCTTTTGTTTCCTTCTTTCCATTGAGTCATGCTTGTCATTTTTCTATTACAATATGTTAAAAGTTCCAGCCTTTCACAGTACTAACAACTGGCTGCATCATTGCCTCTGGATCGATTACAACAGTAATTAAATACTGTTGTAAGTGAATAACTGTTGGGGATGTTAGATCCCCAAAACTCGCTTGATAAATGCCTTATTTTGGATTTCACGTTTGCGAGCATGGGCTGATCAGTTGACCTTGAGATTTCAATTCCCACCAGGAAAATCCATGGCTGTGATTGGCTGCTGTGTATTTTAGTGTGCTATTTTCGTAACTGTGCCAAGGACATTTCTATGATGTATAAATCAACGAGAGTTGTATGCTTGATTGTACTGTGATTGCTGGGTGTTTGCAGAATATACTTTCTACGCTTACAAAGCCTGTTTTCTTGAGCTTGGAATTCAAAGTAGCCTACCTGGACGCTGGTAATTGTCTCTTTCGCGTTTATCGACTAAAGTGAACTCGTAATAGCCTCAAGCATACCTAGTGACGAACCCTATAATAACTCAAAGTTAAATTTTCTCGCTAAGAATTACATGTTTTTGGACAACGGAAAATTTTAAAGCTAAATAACAATAATAAAAACTTTGATGTTTAATGACGTAAAATGATTTATCAATTGAATAATTTAGAAATAATTAGTATCGTTAGTTATAAGGCTATTTCTGATCAATTTTTAAATAGATATCCTAGAAAATACTAATAATCAAGACACTCTACTGTCTTTGTGAAAAGAATATTGGAACAACAAAATATGTTGGCGAACAATTATATTTAGGTGCAAATAGATGAAAATATCAGCCAAGATAGTTTATCAATCAGTGATAAGAGTGGAATTAATTAACTGGATTAAACATTTGGTAAAAAGTACAAATTAATAGTGTGATGATAGCTGTAATGGTCGTGAGCCGACGAGTAAGCGAACACCTCCCTTCATGATTAGGAAAAGGTATAAACATGGTAATACACAGTTTATTTCAATCACACTTAATCGTTACAAGAGATGTAGTACATAGAAAGAAATCATTTAGAGTAACTTTTCCTTATAGTGTTCAATCTCGTCCCTTACACATAGCGGATTCAATATTGAATCAAACCAGTACAGTTTTAGAAATGATTACAATGAGGATACGCGGCCTGTTACGTTTATTTACGATGCCAACATTTCAAAATCTAGAGCATCAAACGATCTGGAAGTTTCAAGAGAGCTTATGATATTGGTTATTGGTCGCCTTTTACAGCGTAAATTATCTGAAAAAATTCCTTGAAAAGGTAATATGATTTTTATCGGTTTTGATAATAAATTGTGTCTGAGTAAAGACTGCTTGTTTTCCATCTAAAATGAATCACATCCTCCTACTTAGGATCAAACACATTGTTTTCTTAATTAAGTTACGGAATGAATAACTTTGTGTTCACAGCGGAAAGATACAAATGCTACGGAAATTTTCAACATGAATTATAATGTGCATAGGCTTAGGTTTACACGTGAACAAAGATCGATTTTTGTTTCGCTGTAAAAACACACGTACACATACTGTTTATGTTCAGTATATATTGCCTTCTTTCTCAGTTTTAAAATTATGAATTTTTAGATAAACAGATAGTATTATAATAAAACTTACAGTTTTTATTCAATAATAACATATATATATATACACGATTATATATAAACATTATATTTTTCTATCTGCAAATATGCATATATAATTATATCATACAAAGCAGTGAATTACATTTTACATAGAAATGGAAAGAGCAGCATTAAAAACAATTGTTCTTCTTATGCTAATGAGTATGAACTGACAAGAGAGACAGGAAAATGTCTATTTATCAAAATGATTAATTTTATATTTCATTTTGTTTAGAATGTTACAGTCTGTTTTATGAATACATAATGCATATATATATATATATATATATATATATAATATTGACAATTTATAGTGAGGCAGTTGATTATTTAACTGTTAAGCTTATGTATTTCGTTAACTAACAAGTGTTACATATAGTTGCTGAAGTTGTAGTTTTGCAAACTTCCAATTGCATTTTCCTAAATATTTAGCTTTTCAACGAAAATAAAGGTTTATTTATCTGACAGGTTTGTTAAATGGCATTAGATTCTGTACCTATAATATGCATACTGTAAATAGTTTCACACTAGCTTCATTCCCTCTCCCATATCGAAATCGAATGAAATATATCGATTTTTTCAAGATCATCCGGTTATTTTCTTGTAATGAAACAAATTTCAGAGGTTTTCAACTGCATTTTGTTATGATTTGTTAGTCTTACCATATATTAATGATGTCCTGCTTGAATATACGGGTTACCTGTTCTTCTCATCATCTATACATTTCTTTCTTTTAGCATACTAGATATGATCGCTCAACGTTTAAAGCTATTCGCTTTATACATGTCAAAATACTGTAATCGAGTTTATAGACTGTTCAACTTAAACATGTACCATTATATCTAATGTTACCAACAATTAAGCGACTCCAGACTGGACCTAATCTGCACTGTCAGTTTTTAGTGAAGAGTTCTCTTTTCGATGAATTCATTTTTTGAGTAGTACAATCACAATTATATGCTTATTTTTGATCACATACTCCAACATGATATTAAATACGTAATATAGATAAAGGCCTAAAACTTTTTCATTGAGAGAATTAATAATGAAGTTTTTTGGTGAGAGTTTGGATTTTCATCATGGTGATAGATGCAAAATCACAATCGGAAAGAGAAGGGTCAGAACGATAGGATAAAAACGTTTAAATTGATATGAACTGTAATGTCAGATTAAGACCATAGTAGAAGAAGAGGTTGTATAAATTTCTTCTGTACACATAAATCTGGTTTTTCAAAATGAATAGCAAGTGGTTTGGCGACGTTTCACTGCCTTCGCCAGCTTTCTACTCACCTTATTGATGATTGTGAACGCAGAATCTATTTTGGCTGAATGACCTGTGTTGATAAGTTTTTAGATGATGTTCTTGAATTCTTCTGAATAAAATACGCGTCGACCGACCTTATACCTAGCTTTGCATGTACAGATAAACTGATAAACGCACATGTGATTGGTCATATTAGAGAATCTATCTTTTGGATTACTGTTGAACATTACTCAACTCGAGAATACTAGTCGCGAATTCGCTGCATAAATATTTTTCTGAGAGAGTCGTAAAATCCCCGTTTCAGTATGTCTGCACGTTTGAAATCGATATTCATATAAAGAGCTTTCTTTCCTATGGAGGATCTTTACGCTCTGGGAAGTTTAGGTTTTATGTTCTTGTCAAGAAATCTCCATAGATGTCTATTTTCGACAAGTATTTTCTTAGAGACGTTAAGTTCGTTACCCATAATCTAACTTCTCACATGGTGCCGAAGCACTATTCACTAATATGCTCCTCACAGAGACCACAAGTTTTATCTGTAAAAACACAAATGATAATGAGGTTATATCGGGTTATTTGAATATCATTTAGAGGAATCGCAGTTATGGTGCCCTTTCAAAGTACAACGTACATTCGATGACGTAATTTATTAACGAAAAGATTGTCTCATGGCCAGTGTTGAGAACCTATCGAAATCTCAAACTTTCCTTTCAAGGAATGTGCTGACATTCGGTGTCATCTGTCCACAAGCACCTTTAACGCATCCTTTACAACCAATCCACTACCACAGATATGTAGAAAGATAAAAATAATTACAATATTAATGTAAGTATTAGGCGATAAGAATGCAAAAATCAAATCCATGGTAATAACTTTGCCTTTTTTTATTTTAATTTGCACCAAAAGAAAACATATTGAGCAATATTAGTTTGCTTACAAGTGCAAAAGAATTACCTTGGATACTCTTGCTCTTCTGCATCATAATTTAGTGTTCAGCTCAGAAAGGTGGAGGGAGTATGTTTGATTTGTGTTTCTAAACCAAACTTCTGCCTTTGACTCAATTCCTAGACCTATACTACTAAACGTTTGTCAGCGTCAATATCGACAATTTGGTAGCCTAGTGTCCGAATTTTAACCTCTCTGAAAGGGAAGAATAGGTTGTGTTCAACTCCTTTATTAGCTCATGAGAGTATGCCGCTATAGGCTTTTCTCTCGATTTTTTCTTTTCACATTTTTTCTCCAGGATATTCCATGTTCTACAGTAAACGCTTTTTTTAAGTATGGGGATGATCTGATTGAGTGAATATTCTTGCATCCGTTTGATAAGAATAAGTTTCTCAGTGGAGAACGGTCTCTTGTTATTAGTCTCACATTTATTCATTCAAAGTGTAAAACTGTTAATTTGAGGCTGAAACACGAACAGCATTTAAACACCATTCTGAAATCTCATGAAGCATTTACTATTGGAGGTTCTGTAATAAAATCAATCTCGGAGTCGTTTCATTTTATAAAAGCTTTTTCTCTGCTCTCTCTTAGTTCTTTCATGTTTTATCAGTATGAAAAATGTTTTTCTTTATACGTATATATAATGGGGCTACTTGATCTTAGCACTACTCAACAATTACTTTTACGATTTCTTAATTATTTGTATATTTTGCCTCGCCGAAGGCAGTTAGCAAAGAGTATAGTAAATCTTTTGAGGTTATTTGAACAAAGTTATGGGCAGCCATTTAAAATCTCCCAAATTCCTGTCAAAAATTACCTGTTCAGATAGTAATCAGCTACTTAATTCACATTTTCACTTCGTTTATCTTCTGGTAGGACGCGATGTTAATGCATTAGAATCCGTGCCCATAGGAAAAAGTAAAACAGCTCTACCATACCTAATCTATCAAATATACTATGCGTCGCACTGAATGTAAGAGGTATTCTTGAATATGATACTAGTTGAAAAGTTGTATAGACTTTCATTTTATTAAAATAAAATATTTTATATAAATGCAAGATAGTTTATTAGCCCACTTTTTAAATGTATGTATGTCTGCAGTTATCGATTATTTTTGTCTTTTTTGTAGAAGGAACTTGTTGAAACACTTTGTGCTAAGAATTTCATGTTGTTTTAACGATACAGTATTCATTAAAGCTTTTAATAATAATAATAATAAAAATAATAATAATAATAATAATAATAAAAATAATCTTACAGGATTTACATATTTCAAACAAAACAAACTTCTGCATAGGTTTACATAGCTAATTCCGAGTGAAACAATGAAACACATCAAATAAAATGCTTAATAAAAATCGCGAAAAAATGAGCTGAAAATTATCATTAGTTAACTTGTTAAACTCTCTTTTATTTTTTATGAAAATAATCCAGCAGGGAATTGACATCAGACTAAATAATAATGAAATTCAAGATTAATTAAGTAGCATTCAGTTTAATTCTACAAGTCATTGTTCCAATACTTAAGTCTTTCTGTAACTCATGTCGATAAAGTAAAAACACTAATAACGGGAACAAGTACATGGGGTTATTATGTTTTCAGGAAGAAATATACACATACTACATATAATTTTTATTAAATCTGATTATGAACAAAACTTTTATTCAGTGACGTTTTTTGATGAAACTTTGTGTAACCAAGTAGGTTTGTTTCCTATTGGGTATATTTAACCAAATATGTGAGATATATTTTCAATTTTTGTTTACTAACTGTTTTTTCAACTCCAACTGGAGCCCCTCTGAGGCTACTACCAGTCCCAAGCCCGGATAACGGAGTACGGTTTGGATTGCGGTTGGCGACCCCATCTCGCAGAATACTAACTCGCTGAAAAAGCCAACCAGAAATAATAATCCAAACCATTTAAACTGCCCCGGTATTTGGAAGATCTTTATTCTGAAGAGTTATGACGTCTCATGATGAAATCTGGGTTCCTTCGGAAGTCACGAGGCTGATGGCACATCTGACAACCAGAGCAAACATTCTTTTAGGTACATGGAATGTTCGAACACTGCGGGAGACTGAAAGACTGTTCAAAATCGCTATCAAAATACCAAAGAAAGACGATCTCATTAAGTGTGAGAATTACAGAGGCATCATTCTTCTCTCATTACAGGGTATGGTCTTCAACAGGGTGTTGTTACACAGAATGAAGGACTTCTTACCATGGATTAAACTGAGAAATCGTGCTCCGAGGAGAGTTCACAGACTCGTTCTAGGTGAAGACCGGTGTGAGGCAAGCTTGCTCACTGTCACACTTTCTCTTTCTTCTGGTTATCGACAGGACTATAGAGACGTCAACATCTGGAGGGAGGCACGGTATACAGTGGACAATGAGAATGCAGCTGAACGATCTGGACTTTCCAGATAATCTGGTTTTTCTATCGCACACTCATCAACAAATGCAAGAGAAGACAACCAGTGTGGTAGCAGCCTCAGCAGCAGTAGGTCTCAACATACATAAAGGGTAAAGCAAGATTCGTCAACACATCACATTATGCGCCAACCAAATCACTCTTGATGGAGAAGGCTTGGAGGACGTTGACACCTTCACATATCTGGGCAGCATCATCGACTACTAAGTCGGATCTGATGCAGATGTGAGAACGCGGATCGGCAATTTAAGGGCTGCGTTTCTGCAATTGAAAAATATATAGAACTCCAAACAAATATCAATCAACACCAAAATCAGGATTTTCAGTACAAATATCAAGACAGTTCTACTGTATGAGACAGAAACTTGGAGCACTAAGAAAGCCATCATCCAGAAGACATAAGTACTTATTAACAGTTTCCCACGCAAAATACTTCGGATTCGTTGGCCAGACATGATCAGCGACAACGTACTGCGGGAGAGAACAAACCAGATACCGGTGAAGGAATAAATCAGGAAGAAGCGTTGGAAGTGAATAGGACATACATTGTGGAAAATACGCAACTGAGTCACAAGACAAGCTCTTACTTTTAACGGAGACATATGAGAGGAATAAGCGAAAATCGGACAGAACTGTGAAGGGAAGCGCAGGACAGAGTAGGTTGGAGAATACTCGTCGGTGACCCATGCTCCATTGAGGTTAACAGGCATAAGTAAGTGAGTAAGTAAAGCTGAGTGAGTCTTTTTTTCGCAATTATTTTAAATAGCAAAAGTTATTCAGTGGAGATTGTTATGTTGTAACATAGAAAATAAGATTTGAATCAACCTGGTTCATTGATATAAATTGAGAAAATAAAAGCAGGTACAATATCGACATTGAAAATCGGTTGAATCATGCTAGTCGGTACACAACATCGATCACCAAGTGTAAAAGTAATAAACTTCAGAAGACAGACATACTAATTAAGTTATTAAATACTGGCACCTTGATTAAATGATATGATTATTATTTACATATCAGTTCGGAAAACGAATAATGAAGGTCTAGAATAAGGCTCCATATCACTTCATAAACATTGTGAAGTTTTAATTCGTCGATAACTGAGCCATCTATTCACGAACTGAAATTGTCTGTATGCTGAAGAAGTTAGAAGCATACAAGTCTGGTAAAGCCGATATATTTTGTTCACATTAAAGTTATTCTTGTGTTGCTCACTTGAAAGCACCAAAGTTTCGTGGCTAAAGTTGATTTATAGACATACCTTTTGTCTCTGTAAGAATAGTTTGATGTATCACTTCGTGTAGTTTAATCATTATTTTTTAGTCATGAATGAGATTCTGTGATTTATTTTGGATGGTTGTATTCTGTTCATTTGAAATGCATTGTGCTAAAACTTATTCTCAAGCATTAACTTTCGTATTGCGTGTTGTCAGGCTATTTCTTTTCATATGAAATTTAGTTTGACAGCGTAGAAAAATACTTTTTTTCAAATTGCCGTTTATGATCCTATTAACTTATTCCCTTTTTTGAATAATATTCCAAACTGATTGGTTTATTCTTAAATATTTTCTGTAAAATGTTTAAACTAAGTAATGTAACTACATAAATGAATTCACAATAAATGGTATTTTCAGAATTCAGTTTAAATGATGTTAACTTTTCAAGCTTTGTATGTCGTTGCTGTTTAATCAATGAAAGCAACTAACCACCTGAAACTTTGGAAACCTACCACGAGTTATATCATAATATCTACTCATAGACACCGAATAATCGATATATTCATTAATTTATTTAAAAGGTTTCGCTCTACAATCATAGAAAGATTCAATGAAGTCATGACAAAGCGTTATTTATCAGTATAGGGTCTTGTGAAGACCATTGTTGAAAACCAGGAAGCATTAGCAACCGTTTCGTCCTCATTTGCTGTGTATCTACGACCCCACCGCAGAGAATCGAACTGAAGTCCTTTAGTCTTGCGCATGAGTACTTAACCTCCAGATCACTGGACCGACATTTGACAGCGTCAGTGTCTAACATCGATCATTTCACGACAATGTACAGCTGTCTTCCATTGCCTGTGGTGAATAATTATCTCAAATCCCACGTGGTTGAATTCCACTAAAAATCTCGGAACCGCATCTTGAAGTTTATCACTGGTCAGCACATGATTATTAATAGAATAAGGAGATTTTGGAGTCAGTATAGTTCAAATCATGCAGTACTAGGACGAAACAACTGCTCAGTTTTTAATCGTGGTCTAAGATCAAGTTATGATTTAAGATATCATTCTGTCGTTCTAGTTTTGATCAACCACTTCTTGTATTTCCAATAATTCTAGAAAATGAAGCTGTAGGTATAAACATCATTATCTCATACTAAACGTTTCATATATAGTTATATCATTATACCAAGGCTGACAGACTTTGAGATCTCATGAAAAAAATAACTAGAGATTTTGTTTGTCACTTAATAATAGATGTCATGTACACATACAGAAAAGATTACTGTGAGAATGATTATTTGAATAATCGTTTTAGATAAACATTGATGAATCATGCTGAAAACAAATTAAAACAAATTTTTCATAGTTAATAATATATTTAAAATAAAATAATAGCTATTATTTGTACTAAAGATAATGTTTGTGTAGTATTCATCTGTCACGAAGGTTTTACCTGCAAATCTGAACTAAGAATGAATTGAATGTTAAACAATAAAATATTATTTTAAGAATTACAATCTGCAATATTGGTGATACAGTTCACTATTTTCTATCTATCCAGTTAAGTGTTTAGGTAAACTTCTACAAATGTCAACACCAGTTTAGTCTGTAGTTGAAATTCATATGAACTTTTATGGATATTTTAGCAACTGTGATGAACGAAACATTAGAATCATTTTGCTTAAAACCACTGTAATATATGTAGGTACAATTTAGATGTATGTGTCTGACAAGCCGAATGTATAGACAAGTAAGTCTAAGCTAAAAAACAATGTCAAGTTTCAGTAATAGCGCCATATCTATGACGATCATCAGTAACTATAAGAATCAAAATGAATGTTTCTTAGTCCACTGTTTATTGAAATAACGTTCACTGAGATGTGACCCCCAGATCGTTTCATATTTTCTATGCTCAGTCCTTCTACGGCTACTGTAAGTAATACATCTTCTTTGGGATTTTTCTTCATAGTTTTGTCTATTTGTGCTAATGTAGTGTGGGTAACTTGAATGGATGAACACATACTGGGCTCTACAGCGCATACGACTTATGGACGGATTATTTGTATGTAGGGTTGTGCTGAAATGACAAATTAGAACAACACATATAAGCGAACAAAATTGTTTTCGATTAGATCGTCATCAGGCTTTACTCTAATATACATGAATATTTATATGAAAATGTTAAAACAATCATGGCAATTTGAGTGATAATCACAATGAAATGAAAAAGGCAAAAGTACAAGTGGATAGTAGGAAGATAGGTGAACAGACAGTAGTAGGAAAATTTATAAAATATGATAACTAAAGTAGGTCAAAGGTGGATGAATAGAATTCAAATAATCATCAAAAACATCAAAAACATTACGTAATAAGCAAATTTGTAGAAATAAAAAGAAAATAAAAAAATAAAAAATATAATATCAATCGTTAGTTACGTCATATCCGGCCACGGAAGAGATAGGGGTGTCACGAATTTCTTCTGAACACATAAATTAGGGTTGAATGTACGTATTCCTACGGCCTCTGCAATGTGTAGGAGATGGGATTGAACTCCGTTGTGTTGTTCTAATTTTCACAATGGGAATCTTTAATATTCTGAAATGACAAATCTCATAAAAATTTAATGATAAGAATTAAGATGTTCAGTTTGACATATCAGATACGAATTAAAAAAGAAACAGAAGTTGGAACTTTTCAGCAATACGAAGTCTCATCTTAAATGCAGCATGAGTTCAACGAATTGTTCAACCTTGTTCTTTCATGATTCAGAAAATTATTAGTCATGAATATGTTTAGAGAGAATTTATCAAAAAAATAGTAATAATTTATCTAAAGGCGAACTTTTTTCAAGAATCTAAAACCGTAATAATTGAATACCATCCATCAGACATGTATAATACAGTGTAAACGCCCGATATAATATTTTAATAAGCTATATAACAAATGATAACTATGACGAAATTACTTTTAATTCGTTACACATTAACAGAAGTGTAATATTGCTTAGGATTTCATGTGCATGTAGTTTCTATATAACTGGATAAAAACTAACATGGCTCAATGCAAGGAATATAGAAAACTCTACAAGTACAGATTTACTGTACACCACAAGTTAGTTAAAGCCTTTTTTATATGTTAACAAGCAGATTTAAGTAAACTGAAATGGGTGACATGAGACATTAGTTAGTAACGTATCAACTAAATACTACACAATATCACGTAAGATTAAGCTGTCATTGTCAATAAACCTAACTGATTAACTGAATTGTATAATCATTGCTTTCTAGAAGGTTTATAGTTTATGAAAATTAAATTTATCTTTAAGAAATGAGCCTTTTGCAATCAGAATGGTTAAAAATCCAATCTAAAATTGATTTACCTTCTATATTACTAATAAATTAAGATATTTTATTTTAGGGAACTGATGACCTCAAGCTGGATAAACAAAATATTTTTCGTCTATTGAACGGTTGAACAAGGAGAGATGGTTTGAAAGATAATAGAACAAAAATCTGATTTTGACTCAAGACTAAAAGACACAAGATTTTCAATCTACTGAATATTTTCCCTGAGGTGAAGTTTTCACTTAATTACATTTTCTAGTGTAAAATTGACAGTCGAATGCATTTACAATAATTTTCCTTATTTTATTATACACTGAATACTTGCATTTTTGTTGAAGAAATACCAGAATATTTGGAAGTTGCTCCGTGTATCAAATTAACAGACGTTCGTCTAGTAAATAATGCATAACTGTTTATCTCCATTATTTATATTTTGATAATCAATGTTGCACAATTGGTTGTATTGCTTCAGTTGTCAGATTTCGATGTGAGTATAAACTAAATTATTCAGATAGTGAACAACAGAGTAAGTCTTCTCAAAATAGAATAGTTTATATGTTTGATTTAATTACAGTAAATATGCAACAAAAACCATGTATAAAGTCATCAAGAATAAATTCATAACTACTTCTGTTTCAAGGTAATTAGTTAACAAATCAATAATCTTCTTGCGATTATTGTCACTGACAGAAAGAAAAGCGATTTTTCAGTGATTCGTTTTGAAATGAACAATTTCATGTTAGTAAAACATTCAATGTGCTGGAAGATGTAGCAGTTACTTTATGCGTATTACATTTTCGTCGATTTAGTTGTATTCTCTTTTGTTTTTAGTTATCGTGTATTTGTGACGGATTGAAGATATTAAACATTCTTGAATCAATTATTGCTTGAATTATAAGCTTTTAATAATCTTACATAAAGTAATCATTGGTGATGAAACATACTATTCCATGATTAGCATTTAATCCCGTAATTTCTGTAAGATTTCATCTTCAAAGTAACAGTTTTTAATTTTTTTTTTTCCAGTACGAACCAAGTACTGTACAAAAAACTATTCATAAAACAATTAGCTTCAAGTCAATTTATTTTATGTTTCATCAAAATCCAATAGTTAAGCCTTTGATCAATCTACTGAAAAAAATTACAACAGCATTCATAACAATAATTACATGTCTACGTAAACAATAAGTGCAGACTGACAGATTCTACATTATGGAAAACTTTGAATACCCTGAAACGTTTTTATTATGCTTCAGTCAAGTGGGAAATATGAAATAACACTAACCGAAATGAGTTTTGAAGGAAATATTGGAAGTGATTTATCTTAAGTAATAGCCGTAAGAAATGGTTCAAAAACGTTCGTACTATTTGTATTGAAAAAAGTACTAGAAACATTTATGATCCAATCTTTTCTAATGTTTCGAAGATAAATAAAAATTTAATTTAATTAGTAATCTGTGTAGAGAAATCGTGAACGTTCTTGTGTTTCGCAGCATATGCAAGCAGAACAAAGAGGAATGCAATTATGATTTAGTGATCAGGTGTTCAGTCGATTTACTAATTCAACATGTTCATCCCTGAACGAACCCGTTATAAAACGTCACTATGTGTAATAAGTTAAACAGATTTAGTTTAGTAATTCAACAATCAAACAAAACAAAAGCCTTATCAAACAATATCAGATCTTCAAATCTAAATATGTAGAAATGCACAGAAACATACGTGAGTGATATTATTTCGCGGACTATATTCTCATTGATTTGCTAATCATCGACTGGAAAGATGAGCATTACAAGTTCAGATTTTATATAAGTATTAACCATTTTAGGTGTAAAATATCTATATTTACCATACATGTTAAGTTAAGAATTATGATAATAGCAATGTAATATTATAGATAAATGACAAACATAACTTAATTATGAACACTAATATTTTCCTTAAAGAATAACATTTATAACAATCGGTTCGCTTTCATTGAAAAATCAGTTTAATTGGACCAATAGACTTTCAAGCTAATCAAGAACTCATCAATGAAATTTACGAACATTTCCAAATTTATCACTAATAGTGTAAGAATATAACTTTCTCACGTATATTAAATGGTTAGAGGTAGTCGACAAGAAATTGAGTTTCACTCTGTGCGATTTTAGTAAAATGTACATGTAACTTTGTGGGAAAAGATGCTGTTTGTCGCATTCAATCCAGTGTCATCCAGATATATTGTTGAAGATATTACCAAAAATATTCAGAAAGCAACCGATCTTCTGCAGCACTGAGGTATTTACAACTGACTGATCACAGAGTAATAAACAATGTTGAATTGGACTAAAGGACCAGACACCGGTCACAGCTCAGTGATCGATTAGTTGTAATATTATATATATCACGGTAATTAAACAAAATATATACTTATTAAGTTAAAAACATTAGAAATCAAGTTACAGTGTAATGTCCAATCCTACTAGTTTTTATTATGTATATAAAGCGAATACTTCGTTAGTTCGCAAATTCCACTAAAAATACAATAGTTGGAATTTCAGAAACTTTGAATTTCTAAAATAAAAGTATTTCTTGCAGGTCGTTATCCACTAACCGCCGTTAAAGATAATAAAGTAATCTCAATATCTAATGGTTGTGTCATACAAAGACCAAATTTTCGTGTTACGATCTATGGTCACTGACAACTTGAGTGTAATGCAAGAAGCTCATGATCTAATCATTTATTTTACAACTGACTTTTAATCAGATTTCTTTTTGTGTTTAATATTCTACACATGGGAGTGCAACTTTAGAAAGATCCTATTTTGCTTGATCGCTGCCTGGTCTCCAGATATCTGTTCTTGGTTGTATCTGGATTGTAGTAATATGTCACCAATGTATCGAGCCCACTTGGCTTGTCCCAATCTTTGGACAAATTAATTTATCCATTCCTCTTGAGTTATTCACATGTCTTTCAACTTTGTTAATTATTCGCTTGTAATCATGGTTGTTTTTACTTGAATGCTTACGTGTATTGCTTGTTTTGTTTATCACATGTCCAGCCTAATTTGTCTAATTATAAATACTTAGTCATGTCTCGTCACATGGAGTTGACCCACTTGCCTTCTTCACTTCACTTCGCTTCCCTTTTATAATTCTCTTTATAGTATGTCTGGTGACGTGAATATATGAAATAGATTTATCCAAAATAAACGAGCCAGTATACAATAGCATTTATAAAGCCTTTACTTGTGATTAGTAATATTGTCAAATTATGTTCAACAATGTTTATGAAATAATCTACGTGTAATAAAAATGCAATAATCGTAATTATAATCCACACTAATAGTTCGTTGCGAGACGGAGTGAGTTGGTTCCTGTATTTCAATTGAATCGTAGCACGCTGCGTTATGTTCAGCCGGGTATATGTTACTATTGTAGTTGGTTTTTAACAAGTTAAAACGAATACTAATTCATACCACATACCAAGAGTGTAGTAATATTATTCACCATAATCAAATAACATTTCAAAATAAGTTCAGTTTTAAATGGTAAAAATAATAAATGTCATTGACAAAGCCATGAGGTTATATAAACTTTTGCCAATGACCTTTACCTGACTAACAGTTCACTACTTCATAGATGGAAACTAGCTTTCAGTGAAAAACTATTCAGAAAAAGTGATGCAAATCTCAAGCATAAGACTGTGTCGAATAATATGGCTAATAATAGTACTGTTCAGTGGATATTTTTCGGATTCAAATGAATATTTCAGTGATATCGAATATAGGCTATAAAATCAGGTGATATTGTTCATCAGCTAATCTTGACAAATGTTTAAAGCAGTTATTTAAACTGTATCATTTAGATTTTAAATTTAACCCCGGAAATAGGGTGCCCAGATAAAAGTAGATTACAATTATACTAGGTCAATCGCAAAAACCTCTTTTTCAATATACTTTTAAATAAAGTAACTAGACAGTGTACATTTATTTTAAGTAATCGATTCTTTGTCATAAACGAAAACACTGAGGTGGGGTAATTTGTGTTGATCTTGACTTTTGTTTTAGGGACACCTACAAACAGAAGAATATGTTAATATGTTAATCACTATTGCATCTGCGACAGTTTTTTTTGAACTCATAGACCTTGTTATGTTTGTGAATACAATCCTTTTACTAATTCTGATGAAAATAATGTGCGGAAATCATTGAGTTAATGAATAAAATTAAAAAAATATAAAATATATGGAAATTACAGTAGGAGACGCAGAGGATAGATAGTCTTATTAAGCCAACTTCTAGAATAACACCCATTAATATGCTGAATTCTGTTCAACAGCATCAATCTATAAAATAATGGCATTCATAAACTAATTTGCATAACTAATTCAAAAATACGATTAACTAGTATCGATTTTGGCAGCTAATGATTCGGTTTTAATATATTACACATGTAAAGCGTTACATGGACTTTTATGATCAGATTTTGTACGTTTTTACCAATCACTTTTGGTCAGCAGCAATGAGATGAAAACTAAGATAAAAAAGTAATTGAAATAAATGATCGATTGATTGGATGAAAGGAGAGGTTAAACTTCGTGATCCGAATCACGATTATCATGTGTATAGTATAATAGTCAACAAATTATGATTAACAAGTAAGATTAGAACTATATCTTTCATTATTAAGGAAATTTATCATATCACAATGAATCGGTTGTCGAATAAGAGGCCCTCTATTCTGTCTCATCTGTATGCATCCACACATAACTATGGACCTAACTGTCAATAAAAATTAATATAATGCTACTTATTATCATGTAATATAGTGCAAATCCTTTGAAAGGTTGGTCATTCCCGTCAGACCGATAAATGCTTAATATGATAAGGATTTGTAGTTAACAAAATTTTGTTTGATGTGCTTCAGATGTTCAACTATCAAATGATTTGGCCTTGCAGATGTGTATGACGAATGGACATATGTATAGCCTGGCTTCGGAGTACATTTAGAAAGCAAATCAGTAATCCTAGCGATTACAACTTGTTTTCAGAGTAACGAAAAACAAGAAACCATCTTCTGAAGCTGTCGAATGTCTATGAAAATCGTGATTGTTGTTTATATTTCCTACCAATAAGAAATAAGTTTCTCTGTAGGTTAGTTACATTTCCCAGTTTTTTCAGATTGATATAATATGTTAATAGTCTACTTTATTAATGGACATTGTTAGTGTTATTTATTTAGTAGAGCTGTCATATGACTACTTCATAAAACGAGACATTATATTTATTTATATAAATATTAACCTTAAGTTCTAATCTGGAATTTCTTTACTGTATGTTTATGGAATAGTAAAACGACTGTCTTTTTTAATAGACACAAGTTTATGATATTCACAGTTTGTACGTCATTCCCACCTTTCTGTCTAACTGAAAGTATACACTATCATATCACTAAATCTATTCTTTGATAGTGTACCAAACATCACTAAGTTGATAATGAATTCATGATAGAACGCATGTTGGAAATGACATACTTACTGAAATCCAGTGAAATAAAGACTGAAGTCTATGATCGTATTGGCCTGAACTACTATTCTAGACATATTTACTTATTTTAAAACAATAAAAACACCTAACTGTGTAGCTTTATTCGTGTAAAATATCAGTCCATTAAATATTCTATTATAGTTCACTGTCATTTCTACCAGTCGTTAACATTGCATTTTCAGGTTCCAGAATTAATGGCAATACAACTAGAACGAGTGTTTAAATTGAAAGGTTATGAGATGAATCTTGAATTGTGTATTTTAAGAACTAACTGCATGTAGATAGCTGTCGAAAACCTGAAAGTCCTTGACAGATATATGGTCAAAAATGAACATGTATTACTTACTCCACAAAGGAATCAAATAGTCGATATTCAATTGTCTTGCTAATCGCTTAACTCTCAAAACACAGTAATTTACATATGTAATTCCAGTCATTTCGTTATACTATGCAACTGCTGTTAGTCATCTTAATGTGACATCCACTAATCAGTGCTTTTGAATATAACTCTTGGAATTACCTCTTAATGTAAATCACTGATAACCTTATGATGAATGTTTCCTAATAAGGTTGAGGTTCAACACTGTTGATGTTTATCAAACGAAGATGGAAGAATTATGGAGATTAGTGTTTTTTGCGCACTGAAATCATCAATCAATCATTTTTGGACCAGCGTTAGGAATCGGGAAGCACTGAACGGCCGTTTCGTCCTGCAATAGGACTTATCAGCAAGGCGCATCCACGACTCATGCACCTCGCATGATTCGAACCCAGGACCTTTGGTCTTGCGCACGAACGCCTAATCTCTTGATCACTGGATGCCGTCCCAATGCAGTGCAACGGTTTGTATGACTGAATTCGTTCAATTACGCCTTCTACGATACGAATGAGTTTTTGAAGATTTCCGAGTCATTTGACTTCTTATCAAAACCTCTCATTTTTCAACAGGCAATCAATAATTACCATCATCAGTACTGCAGCTGTAGATGAAAATCAGATGATCAGTTTTTGAATAATATTGATTGAAAACAACGAAAATGATTTTAAAAGACATACTTATTGCTATGACTAAGGAGTAGTAAAAATATCACTACTTATGCATTAGGATATTAAAATACTGCGAAAAGGGACTTTGAGAAAAAACAGCACATTTTTTAATCACCCTTCATATTATCTATTGTATATCGAACATTTCTCATCGTCTATCAAAAATGAATTACTATTTTCCCTTAGGAGGCATTTTTATTATTCAGATAAATAGACATGATTAGGCATTATTATTTAATCACATTGTTAGTTAGTAATAATCATATACAATATATAAAATTTGTCTGAATTCGGTAAATGTTATTAGTATTGAGTTAACTAACTGTAATCAAATTTGTCCTGAATGCAAAAAATGATCAATGCAGTGGGTGGAAACTCATAAAAGAAATGCAATTATAGATTAATTGGTAATGATATTTCGAGGATATGAATATTTCGAAGAAACAAAACGCTTTAATGTTGTTATCCAACACAGAGACTTGTTTACATGAAACCGGAATTTGCTTATTTAGATGACGATGATGATTACTTAGATTACAAAAGCATCATGTAATTTTTCGAGTTCGCTGACTGACTTTATGTACTGTTATTTGGATAGCAAGTTGACTTTAGTTGAATAGTGACTGAGTGCATGGATGAATATATATATATATATATATATATATATTAAGCTGTACAATCATTTATTGGTTAATTTTACAATTGGCAGCCTACAATAAAAATAGAGGAGTGTCATGTTGATATATGAAACTATTCAGGATGATGAAACGTTTTTACGTATGGAATGTAAAAAACTATAAAAGATGTTGTTGTTTAATAGAGTAATTAAAAAGCATCAGAACATTTCATGCACTGACTATAATGATTTTTAAATAGAGAGATGTTATATCAAAGCAATTAGGCTTGCTGTTTTTTTTTCAAGTATTGAATTGGAAATAGTGGTAAGTCTATGAAATAATGAGAGACTGAGAATGAAACTTTATTTAGAGATGTCTGGTTTAAACTTGTGAGTTTTAATAGTCTCTTTTATACACAGATTTATAACACAAACCTCTTTTGAACCAGTTCTTTAAACTTGTAAATAATGTAATCTTGTGGTGGTTTGTGATCAGAATTGATTGTGTGTACAATTATTAAGCTGTTATATGAATTACATTCTTCCTTAAATATCAATTCAGGGTAGTGTTCAGATGTTCGTTTAGTAAGTGAATGCTCCATAAAAGCTAGTAAACAATCCACGATGTTGCGCAACCTCATTCACTGTCTTCAATGATTAGTGATTCACACCGGAACAGGGCTGAACTCTATTGAATGAAATTTTATCAATATACTATCAATAACATCTTTGTCCATTCATTTCACAATCACTTGTAATAATAGTAATGTGAAATCAACCACCATTGGGGATCGCTATCAATCAGGCATAAAACTAACTTAGAAAATAAGCTATTTTATACATTGGTGTAGTTACAACTAGCCTATCACTTTTTTCTTATCAATTGCACTATACATTTGTTAGTTTCAAAAAGTCGTTTAGAAAGACTGATCAATCGCTTCAGTGAAATTATCAGTTTCGGTACGTTCGACCACATGCACTGAAAGATTTCCTTCTCGCTTCATCATTTCATAGATATGTCACCCAGTTTTATGAAACAAGCGAATGATTGGTTGTTTCTTAACTTTCAAAGAAAGATAATGTATTAAAATAGATGTTCTTGCACAACTAAGATTGATTGGGAATTCTAACATGAATTCATGTGATGATTGACTACACTACACGATTAGACGAATTCTGTTTCATGTGTTTAAATATTTGATCATATAGTCGTGCTCATTACTAACTATTGTTACTGATCAGTCAAAATCTTTTACTTTTTATTTATTCGGATGTGATATAATCTAATTTGTTGTGGTCAATAAAGCATAAATCACTGATTTTGTTTATTTCATCACTTCTCCACATACATATTATAAATATTATTGTTTATTAGAGTAAGCTATAATAAAAATTTATATGAAAAGAATATTCGTTGCTAATGAAGATTTAATGTTAGGGCAAAGGGTGAATAAGCTACAATTTGCATGTAAAATAGTAAATTTCGAAGATGATTTCATTCTTCCTCAGATTTTTTTGCGGCATATTTCAGTGTAGAAATCATAGTGACTGCTTTTTAGCATTATGTAACAATTTAATTACAACATACATTTGATCGGTTCATTTTCGCACAATAATAGTTGCTATTTACGTGTTTCGTATAAGGAAGAGAGATACATTTACCTAATTTCAAAAGAACCAATGAATTCATGTTGACTTTCTTTTGTCTAGTTATGGCACCTTGTGCAGCTCTTAAAACATATCAGACTAGTAAGCCTAACGAATTACTTCTACCAGTTAAATATCTTGATAAACTAAGATGTCGGGAGAAAATTTACTTTAAGCCAACTGATTTTATGGTAGCTGTACAGATAACCATAATATTTAGCCAAATTAATGAAAAGAATAGATCAAAAGCCATAATGAGATGTTGCTACCACTGAATGATAGCTCAAATGAAAAAAACTTAAAAAACTTACCTAAAATACTTACTCCTTTTCAATAAACACTCTAGATAATCTCGAAGTGTAAATGTACCTTGTATATTGCATAATGACACATTTATCAGCTACCATGAAAACCTTGCAAACCTTTCCAGTAGTATTTCTTGCGAACACTATTGAGTTATTAACGAGCACTAGTTCAAAAGTCATATGTGTAGCCAGTAACTCAATTAATTCTATTCCTTTCATTTATATAGAAAAAAATGAAGCTTTCTCTCTCTCTCTCTCTCTCTCTGAAGATTGGTACTTACCCTTAATGTTGGAAAATCTCATACATCGTATCACGCTACAAGTCGGGAAATAAGTACGGGATTAGAAATTATAGGCCCATAAATATTGATCCAGTTATCACTAGGAGATTGAAAAAATTGTTTGTGACGAACTTCCCAACTGTTTACCCACTGAGAAACTTATCAGTTTCGATCTTGTATGACCTGCCAATATGACTTTTCATTCTAGTCTTTACTCAACGTAACCGAAGACATCTAGTCTTAAAGACATACTTTGACTTTTCTAGAGCTTTCGACACGCTGAATCAGCAGCTTTTTATGGGGAGAGTCACATCTTACGGGATCAGAAACCCTCTGCTTACTTGTTTTCATTCTTTCCTGAAACTAAATCTGATGTTCTTCTTTGAAATACTTAATTAGCTATTCTTGGCAACTAATACCGCCAATCGTAAGAAGAAACTCCTACTTCTAGCTTCAGTAACTCCGTCCTTAGTGATACAATCGCACTATAAATCTTCTCTACAGAGTAATTATTTTGCGAGTAAATTATCGAGATTCTATGGATATAAAGATAGCTACACTGGATGTTTCAGGTAAAGCAACGGTCGAAATAAGTTAAGTTTGTATGATGTTCTGTATCGTAGATCGTGACAGAACTGATGTTGGTTACAGAATAAATAATCCGTTCTTATTAGTCGACTGGAAAATTAATAATAAAAGACAAATCATATTTAACTTTAAAAATAACAATTCAATATCTAAGTAATAAACTGTCATCCAACTACAGTGAGAAAGGTGACGACCTAGTCAGCAGCAAATATAGATTTTTCTCATCATAATTGCAATATACCATATATTGGTTGAAACAAATACAATGCAGAACGCAAACCACACTGACCGAATGTGATGATTCTATCATAGTTTAGTGTTCAGTGCACAAAATGAAGCGACATTCTCATTGGAAATGAGAAAAGTTTTCACTTATTTTTGGCATAATTTTTACTAGGATTATTTTCCATGGAGTTTTACTACTGTCATAAATAATATTTTATGACAACATGATGTTGATAAAAACATTTTTATTAGCTTCAATAAATTTTCAATTAAAACGATGTCTTTTAATGAAATCAATTTCTTTCTTTTTGATGAATTCATATTTTGATTACTATGACTTTTAAGAAATACAACAGGGAAATATTACTCAGTTGTTAGCTTTACTTGAGAAGTATTTCAGAGTTACTAGTTATTACTCAACAACTCCGTCAAAATATTAATCAATTTCCAAATGTTGGACATAATCCATTGTAAGAAAGGAATCGCAACCTAACTAAACATATTACGAATGAATAGTAGACTGTAGTCTTTCATTATTAATCACTGCGATCCATAAATTAACTCATCTAAAAACAGTTTGTTGGATTATAGGACCTGGATATGTTAGATGTGGACTGCTTCGTTTATCTTGCGTCCCATTAATAATGTGGTTATCTAAAGTTTAATTTATGATTCTATAGGGTTTTATTTTAAATCCTTCAGCAAGAAAAATATTTCATTATCTAAATATCAAATGACAGATACATGAGAATACTGGGAGTTCACAAGATAAAAATGAAATAACGAAAAGTATATTGATTATTTCAAACTGAAAATATAATTTGCCATCAAAACCAGTTAGAAAGCAATAAATATCCATTTCTATAACTGAATAAGATTGTATAAACTTAGAAATGTTAACCATCATGCACCAACGTCACAAATTCTATTTGAAGCACTTTAGGTGTGAGTATCAGTTTTTATGCTTGGTCAGACTGCCATTAGTTACAGAATACATCACAGTATTTCATAACATAAGAAATCAACTCAAAATATTATTAGCTGATCGTTGAAGCAAATAAAGTAAAATATATTTGCTGTTCACAATATATAAAATGCTTGTACTGAAATTTGAGAAATAACTCATCTTTGCTCTTTATTAGTATAGACGAACTGTAAAATTATTTGTTTGCAAGGTTATGATCATTTTTTTGTAACTTAATCACTATCATTCACGGGAGTATTTAAATCGATTTCCAAAATCTTCCAATTGCAAGAACTGGAATAAACGGAGCATCTTTGAATACAAAATTTGAATCGGTTATTCAGTATCTAGTGTTAAGGACCGAGTGATCAGTTATAATCCAATACTCTGTAATGATCTATACTAGTGGATAATCAGTCTAAATAATATCAGAATACTAAATCAATTAACTCTGTTTGATAACTACAGTGAAACACTGAGTGACATTCGAGTTTGTTACGAACAATTATCCGCTAAGAAAAATAAGTCTACAATAAATTTAAACAGCTAACACTACATTGTTTGACTCAGTTCAGTGGTCCACTTAAATTACATTTAAATTACGCGTAATGAGCAGACACTGTTGACTAACTGAAAAACCTGTCAACAAGAAGTCAAATGGATGCTAGGCCACTCCACCGACGAATATCATAAATGTAAGGAGATAAACAAACACTGATTAGTTGTGCTCAAAACGTATGCAACTTACAGACAGTCAACAAAATGAACTGATTTTGATGAATTAAAGATTAAATTAGAAGTTACTTAATACCAAATTTCTTGGTGTCATAATCTAGCTGTTTCCCTGAATACCATTTTGAATAATACTCCAAAAACTTAAATAAATATGTGTGAATGGAAGTTTTGCTGGAATTCGTTATACGGAAAATGTAATTAAAAATATTTGCATAAATATTCTATCTGTGAATCCAATGGACGAATTGTACATAATTGCGTTGTTTTAAAACGAAAACAGGATATGATTATTCTAATAGGAATATTTGTGATTCAGCTACTAATCCTGCTCATTATCATACGGATTAGTGTTTTGAAGAAAAGTTGAAAAAATTATGGTTAGGAAACTAAATTCTTGTTTATTTATGATTTGTAAATTATAATTAACAAGGAATGTGAGTAGAACGCTTGTTCTTTCCTTCTTTTCTGTGAAACTAAACTCTTAATTCCGTGATATTTGATAATGACAATTTTTTTGGGTCATTATCTTGTTGGTTTATTTTAATAATTGTTCATATTGTTGGCTGTTGATATATTCGAATTTATAGAAGAATATCGCATTTTAGCCAGTAGGTATAAAAAAAAATGTTTTAAACTAGGAAATGTATTGTTTTTTCATGAATATATATTCAATAATAAAAAGGCCACTTAATTCAAGAATGCTGAAAATTTCCATTAGATTTTAAGTAAATGCATTCGTTTGTTTTATTTACTTTTAAAAAATGGAAATGTAATAAAATTTAAGGGAATGATAACCTTATTTATTTCAATGTAGAAAAGGACAATGTTGTACGATATAAAAAGTTTGGATTTCTTGTTACGCTATTTACATCAAATTGAGAAGTCATTCAGCGTTGGATACATGCATCGCCAAAATCTAATCCATTGGTCTGTGTTCCAGTTTCCAAACAATCCAGGATGTTAACATAAATGAGCGTGTATGAGAGTGTTCATGAATGAGCTAACTCGTGAAGGCTGCAAAATGCTAAGTAGTTCTTGGTGGTTCTTCTACAAAATTGCAATTTCTAGTGTAAATTATTTTTGAATTCTAGTTTGTACTTTTCATAACTATGTAATGTTACAGAATTGACCAATAACCGTTTATGTACCAAGTAACGGACAGTATAAGAAACAGCTGTACAAACGTTTTTAGTACTTTAGTTCATTCAACATAGTGTGGCATTAATTATATCAAGTCGAAGTATTACTTTTTTCAATTCAGTGTGTATGTATTCTGAAAGCAGTAACTAAAAACAGAAAAAAATGAGACTTACTGTAAGAAACAATTGTATTCTCATAGACTAACTAGTAAATTTATAATCTACTTAAACGAAAGTAGGAGGATAGAGTTACATTTTTGAGTTTATTAGGCTTACTTTTGTTAATATTATAAAACAGTTGGAGAGTTGTCTTTAATGCATTAAACAATGTGCTTGTATGTTTGGTAGTTGTAATTTTGCTCATCTAGTTCTTTGAATACTACTAAGATGAATAGTAAGGCATTTTCAAATCTATGCACCCAAAATAAACTTGGTTATTTTTTTCCCTCAAACTCAGCTGGCCTCAGACCAAATAAGCCAATAATGAGATGAGTCAATTCGATTATTGTAAATACTTAACATTCGTATTTCTGTGAATTAAGTTAATTTGATCCGATCGTTATTATTATGTTACCTTGAACATAAGAATTATTCGCTTGATATTTATTCAATCTTGCTAAATTCATATAATTTCATGAATAATTGATCGTATTTGTACTGTTTATTTTCTATCCCATTATGTTACTTACAATTATCACAATTTTTAATCTTAGATTTGCAATTGAACTATAATTGCATGCAAAATTCACTGACGTTAACTCACAAACTTATTCTAATGTTAACCCTAAATTCACTTCGGAGATGAATTAGGTAGAAACTTGAATATTTCACTTTGATCAATAATTTAAATTTACAACTGTTGGACCCGATGAGAATTTATTGGAAGAATAAGACTAGCTTTTATTATTTGAAATAAAAATAATAATCGTAATCAAACCGGAACCTTAATACATTATGTTTAATAGCATTTTATGAGCCGTAAGTCACTTTTGCCTGACTTTTAATTACGTCTGAAAAAAAGTTAATGTTTACGACAATCAGTAATTTGTTGATCAATATCATCTGTCCATAGCGTAAATTATATGCACAGTTTGATTTGGTCTGTCAGTGATATTTACAGATTTTATTTCTAGAAATCAAACTTTGTCTTATTCATAACCTGTTTGCTGTCACTTCATATAATAAACAGTTTTCAAGTGATCAACTCAATTCAATTCAACTATTTCTCATAATCCAACTTTATGGAAAAAACAAGATAGTTTACATTATTAAATCATTGCTAACATTTTGTATGGAAGTGAAAGGAAAATTTCAACTAATTATTACGTTCTTTTATGCAGCATAAATTATTTCAAGCCATACTGTAATTCAGATTTCTATTAAGGCATAAACTAAACAGTTTATATAACATATTTAAAAGTTGTATTCTAAATAATCCCCTTTCAAGTGTAAATGATTTTTAATTAATTAATTTGCCATAGTTCGGAATCTCCATTCATATTTGCTGTTCCAACGTTGAAATTTGAACGAACTCCACTTGATGGCATCTTGAAGCGCTCAGTTTCATTATGTATATAAGGATGATGTTGTAATTGTTGATATGACTGGATATTATATGGTAGGTGATGTTGTTGTTGTTGTTGCTGTTGACGAGTGTTGAAACTTTGAGAATGCGGATCACTTGATATTCCTGCGGATGCATCACTTTGATCAAATGAACTAGGACATTGTAGAATTGTACTTTTCTGATCTGTTCGAAAAGGTACCTCTTGATTTTGCTGATTCTGCTGTTCATAGGTGAAGGGTCTGGATTCGGAAATCAGTAACTGATCTGTAGATGTGTCTTGGTCTATTTTTAAATTCGTTCCACCGATATGAATATTTGAGTTAACATTAGCATTACTATTCAGCTTTATATTATTATGATTTTCACCGAAACCAAATGAATTTGGTGAATTATTGATTGCGCTTAAATTATTTGGCACAGATGAAATAAGTCGATTACTTGAACGGGATCTAGATAATTTAGGAATGTCTGATCTCAGTCGACGCGATGTCGTTAAACATCTTGTAGCGAATTTTAATTCCTTCCACATTCCGCGCCAAACAGCTGTCTGAAGTTGAAAAATAAAAGTTTATTAGTTTATAACTAATGATTTCATAGTGTTAGTGTAATGCGTTTCACAAACATTAAAATTGTGAGATGATAATACATTTTCAAATTTCCAAACTCTTAGTCGCTGAATCGACATTCGAGTAAATGCTATTCAAATGTATGATTTGATTGTTACGTGTTTAACATGTGAGTAGCAATGAAATTGTGTGGTGGTAGATTTTAACAATAAACATCAGCATCATCAATATAATTTTCATTATTAAACTGTATTAGAGTCGAGTTTTAAAGTAGTGATCAGTAATATTTGTGCTCAGTTTAGTTCGTTTGGAGGTAAGAAACATTACGTCAATACCTTTAATCATTTAATCTATAAGAGAAGAATTAAGAATCTAAAGATTGAGTTATGCAGAGTCGGGAAATATCTATTTCTGTTGTTTCCAGCCGCTAATTCTTTCTAAATCAGACGAGAGCATTTAGAAAATATGTTTAAAGATGTGCTGGTTTCGCATTATGTACAGATGACATTGTCATAACGACCAAATAGAAATTCTAGTAAATATAGCAATCTGTATGAGGAAATGCCCTTGGAGGGTTGGACATGGGGTTGGCGACCCCATTCCGTCAAAAACTAACTTGCCAAAAAAACGCTAACCATAAATGCCACATTACATCATATTTGCACAGAGTTTGAGATGAAAAAACTCTCATACTTACATACCTAACTTTCTTTTAACACTGATAAAATGGTTTCATTTATTTATTTATTTGTAAGGAAGAAGACGTTTTAGACTGGTAAGTAAGGAAAAAGGGTGATAATATAATACTATCGAAAATGAGTCTTGAGGAAAGTGTTTCAAACGAGAACATAATGAGAACGTAATTGATTACTCATTACCATCCAAATCTGTGATTGTGAATTACACTGTTCTAATCTAAGCCATTCATTCCAATGCTGAAATCAACTTGAGTGCGTAATCTTTGAGGGTTTATTAAGAATATCATAATGTGATAGCAAAATCATCTTAACACAACTATCTTTTGATATGCTAGTAATCATTGTTCTTTACGTTCAGTATTAAAAAACAATACCTTGTGTGTAAGTGGGTAGAATATCATGAGTAGAGGGAACAGTTTTCTAATTTCAGATAAATGGATTAAATTAAAACATATTGTCTTGTTAAACTCGAGGTTTAATAATATATTTGGTACAACACTATCAGTTGGATCGAAAGTACCATATTTTATTATCGGTTTCAAATAATATTACAAAAATGCTCTGCAAACTCCTTAAGAAATATTTAAGTAAATTTTAGACAACTCTTTCTCTGATAGGTAATTCAAAAGTGTTTTTGTTCAGAACAATTCGAAGGCATTTTGAGTGTTGAAAAATACCACTAGTATTTCTCTGGAAAACCAATAGCCTAACTGAAACGTCTATGGAGTTCGAGGTCCTCGCCATTCTAGTAGCAACTCAAAAGTTTCCATTCTTACGTTGTTCCTAATAAGTTTGACATAAACTGTTTGACAATGCTTCAGTCAATGCATTTAAAAATCTAATCGAGGATTTGTATAACATTAACTACACCCTTCACCAAGCGAGTATTTTTCGCATTTAAAAAGCACAAAAATGTAATCCAGAGTACCCCTACACACAGAACATATTTTATTCTCCACTTGGCATAACTTTCAGACAAGGGTAAAGAAATGTCAATAACAGGCTCCGAAATGCTCACCTTGTGGAAATCCGATTCCGTAACCTTTAGAATCAAGCAGCGTTCCAACTTGCGTTAGACGACAATCCCTTTGTGCATAGTATTCATTCCAGGTCGATTCTAAAATGAAGGCATAATTTCCTTGAAGAACACGTTCAATTCCCTCTTGAGTGGTTGATACAGTTGCATCAGGATATTTGTCCATGAATTCACCCATTTTCTTAAATGTTGGTAGGGATGAGGTCTATTTATAAGAAAACGTAATGTGTACACTGATTTACTAGATACTTCTCAAAGAAAGTCATCAACTAAGATAAGACGAATATTTTAGAGGTGATATAAGCATTTTGAAACAGAGTAGTACAAGGATCATTCTCCTTAAACCTGTCATGTTGTAAAGTAGAGTACCCCAGGTTTTCATTCATTGCAAGCCAAAATTACTCGATTAAAATTTCAATCCAATAAATTATATTTTTTCATCCGTAAGAGTTTGTGGATAAAGATGTAGAAATATTTGAGTAGCGCATCAGTAATGCCTTAAATTGTGAAGCTGAACAAAGTAGATCAGTTCCCATAGGGTTAAAGGTCACCTTGTTGATATGTTACAATTTTTGTGAAACCTAGGCTCAGCGTACTCTGCTGACTGTGTCTTAGTTATTTAAAAGTTAACGAATAATTATATTGAATAAACTATTGTCAAGTCACAAATATACTTAAGTGATAATAAATTCAATAATGAGTTAACTTCATACAAACATCTAAAGGTAATGGGTGATTTTTGAAATGTATTTCTCATACGTTTAACAACGGTTAAGCGCTGACCACAAAACTTGGTAGCCCTGGACGAGACGTTTTGTACTATACCAAGACAACACTCTTTTCCAACCTAGTTTTCAATGACATCACTAATGAGACAAACTATGCACAAAAATTAAACAAATTCTTACAAAGAACCGACAAGTATATTAAATCTAATAGTTCTTAGCTTTGTTTGGCGACGACTGAGTTGACGTCGTATTACATTTACGGGCGACATATTTTTGAAGAGTTTCCATTACAAGTATTGAAGGATATAATATAACTGTGAAATGGTACATCATGTTATCTTCAAACTTATTATTATATAAATCTATGTAACAAAGCTTTATCTGTGTCGTTTACTGGTTATTCGTTGTTCGGTAACATAAATAAAATTTCTCATTTCTAGACAACTAGTAGCAAATTTAGCTTACTCTGAAAAAATCACGACTTGATCCACTTTTTAAGGTTCCATATTTAATTTTTTCCTGATTTGCTAAATCTTCAGCACTTTCAATCGGTGATTTCATATTTTCAACTGTTAAAAATGCAGCTAGATTAGCTGTGTATGTAGCAATAATAATTAAAGCGAAAAACCACCAAACTCCCGTTAACAATCGTGTTGATGTAGCGTGTGGCGCCAGTTCAGTTCCTAGATTTTAGTGACAAAAAGGATAAATTAAATTAAATAAAACGCTTTCATTTTTGTACGTGGCATTTCCACTCACTCGTCATCATAAAAATGGAAGGAAAACATTCCAGATTTCAGAATTAATTGACTGATACTTCTAGCAAATCTGAAACTAGCGGTCCTTAGTCATAAGTAAATATCTGACAACAATTCGATCTGTCTTCTTTATTAAATGTGTAAGCGAAAATGGTATAAAGCTCTGTGCAACTACCATTTAGTTATGTGAAACTTGATTTCATGGCATGAATATTGTTAAACAATCATAATAAATTCAAAAGCGTTGGATAGCGTTTCATCCTAAAATGGGACTTCTAAGTGGGATGCATCCGCAACCAATGAGGGATTACACTTAGAACTTTCAGACCTCTAAATTGGTTTGACATGGAACTGTGACAGATATCACCATTGGTGATTAACAATAGTAGCACAGTTTCATGAACTGACTGACGTTAGGAAAGTAACTCATTAGATCGCAGCTTAATGGTTAGAAGTGCTCATTTTTAAGATGACATCGTGTCAGTTACAAACTGTTTGAAGCCATCTTTGGACACCAATCAGATGATTGTATTAGTCTGTCAAGTTACAATGAAATGACTGTAATCAACTTTTGTTTACCATAAAACTGTTACAGTTAAGAATTTACCAAATAGAGAATTCCAAGCGAATTTGTCTGAACGTTGAAACCTTCAAATTTTATTTTTACCACTAATTTTCAAATGATAAAACGAAATTATTGAAAGATATCCCACATAATAAAACACTATACCTTGATTTAGTAAAGCCGACACATTATAGTAGAAGCTGTTTAATAATGTGAACTGGTTTTTTCTTGTATCGCCACCTTCTTCGCAAGGATGAGTTGCTGTCCACTCATGTGGAGAAAGACGAGCAGCAACAAATAAGCACAAGCATACAGCTAAATAGGTAAAACCCACGTATAACCATACCTGAAAATCAACAAAAGCTTGAAGACGCAAACTGGATGGGATTAACTATAGAAGATAATAAGTAAATATACTTTCAGCACACATTCAGCATATCCATATCAATTAAGGCTGTTTACTATTACGAATTTTTACATGAATAATATCAGCAAGCAGGGTTCGACAAGTTAATAAACCTGATAATTAAAACCGTCCAATCCAAAGTAATATTAATGCAGTATAATAGATGTTAGTTGACTGATATAAAACCGTCTTTTTAAACAAAGTCCACAATAGTTCATACTGACTCGCTATGAGTATTCTAATAGTAACTTAGTAGTGATCAACTTTGAATGGTTAGGTAATAAGCTGTCTCTTTGCAAAGCTTTGTACTTTTCTGTTGTTGATATTTTGGACTTCAGTTGATCAATGTTCACTCACATATTTGCATCCGGAACAACCTATCTCTTTGTATCCATACGGTCATATACCTTGGTCAAGTTGGAGTGAGACTGATTAATTTCAATCTTATATGACAATACCGGAAAGATGCTGTAGTGAGTCATTCAATCTCAAGCTCACATGACTCGTCTCACTTGTCTTTTGACCTTGTCAATCATTCGTCACTTTTATTCATGTGTATTCATACCGATCTCGCTTGTTACAGGTCTGTCTTATTTTTGTCTGACTGTAAATTCTTAGTCATGCTTTATCTATACGAGTTAGCTCACTAGCCTTCTCCACTTCACTTCATTCACCGATTCACTCGTTAGTGTGCTTGCCCTGATCTATGTGCTTGTAGTCTGTTGGTCCATTTGTGATGTGTCAAAAATAAACATAATCAACACTTCGTGTTCACCTGATTTACAACCATCAGGCGCTACTTAGTGACGATTGCCTAGACGAGTGAATTACGAAGTTTAAGAACACGTTGGATATCAACCGTCACAAGAAGCTAGTGACAGCTTGCACACTACATAAATAGTCAGCCCGAAATCGAATCTTACGCACCACAATACAAACATTTACTAATAAGTTTATACTCGTTGAACATGTTAACTAATCAAACTCAGCTGCAGAGTAGAAAGTGCGTCATTCCACTGTAAACATCAACATTGAGACTCAGGAACATCCTGATGACAGGTGTCGGATGGGACGAAATGTGTGCTTTTAGTATCAGTCCGTGCCACAATTCAAATGAAGTACATCATTTCATTTCACTATGAGAATAAATGCATATGACTATTTATTTTCTTCCAAGGTCAGCCCCATTTCCCATAAATTCGATGTTATTTACTTCTACCTCCATCCCTAGGTTTCGTGTTAAGTGAATACCTAATAAATTGTAACTTTTTTGTTGATTCCAGATCAAAGAACTTGAAGACTGAATAAATGCTTTAAGGGAAACGTCAGAAGTATGAAGGAAACTACAAAGATAACAATGGAATGAAAGAATAAGCAAAAATAAATTCTGACATATTTAGTGAACAATTATTTTTTATCAGAAAGAAAATAAAATTACTATAAATTAAGGTTGTACTCAATAACTTAATTATGCAACTTGGTAAACTAACTTACTTGTGGTGAAAGTGGTTGAAGAAATGAAAACAGTGATGGTTTCTGACTTTTCGGTCTTGTAAATAAAATACTCCCACCTAAAGTCATCCATGGTGTACTAAAATCAACAAGTTTTTCACGTTCATATGTTATTGTAAATCCGGCCACAGCCATATCAGCTTCCTATATACAAAGAACAATAAAAAATGAGTCTGTTAAAATAACTGACAACTAGTGACTAGCTTCGTGAGGAAATTCTCGGAGTTCTAGTGAAAAGACTTGACCAGTGGGGTCCAACCCTGTCGGATGTAGGTAGTAACTACTAAAGACAAATGGAGAGGATTGCGCCGGCTCAGTGGTTCAGAGGTTAGGCGTTTCCGCGCAAGACCGAAGGTTCCGGGGCGCAGGATTCGTGGATTCGCACTGCTGATGAGTCTCATACCACGACGAAACAGCCTCATTACCTCTTATTAATATATGTACGATTCCTGTTAAAAATACATTTGCTCAACACCAATGTAATGAAACTTTAGAGTGAAGCCATAAGCATACAGTTCTGGGATAACTGGGGCTTAATGAACATTATTTCAGTTCTCTTAGAATTACAATGTTTCTTTAGTTTACTGCTTTGTCATAAAAATTACTATCAAATTGTGCAACAGTATGCTACTTAACGTATATGATGTAAAGCTAACAGATACTATCTTATTTGATTCATGCCAACAGAAATAATAAACTGTGTGTGGAACAAATATAAATACAATTTTACTTACTTTTTTTTAAGATGCTTTCATAACCATAACCAATAATCAAATAAAACCAATTGTAAACCTTTCTTATCACACTTACCTCTCTGATCAATTCTCCCATTATACCATTATAAAATATAGTTCCATTGCCAACATCTATACCTGATCCGTATTGTCGATCAGGTGTTATGTGAACTGTGTAATTAAAGCCAACATCTGATGCAATATGATTCAGCAGATCAATGCAATATCCCATCCATGCATCAGGAGTACCTAATGGTCTATCATATGCATCAAACTTGATTGGGATCATGAATGGAGCATCCTAGAAAATTTGAAACAATCAAAATATGACTACTGTATTATTACAGTGAAACAAATTGCTTTCTTCTTACGAAACATCGATACGTTCCCCTGGGTGTTTGTATTTACTTGTCGCTATATATAAATATAAATGTATATATATTAATACCTATAAATAATAATCAACTAATCATAATTGTTATTAATATTATTATTTAGCAAAAACTTACAGGTATAGTTGTGACTTTTAAGACTACACCTTTGATTTTTGGTAACTGTTTCGGTAACGTGATCGCAGGTTGTTTTGCAACTTTCATTCGTTCATCTATATTCCATACTCCAGTCTAAACAAATTTCGAGGAATAAGTAATAAGAAGAACGAAATTATAAACATTTCGATTGGCATAGTTGGTATTTTATGCACTTGTGGTCATGCATAATTCAATGTTTTTATCATTGGAGCCAATATTTTCAAACGATAAAATAAACATTAATAAAGATCTCTTAATGTAGAATTTTGCAGTCAAGCACTGTGAAGTTAGACCAGAATAAACGCTGCAGCTGAAATTATTATTTTTTCAATAGAATAATATTACCAGTGATTTGTGTCGGGAAAAAATGTAACTGTCCATCCAATCATAAATAAAAACGTTCTTTATCTAGTAGATTGCTTAATGATACTCATTTCGTAACAGCAATCCCAACAAAACATTATACTTAGTTTCTCAGTATTTATTCATGAATAAGTCATTCTTGAAAATCCAAATTCTCAGTTAGGGATTCAAATCTACTGCATTATTTTGTTCCCTGTCTGAAGAGGTTAAACAAGTGTTGTAAGTAGTAATCATATCAACCACACGGTGTAATAAAAAAATTTACAGAAACAACTGAACTCCTGATGCATATCTGATAACTGTATGAACATATACGCAATAACTATTTCCAAATACATGCTTCTGGTACGTAGTACACTTTGATGTCTTTTAACCTTGAAAATCGGATAAAACTCTGGAAAGTCAAAAAGATGTTTCATGAATTTCAATTATTTTGTTATCAGATATCAGGAATTATACGATAACACATTTCAGCTGAAATATTTCGTTACTTACAGGCTTAAATCCACCTTGCGTTAGTTCCAGAGTAGTTAAATCGAATAATGTTCTTAAACCGTGTTTATCAAAACGGAAGGGACTTGTCAAACCATGAACAGTTTCTGATGCTACCTATAAGATTTCGAAAAATAAGATCCAAATATAAGCTGTACGAGTTGATTTTGTCATCCCATTTACATAGAAACAAAATATCTTGTATTCTATGCCAAGATAATTAAGCAACTTCTTTTCTGATAGTAATAGTCAACACCATATACGGTATTAATGTCGTACATAATCTTGTGTTCTCTGTCTGCTGATATCACAAAGTAAATAGAGAATGAATACAATTAATAGTAGCATAATATAAAATAGATGATGTCTAATCTATGAGAAAACAACTGAATGATTATTATTTACTGACTGATGAATTAAGCACGGATGTTAGTATTCATTACGTAGCCACGTCATTCCATTGTGAATGAACATTACTAGTTCTGTTATAGACGCGCTCAATAGTGACTAGATTCGTAAGGAAACTCTCAGAGTTCTAATAAGAAGCAATAACCGGTAGAGTTTAACCATATTTAACATATTCTGCAGATACTATTGATAGCCTTATGAAGATTTACTATCAGGATGATCAAACTGATCAAAACCCAAAATATCAATAACACTTGCAGTTACTAGTTTGTATCTTCAGTCTTACAGTCTCATAGTGTTTCCTCCATTTTCAAATTTGTCATTCGCAGAGCCACTATCATCCAGTTGGTAATCATAACGAAACACAGGAATACTTATTATTTACATAATAACTGTATCGTGACTGAGATTTTCTAAATGTTCCTTTGATCGCTGATTATAATTACGTATCAATAAGTTGATTGGGTTTTGATTAACAATTTCTAACAGACATTTCGTAACATGATTTACTAGAAAAGTCATAATATGTTAATAACCATACGTGTCTATTCTATTTTATTGTATTGAAACGATTGTAAATTCTAGTTTAAGTGAACTATAATTATATTTCAAAGATCCGACAACAGGTGTGACATACAAAGACAAGACGTGCTAGACGTAAATCTAATTGTTTAGGTTAAATCATGATCGTCACTCAACCGCTCGATGCTGTTTGGTTTTCGCCTGTCATGCTGTAAATTTCGTTTGAATATACCATCATTATTTACCTTTTGAGAGCGTTTTGTGATCTTTCGGTAGTGCCGTTTGTATGCATAAAGAAATCTATTTGTTTAAACCGCAAGAATCCTGGCAGGTTTTAAACTATTCATCTATTTGGTAAGATAGGCTGTCGATCGGCTGATAAAGAAAAAATTAAAACTGCTTACTAATTGGGGAATACGTTCTGTTTATTATAACTAGATTTCCTATCGGGTTAACATGTTTCTGACTTTAGCACAGTTTTTCTCTTAGTATAAAGCAGTTGCGGAATCGTGCAACTCATGTCATAGAAAGTAAGCGTAGGTAAGTGTATAAATTTCATCAATAAGAAGTTGCATACCATACAATTACATGGGTTTCCATGGTTTCTATTTACATGAACTTAAAGTTAATCTTTATGTAACTAAGTACCGCTCACAACTGATCATAAATAATCAGTTATTTACTATAGGTGTACGGTTTACAGATATATTAAAATCAGAATGTTACAACTAACTCCTAGCCAACTCCTCTGGCTATTGATTTTTTAAACGAAACATACCGATTTAACTGCATTGATCAGACTTAATCCAAGAGGCCATAGGCCTGGTGGGCGTTCACAATTTAACTTCTGTGGTAATAATGGCCTTGTCCTTGTTACTGTGCTAAGTCCATGTGCTAGAAGTATAAGGCTATCGTAAATTAAACTGAATTGAATCTAATTGAGAATTAAATCAAAAAGTAAAATGTACATTTTAGCAAGATATGCTGATCCATATATTGATAATAAAAAGAATGAATATATAGCAAACAAATTCAAAGCAACACAAAATTCTACTGAATTGGAGAAGCTTCGATAGATTTACGTGTAAGGGCTATCATGAACAGTTTTTGTTTTATCTTAATCTTCCTAATCCGAACTGATTTTCAACAATGTGCTGTTGCAAAATATCGATCGATCATTTCAAAAAGTAAACTCAATGGAAATTATCATTGAAGAGGGTCTACTGCAAAGCAGGATTTCGAGTTCATTTTTAAAATATATTTTCATTAGAAATTTAATTCCATCCATCTTCCAACCTTAACCACGTACGAAAGTAAAGAAGGTAATCATTAATTTTGTTAAAGAAATGAACCCATTTACTTCATTTTATATATTAGTCTTGTGTCAATATTATGGTGTGTTGAATTTAGCAAACTTGTCATGGTCCTGTACTTGGAAATTGCACTGGAAATTTAGCCTCTTGCTGTATTTATATTTTGCCAGGAATTCAGTAATCTTTTATCACCCTACATAATCTCTCTGGGTGCGAATTTCGATCAATAATCTTTATACTTTATTTGACCTTAAAACCAATATAAGTTTCTATAATCAACACGCAATGTCAAGATTTACAAACGTAGTTAAATTTATAGTAATTCACTGTTATATGCATAATTTGTTCATAGTAATCTTATTGACTGATCACTTCATTTTATTATAACGCAGAGATGGGCAATCTGATCAAATTGTTATTGTACAAATCAGTTGTTGTCAACATATGAGTATTTTGTCATTATGCAAATTTCCATTGATTGTCAGAGTTTATTGGAGTGTTACATTTCAGTCAAAGTGATAATGCAGTTTTGAAACACCAAGACAACGATTTTAGCCAGCGGTGTAAACTTAGTTCAAGGAATAGTAGTTAAAATTATTATAAAATCAACTGTGTGTTGAATAGATTCTTCTTCTTCATTGAAGTGAAATTTGTTTAGGCGAACTTATATTGTTGGAGTAAATTTTTTGGGCCATTACAAAATAACTCATATTTACATGAATTGAATTTTGATTACTAATTAATTTCACTTATGTATTAACTCTTAATTGTAAAAGCAAAAAAAAACGAATCAATAAGTAGGTGCGAAACTGTTTTTAATGATGATGACTGATGTTTTATTTCCAAATATTTTGCAGCCTAATTATGACAGGAATCCACATAGGTTAAAATATCAGCGGTTGATAACATTATCCCGTTTCCATACATTCCAGTGAAGTTAATTCTGTGATTACTTTTGCAGTATGTAACATCGAACGTCAAATAGAATTTATGGATTGATTTTTCAATGATTCTATAAATCGCTTTCATAGATTTTGTTGAATAAACATTAAAAACGCTGTTTAAAAAATCAGTATTAACTTACAGACGGGTTCCTATTAGATAAATCTTTTGAACTAACAATATCTTCAAGAGTTTTCTTATAAAGTGGCATTTCTGGCTGGCGTGCCCTATTTATGTCTAATGAAGTAATTTTCGGAATGATTGAAATTGCTTTAATTCTTGCGCCCACATCAATTTTGAAAGCACTTAAATCTAATGTTGTAATATCCTAAAAAAAATAAAGAAACAATTCATATTCGGGCATCCCTAAAGTTATTTCAGGAAAAATATCAAACCAAACACCTGTGGGTCACCGTTTTTCCAAACAATCATTAACTACCATGAGTACAATTAAAGACGACTTAACACTAACTCTATGGTTACTACCATGAAAGCAGCCAACATCATAAGCAAGCATCATAAACCACTCTTGATTCGTTCAGCTAATACCACTGTCATCAAATACTTTGAATCAAACATTTGTATACAGAAAGAATGAACAGGAAGCCTTTCATTGTCATGATCATACATAATCTATCCGATCTTATTTTTCAAAAGTCACTCATTTGTTAAATTCTTTTTCACTTTACCTCTTAATTAGTATTTGTTTCACTCCTTTCCTTATTGCACTTTATCTTCAGCTTATCGATGCTGATCAATCCTAACAGCTGAGCCGAATAATTTATCTTATTTTTTACTAACTTTCATATGTACCGTTTCCAAAAATAATAAACTGACTAATACCCTCCTACTTGATGAGAAGCTTTCAAGTATAATGAATTTAGTTTATAATGAAGATCCCATTGTTCATGCATGTTCAAATTTTATCGTTTTCGAATTTGGCTTAGATTAAAATGATTATGTTTGATAGTCACCTGACCGTACGCTCATTCATTCAATATTTAAGAGCCAACGCTTGAGAAAAGGAAAGCCAATTTCGACCAAATTCATACATACTAGACAATGAGAAAGATGTTGTTAGAAGAAACAATTTTCCAATGAATATGGTTGGTTGTTACTAACTCCAGCGTTCCCAATAGTATTATTTAAAAGTTTCCCGTGTCATAGTCTATAGCCATTATCTAGAATGCTATTAGTTTAAACAGTCCTGACACTGGTATGTCATAAATTTAATGTGAAATTTTTCAGCTTACCTACCTATTGATCTGGAATTTTTCAATTTTTTTCTTTTAAGGACGGTTTTGTTTGGTAAAGTATTTATGGCAAAACAAATTTCCATGAACTAAAGCTATTTTGTTAGATGTTCATAATGTATCGATAGATAGTTTGTATGTCATAACAAAAACCAATCCAAATAATTATTTTCCATCACGTAACTATTTAATGGTTGGTGGTTAGGCTTAATTTTTATTTTAAAAATGTCATTACCAACTGGTTTCAATTAATCCACTTAAATAAATGACTATTATTGAATAAGTGAAAATTTTACTAATCCCATGCTACAATTGTATGAGTGGTTTAATAAGTATTTGCTTAATGTTTCTTAATAAAGATTATAATTGGCGAAATGTGAATAGCCAGTTAAGTTTTTTTTTTACTTCATGGATTGTTGTCACTGGTTAAATGCAGTGTTTAGTTTAGAGTGTGCTTTGGGAAATACAGTACCATAATAGATAGTTTTAGATGTGGAGTGGTTTATTTCATCAATATTTTCGCCCACATCTCAAACCAGATCAACTCTTTGTTCGTGAAATAACCACTGAGTTTTGATGACATGGCCAATTATAACCTGGTTTGTCAGGTAATAATTAAGTTTACATCGCAAATGACTGGTAACTATACCAATCAGTTTCTGATAAGTATTAGGTATAACTTCTACGTGATCGATATGATATACTTTCTTGTGTATCAAGTAATCGTTTTCGGATAACCAAACACATGTAATAGAAAGATGAACCGATTATTTCGTTTACGTTTTGAATGATTCTAGAAATATCTAGGAGTTTTTGTTCAAATTATATCTTTAAGAGATGTTGACAAGGTGTTTTAAAGCTGTGGAAACTTTTATTAGGATTGTATTTGTCTTAGATGCGAGTATTTCGTTTTTCAAGTTTACTAGAAGAATAATTATATTGCAAAATATTTTCATGAAATACGATTGTTGTTTCTTGTGAAGGTCGATCATAATCTAATTTGCTTTTCAGAAATTCAGTGACCTTACGATGATGGCTTCTTAATAATGAATCATTTGTTTGTATTTTTATCATATTTCATTTTATTCGTTAAAGCACAAAATTTAGGCTGAAGTTTAAAAAACATTCCACCAGAAAGAATAACTCGCTTTATTAATACAATAATTCATCAGCAGGTTAACCTTCAAATTATTGCAGATCATGAATCATTTTAGTTTGAGTTGGTATTAGATTTGAAAGATTTTCCTGTACGTAACGAACTACGATACATTAAGTGCCAGAGGACCCTAACTACTAAGTGTTTTACAATAATCTCAAAGACGACTGACCATTTGGTAAAATGCTTTTTAACATTGTAGAAAATATCCACTCACCAATTGAAAGTGGTTTCGTTCATAAATTTTACTCAGTGAATGTCATCAACCTACTGTTTCATTCCGTCACATATTAAGTTTTTGAAAAAGTAATGAAGTTAATTTCAGACATTCATTAGATATTAAACGGAATGAGCTGTTGATAAGTGTTTAGAATTTTACAGCGAGACATGAGTGATTTCATTGCAATGCATAAGATTTCAGGAGACGTTTTACATTTTGCGAATTAACTTAATATATAACATTACTTATGTGCCAGTCACTTGTCGATCTGTCAAGATTAAAAGTTTGCTAAGTAGTAAAATTTGGAACATATCGTACTACGTATTTATGTATGTAGCAACCACATTTTCTAAACATTATTTATTTAACAGTAACTACAATCTAAACGTTTTACTTAATAAAGAATATTGAGTCAAACAGTTCCTCATACTTTTCGTTCAGTTTATCGCTGGAATGTTTATATAAATCGATAATATGCGCTTACCCAATCTGTGAATATAAATGTATACTGATAACCGGTCATATTATGCACGTAAGCCTGTAAGACAAAATATATGCATGATAATTTATATTATATGGAAATTTTAGAAAATCTTAGAAGATATCAAAAATGCAAAGATAAGAGATAAAATAAAAATAATCAAAATTCTTAATGATGAACAATAAAGTTAATAGAACTGTAAGTATGATTTATAACTAACTAACTGTTTTATTGCTCCGCTTTTTTAGTATTGCGTAGTTATAGTATAACTCATACAAGTACAAGTGGTACGGCATTATGGTGGACTGTGTCAAGTTACCACATTCAAATATTTTAAGCCTGAAGTTGAGTTCCCCACATGCTCGTAGAAACGAATTTCCGTTGCTCTGTAGAATAGATATTCCTTTAATGTCATTAAGTTTCAGTAAGTGTTGAAAAGTGAAAAATGCTGGTAGTCAGATGGTAATGTACGTTAACACTCATTTGATATTGAGTGCAACAAAGTTTAGAATTTGATTCCGATCGATTTATATTTTGAAGACTGTTCACATTTTAGGGGAATCAATAATGCACTTTCACATTGACCTTACGTTTGGTTGTAGTCAAATGGAAAACTTTCTCTGAAGTGGTAAGGAAAATTTGTAACTCAGGTGGTCGTGAAGCTTTCATTGTTTTTTTGGATAATATTAAAGGCACAAACTTCAGGTAGATGTGAAGTATACGAATTTATCAACATACGATTCACAGACTGTCCTGACTCGTCGATCGAGATGCACAGGACAAGCTATAAATCATATGTTGATAAATTTATATACTTCAAATTTACCTGAAGTTTATACCCTTGATGTTATTCACAAAAACAATGAAAGCTTCACAACCAAACATTTCAACTCTGAGAAATAAACTCCACTAAAACGTTTTTATTCGTCGTCGTAATCAAAACTGACAGCAGAATATCACTACATGATACATTTTGTTCTAAAAACATCTAGATTTATGTGCTAATATTCATTTGAATCGACCACTTAAATTCTCTACTATTCTCCTTAAACGTAACTCTTCTGATTGCACTGTTCGGGCGAATATTACAACAGGAATGAATTTCAGTTTTAAAGCGAGATTTTGTGTCTAGATGCAAAGATTTATTATATGCTTCGAGAGCTAAATGAATATTTGAGCCAAGTTAAAAGTTTTTAAAAAAAATTAATCAGTTCGAGTGAAATGTTAGCTTACCATAACTAAGAAATTGGTTACTTGCCAACTAGGAATATCCACAAGAAAATTTTTCTCCAAACCAGACCCTAGTTCTGCCATCATTGCTCTAGCACCACTTGTATTTTCATCCCATGATTTGATTTTTAATATTCCTTCAAAATTATTTACTAAATTGGCAAATTTGAGCAAACCTAATATAATACATATCAAAATAAGGAGATGTTTTGAAATTACTGGTCATGATAGTAGTTTCAATTCTGACGTAAACGTTTCAAAGATAACATTGAATGAATGGCATGATAATTCTCACTGAAATTGAACCTTTACTGTTGAGTAATACAGCGTTTACTTTCGCAATACAACTTTCTTAATCGAATATAACATTTTTTTCTGAATATAAAATTGTCAGACGTTCAGTATAAGCTTTATCTTGAATCAAATGCTGCCAAATATTTTAAAATGTTTTAGTCGTCCTGAAATACAAAACATTTTGTTCTAAGATATTAGTTGCTTGAAATTTTGTTTGAAAGAGACTGTCTGATGTTTATCCTATTTTTGAGTCAACTATGCTTATTCGGAAACAGATTTTAAGCTTGATTGTCGAGACTAAAGTCGACAAGTCAGTACGAGATATACACATGCAACTGGTTAGTAAATGTACTTATTGAACTGCATTTAATCAGGTTAGTTAAAAGCGAGTTGATGAGTGCATCACTAAAGGACTACAAATATATTCTGTAAAAATAACTGCAAGTCTAATTAGTTTTAATAATGTATGACCTAAACTTACTTTCAGGTTTATTGTAGATGAGTGTCATACGTTTCCATTTTTCCACCTGAGTTAAATATTCATATAAACCTAATCCATAACTTTCAATACTTGGATGTAAATGTATGGCATAAGTAGTTTTTCTTGGTACCATACTCCAATGTGTTTCGACATACGGTAGGCCAAATCGATTGGCCAAAGACAACAAAGCTTGTGATAAAGATGTTGAACTTGGTCCATATAAGGCAATTATACCTTTATCCAAAATTTTGCATGCTTTAAATAAAGGGATGGATTTAAACATAGATAATGTAATGTGCAGTCTAATTGTATTAAACAAATTAACAATGAATAAATCCTACATTTTAAACAAGTTGACTATTTTGTCAAGAGTACTGTAAAAAATGCCTCCAGGAAATTAAGTTTGAAATGTGAATAAACTTATTGATGTGTCTACAGATGCTAATAGAAGCTAGATTTACTTTGATCAGACGACCTATGCATTTGATATTCTAGATTACATTTTGATAAAACTCATCCAAATTACATGATGAGCAATGATCATATTTTTCACCTCAAAGTTGCTTGCATAAATATATGATTTCGTCTCAACTCCCATAGATTTTCTATAAATTACTTAAGAAAAAGCATGAGAAGTTGGGAGAATGATTTTAGCGAAGACAAATGAGACAGATTATTGTTCAGTGTAAAGTTTAATTTACCAGGATATTTACACTGCAAATGATCAAAATACTTAATAAGTTCGACGTTTATGGAAACTCTATTTTTCAGAAATACCTAGATGACAGCTGATAATCTTATATTCATTACTGAGTCAGAAATGAAAGCCGAAAAACTTTTCATTGACGTGACGAATCAATGTTAGACACAAATCACAAACTTAAATCACTGGGTAGCCATTTCGCCCTAATGTGGGACTCATCAGCATTGCGCATCCACGACCTCAGAAGAGCAAATCAAACCCACGACCTTCAGTCTCGCAATCGAACGCCTAACTTCTCAACCACAAACCAGCATCAAACGATGTTAATGTTTAACTTCAACCAATTCACCTTATTTGATGATCATCATCCATTGTGTTCGATGAGTGTCTGCCTAACATGTGACACAAGTGAACTTGATTAGTCATTGCTTCTCACTAGAATTTTGAGAATCCTCTCACGAATCTAGTCTCTATTTATGGGTGCACATATAGTTCTTAAATGGAGAGCTGGCCAAACGGAGAGCGTCCTGAATACACGTTGCTATACGTCTGGTGTGTTTCTCACACGAAGTAATCCCAGAAGAATCAATCTCAAATTACAAGGATGACCGTTTTCTCTATTTTGCTCCTAAAATCATAATTCCGCTTCAACAGAAACTTGATCTTTGGTTTTCCATTGTTCGTTTAATTGACGTTGAATAAATACGAATGTGGTCAGTCTGAAATACACAATACATTGCACTGCAATACATTTTAAATATGAGTAAAATATATGTACACTGATCTATCTTTTATTCAAACCCAATGGCTGGAAAAAACTGCAATTTACTTAAGACTTGTATTTCTTCGCCAAAATTGGAAATTATATGTGACTCCATCAAATCACCAACTGATTTCAATTTTAATCAATCTCTGCTTATCATTTCGTTATGCCAGCGTTAAGTAGTCATTTTACTAATCATTTTATTTTAAATTTTGAAATTATCTACTCATTCATATCTATCTTCTCGAACTTAAAATCCTATATGCTGATAATGCTGCTGATGATAACTGGATCGCAAAACTTGGTATCAATGTGTGACTGTTTAGACGTTGGTAAGTGTCCCTCTGTCTACCGAAAGAATTCCTCATTTATCCCTGTTTTTATATTGTTTCGATGGCCGACATCAGGTAACAACAGAAATCTCCTTCAAATTATTGTCACAAAATCACATGACGCATTGACTAAAACTGGTAAGTGGTCGTTAGTGTTTTGTCGACACAAGATCGCAATTTAAATACTATTGGACTTCATTATATTCTTCTAAATAAAATAAATCATATCATTTTGTACTAAATAATGGTGTTGTTTAGCTTCCAAATACTATTACTGTTAAAACACGACAACAATGAACTGCCTGTTTAAGTGTACAATGTAAATAAGAAATCGACCATATAGTTATTGGTACAATCTATTAGTCTAATGTTTTAAAATCAGTGCCTAAGACAGAGAACATTCAAAAATTAAGCCTACTAGTGATGGATATAGTTAACTGTGACATCTACTTATCGGATAATCTCAATCCATCATTGAATATTAAAAACATTGTCTGTTGTTGCGTTTTGTCACTGTATTAACAAGAAAATATGAAAATTGACAACTTACTGTCACCAACTGATCATGCACTTTTTATAATTTGAGTTCGTTAAGTCGTATATTGTATCGAATAAAGTTTGTAAATTTTGTTCTTAAAAAAGAATGAGTTTCCGATCATTGGTGAAGGTATAAAACTTTGTTGTCATATAGGATAAAAAAATGATATCTTTCATTTGTTACTAAACTGTAAATTTCATATTTAGTTAGTACTGTAAAATTCTGTCAACCAAGTTGCCACATCACTAATATTACTAACCATAGTAACATTTTATTAGCCTTTTATACTTTTCAATATTTTACCATATTCTCCCTGATCTCAATGAAATACAAACTTAAGTGTGTGAAACATGTTTTAACAAAAACAATTCATGCCAAAATTTAATCCAACGTTCTACAATGTAATGTACCATAGTAGAAAATTGATTATCTATGCATCTAATTACATTTTGTTAAAAACCAATTTGAAGAAGTAAACTGAAGTAGAACAATTGAAATCAGGATAATTTATTGCAATTTATCTACTATACATTTCAAACAAGAATTTACATGAATGATATTTTTGAAAAAGTATGTAGGTATGTATGTACTTGCTTGACAGTAATAAATAATCATTTTATTTAATTGAATCGGAAGTAACTCACAGTCCTGTCAATTAACTTATTTATGCAACAGTTGCTTTTAATTTACTTCTAACGAAGTCATGTAAGCATTTAATTAATATGCCGATTCGCAGTACACATATTATAATTGGTATTACAAAGATGATAATAAATCATAAACTATGTAAACCATGTTTTTACTGTCATGTTCTTTTATAATACGACTAACTTCGGATTCAGTGAAATCATGAACTACTGAATGTGTTAGACCACCATTGAGATGGTAGTTTTATCGTGTTACGTGACTCAGAAACAGTGCTCGTGTCCGACCATACAAACGGAGTGCTTATTTAAGATTGGCTTCTTGACATAATTCTCGGAATTCTAGTGAGAAGCAATGACTAATGGAGTTCAGTTGTGTCGCGCGTGAGGTGGTCACTCATCGAAGCCAATAGATGATAATCATCAAATATGGTGGATTGGTTGAAGTTAAAGATTAACATCGTTGGATGCTTGTTTGTGGTTGAGAAGTTAGGCGAGACTGAAGGTCGTGGTTTTGATCTATCTGACATCTAACTGAAGTTTGTGTTGATGATATTGTTCAGAAGAACAATGAGTGCTCCACAACCAAAACATACAGCTCAGAGGACGAAACACCACCACAATCATCTACCCGACCTACAAATTTTCTCCAGCATCTCAAAATATGATAAACAGATATTACTGACACAAGCAAACATGTAATATTTATGGCAGTTTTGTAGGTATTATTGTAACATTTTACAACTGTTTAAAACTAGTAAAAGATTGGTACTATTGTCGATTGTCAGAAGTCTTTGGTAATTCAGTATGTAAACTGCTGATTATTTAGTTATAATCCAGTTTCGTGATTGATGTCTAACCAGGATATTTTCAGATCTCGTATCTAAACATAAATCATCTTGCACGAACTGTAGGTTCAGCTTTTCAGCAATCGAGTTATCTATTATTTCAGGTTAATCCATCTGTTTAAAATTATTCTTTCCATAAATAAAGTCTCCAGGATGCATGCGTAATTTTGAAACATTGCTAAATATCATTATGAAAGTTGAAATCATTTGAAAGCTTAATTCGTAAACGTAAGTAAAAAAATGTCGGCTCGAAATAGAGCATTTGACTATTTCCTATTTTAGACTTTTTTGTTTGATATTTGACGGCCGGAAAAGTAACAGCTATGTTTTTGTCGAGGCAGCGACGTAACTTAACCTAACAATATTTTCAGTAAAATGTAAAATATACGACCAAAGATATGACGTAACAAGTGATAATAATACCTTTCAACTGCAACACATTTTCAATTATAATTTAACACAAGAAATGTTATGTTGAACTATGGTAAATATAATAAAGTCTAAAGTTGCCATTTAGACTCCAGAATTGCTGTGAAATAAAAATGCTAGTAGTATGAGGTTGACAAGTAGTAGCATTGCATCTTAACTATGTGCAATAAAAACGATATCCTAAGATTCGCTTTCCACAGAAACTGAAATTTCGAAAAGTTTCATTCAGTGACCATAGTAAAAAAAAATCGTTGTGCATGTATTCTTTTCAGCCTTAGCATTAGATCTTTAAAGTTTCTCACTTCGCTTTTATACTTTCATAGATCTATATTTGATAATTATCTGTATTATCAAACATGCATTGATTTCATTATAAAATGCATTACTTATCTTTCTACAATCTGAAAACCAGTTCACAAAAAGCTTATTATTTTGAAGTTGATCTTGCAATAACTTGGTGTATATATTAAATTAACTTTCACAATACAATTGGACAAAAAAAATCTTTTTCAAATTTCAATGTACGTTTAATAATAACGAAATAATTTCTAAAAACAATTTTTATAAAAAAAAAGTGTACAATATAGAAGTAGTTTGGCTTACCTTGCTGTGTGGCTACAAAAACATTATCTTTGGGTACAAATTGGATAATAGGTTCTATTTGATAAGATGATAAGGTTCCACTTTGACTTAGGACTTCATTAGCGGCTTGAACACCATTTTCAAATGCTTTTTCAATTTCTCGGTCATCATCAATGAGAATAACTCCTGAAAAGATAAAAATCCTGCATCTATCGAAGAGCTTAACAAAAGATTCATTCATACACAATCAAAATTAATGTTATTTTTATCATTTTTACGCAATGCATGGGAAACTACAAATGATACATTCGAAACGAATATATTTATGTAATGATGAAGAAGTTTATTATATTGATGAATAATTTACTAAACACCGGAATTTCATTTAATTACATCCAAGTTTCACCTGCTTTTTAACTACGGGGAGCAAACTTACAGTCACACTACATGATACATTGAAACGTTATGTATAGAATCTTTGACAAAGATATAGGATTGCTTCTAAATATTATTTCATCAAACGGTGGTAAAAGTCAGTCAAGATATTGTTGATAAAAACTGAGATCCTACTCGATCTGAGGTAACGGACGCTATAGTATGTGCGCTGAATTATAGAAGCACCTGTAATTATTGCAGCTTCGTTAAATTAGCAAAACAAACAAATATTCAATATTACGATGTCTTTAATATCAATATCAATCGAAAAGAGAGGCTGTTGTTTTAGAAAACGAGTGTCGGTTAATATCTCCATGCAAATAAACGTTTACACAGAAAAATTAACTTCAGATATATATGTGTTGAGAAGCGTATTGCGAATATATGGTTAATGAACAAAACGTACATAAAACTAGCAACTACAGAGCAATATATTAACCTGAGTCGGTTACCTTCAAAATGTACCGCACTGTGATTAAATAAAAAGATTTGAAAACCTGTGTATTACTAAATATGGAGGATTGTGCAAAACCTTAAATTGATCAGACTTAGATACTAACGCCGTTGGATGCCGGTTCAGTAGTTCAGAGGTTAGGTATTCGCACGCCAGACAGGTCCTGGGCTCGAATCTTGCGAGTAGCACGAGTCGCGAATGGGCAATGCTTATGAGTGCCATATCAGGACGAATTGGCCATTCAGCGCTTCCAGGTTTCTAATGTTTGTCTAACAATAATTGATTCTTGATTCTAATGTGTAAACATGCTCATCAAATAGGTTATCTAACGGCACGAAGCAAAGATAAAACATGAAAAACTTGCAGAAAAATCCAAGAAACTTTTTACTGTAAGTTTTTTCTGACTTGAAATGTGTTTGCACTGACAAAAAAGAATATTAATGAAGTTTTTAAAAACCATTAAATATCAAGCTGTTTCGTAAGCTAGTTAATCAATTTTCCTTAACACAAATATTGATCATTTTTTATTGTTTCCTTTTTTCATTTTTATTATTCTACCCAAATTCTGATAAAACTATTGTACGTAGCTGTATACAAATACAACATAGATGGTTTTTGTTCTGTAACTTTTCGCCCATATTTATCTTTTCCATCAATTGCATTTGATTGACCTTTAGATTATTTTTTATATTTAAAAAATTTAGTGTAGTCTACATGTATAACAACATTGTAATTGCACTGTGTCTTATACTGTTCGCCATAAGAAGGAAAACAAATTCCGGTAAACGTTTGTGCACCTTCAGAGAATTGCAAAAACACTACATCCTTTTTAACATACATTTTTTTATATTTACGCCTGTTACCCCCAACGGAACATAGGCCGCTCACCAGTTTTCTCCAACAAACTCTGTCCTACGCTTCCCTTTCCAGTTCTGTCCAATTTCTGTTCATTCTTCTCTTATCTTTCTCTATTTCTCGACGTAATGTGTTCTTTGGCCTCCCTTTTTTCGTTTAACCTTGAGGATCCCATGTGAGGGCTAGTCTTGTGAAGCTGTTCGGTGCTTTTCGTAGTGTGTGTCCTATCCACTTCCACCTCTTCTTCCTGATTTCTTCCTTCACTGGAATCTGGTTTGTTTTCTCCCACAGTTCGTTGTTGCTGATAGTGTCTGGCCAACGAGTACGAAGTATTTTGCGTAGACAGCTGTTAGTAAACACTTGTATCTTCTGGATGATGGCTTTGGTAGTTCTCCATGTTTCCGCTCCATACAGTAGATTGGTTTTGATTGAAAGTTGTTTGGAGTTCCAGATATTTTTTCGATTGTAGAAATCCAGCCCTTCCTTTGCCGATCCGCGCCCTCACATCTGCATCGGATCCACCTTGGTTATCGATGATGCTGTCCAGATATGTAAAGATGTTAACCTCCTCCAAGGCATCTCCATCAAGAGTGATTTGGTTGGTGCATGTTGTAATGTATCGTAGAATCTTTTTTTCCTTTTACTTATGTTGAGACCTGCCGCTGCTGAGGCTACTGCTACACTGATTATCTTCTCTTGCAGTTGTTGTTGCGCGTGAGACAGAAGAACCAGGTCATCTGCAAAGTCCAGATCGTCCAGCTGCGTCCTAGCTGTCCAATAAATACCGTGCTTCCCTCCAGATGTCGACGTCTTCATAATCCAGTCGATCACCAGGAGAAAGAGAAAGGGTGAGAGTAATCAACCTTGCCTGACATCCTTTTTGTTTTGAATAAATGATGCTTTGCGAAAATTAAAAGATTATAAGAGTATGCGCTTTTTAAATTAGGTTTTACATGGTTAGCGCTAGTTCGAAAGTTGTGTTAAATTTATTCTATAGCGATTCTGATTAGTAAAATATGATTATGAGGGGCGAACTAATATATTATACATCAGTCTTTAGTAACTTCTCAGTCCTCCAGTTATTCTTGTTGATTGTTTCTAATCATCTACTAATAAAGTGCAGTTGAATGTCAAGTTATGCAAACTGGTCACCAAGATGAACCTATGGTCGGTGGAATCCAGTCAGGTTAATAGATCTAAACACAATGACTGGCGCATAGTGCTCATTAGTGAGACGTTCAACTGAAGGCTGATTTAAACATGTATATGATGTATTTACATCAAAATTAAATGCAATTTAAATTATTTTCGTGTCATAAGTAATTTAACAGTTAAAAGTTTTGTATAAAATTTTTATGGTTCATAGATATTTTCCATCCTAAGCTAATAATGACTATCGAATTACAGGAAACAAAACATTGGAAATATGTTTTTATCTGGTTTAGCACTTCTCAGCAGTGGTCACCAACAATGTCAAACAGAATTAATTGTACTAACATTTAGTCGAACTGGTTGGCGTAATAGTATACAATCATTCTCTCGATTTTTGGTACTTATTGTTCTCAGTGAAGGGATTTTATACATGCTAATCTTTTGGAAAATTAAGGATATTCTATCCTCTTAGATATTAAATCCATGTCAAGTTGTGTGAATAGCTCTCACTTAGCTATCTATCATCATTTCTTATCGTATTCGATCAATAGATTCAACTGTAATTTTTATCTTTCAATTTAAGGTTTGAAAATGTATGGGTAAATATAATTAATGAGCAGCTTCAATGAATACGACTCTGTTTGCAATCAGGTCTTTTCAAAGTTCATTTAGTATTCAGTAATGTGATGTCAAAATCAGTATAAATACAATCAAAAATGTTTAAATTAGCACGTTGAATCAGTTCAACTGATTTCAAACGATTTGTAATGCTTATTAAAATATCTTGAAGTATATTCTCAAACATAGAATCTCCCATAGTGAAATATGATTTCCGATACGCAACTGAATTTCAGGTTGTATACACTTAGGAAATATGAACATTTATTCATTCATGTTCACCAACACATTTTATTCAAAAAAAAATCTGTGTAAAAATTTACTTAAATTTTGATTACTTCAATTTATCATGAATAACCAAATGAAAAATGAATTAATTGATGATAATGATCATTTTCAGCTTACCGATGTATATGACAGATTTAATTTCTCTTGAAAATCTTGATAAAAGAGTATCGTGGGAGTGAGTTGATAAATTGAACGGTAATATACACTGTAATCCATTAGCAGTGAATGTTTTTAATAAAAATAAATTTAACAATATTTCTATGCCAAAAATCATTGTCTTTATACTTCTGTGTGTTCAGCCATTTCGATTAGTAAATGATTTGATGAGTGAACTTTAAAAGCCTAACAGAAATTACATTTGGAAAGGAAAAAACATTATCAGTGTTTTATTAAAATAATAAATTGAATGTTGATAATATCGACAGTTAATGAAACAAAAGTTAAAAGTACTTTACTTTGCTGCCCAATAATTTTTAAAAATTTAAACCACATTAATAATGGTAGATTTCGTTGAAAATTAACAAGAAGAGAAACGCACATAATCGTAAGACGAACAGAAAAACCATTATTTAAACAACGGATATAAGGGGAACAGGCCAATCTCACACGAATAGGGAATCACTTCAAAAAATCCAACTTCCATGAAATATTCTTTCTGCAACTAACAAGAGTGTTCTAAAAACAAATCTATTTATACTGGTGTAACACGACTTCATAAGAATGTCCAATGGACAGTTAATTGTATTTCGGTGCGAAACAAATTTCAATATAACTGTATAGCTAATTGCTGATTTATTTACGCTAGTTTGAAAGACAGTGTTCTATTTGTGAGACAATAATGATATCCTTCTAACTGACGCTTACTTTCGAACGGGAGTCAAAACTATCACTAACTGCCTGAAAATCGAGTCATTCAGCATTTTACAATACATAGATTCTCTATGTATTATAAATAAAACTGTGTGAAGTATGATTTCATTGCTAGAAACACTAGTATGTAACGCGTAATAGTAAAAGTTAATTTTCAGACTATTGGCTGTTCAGCTGACCAACTACAATACTAGTTTATCACAGGCATTAGATTGACTCAACCTACATTTCGAAAAACTCATTGAATATGAAATATGTATACTGAATAATTTATGAAAATCGATTTTCCTTGTTTTTTCAGTGTCTTTTTCCTAACAAAGATCATAGCCACATTGTTCATTTTATATCTATCGAAATATAAAAGTATCTGCTGACCGGTTTTTTTCTCGACAAAATATTTTTCTCCGTTCAATTAATTTATAAACCATTTATTGTTATTGCTAGATTTTCTTCTTTGTAAATACAAAAATGCCTTATCTTTATATCAACATAATTAAAGTTAACCAAAACCAAAGAATTGTAAAAACCGTTTACTTTGTGTTTTTGTTATAAATGGAACGTAATTTGGCACAAATTCGAATCAAGTTCTTCAATATTTCAATAAGTGCTAGAAAATATACACTTCTATGTGTATCATTTGTTTTAGTTTCGATTATACGTGGAACATTATTAATAAATTCTGAACGTCTAGTCTCACTTAAATAATCATTTCGATTACCACCAGTAGAATGGAAGAATGTGGTGAAAGATTAATTGATTTCATTTTCTTAGCTCCCCTCATAATCTCTTGTCTATTTAGAATGTGGCCAATAATAAAAAACAGAACGAACATTTTTGTTGTCTTACGAACATGTCATCTAAATGTACCTAGAACCCAACCGAGATTTATATATTATGACTTGTAGAAATTGTAGAAATATTGACCTTGTTTTTCCGATGCGCGCCTTCACATCTGCATCTGGTCGTCTTTCCGTCTCCTACATTGTTCGAATATTCCATGTACCTAAAAGAATGGTTGTTCTGCTTGTCAGAACAGGCAACGGCCTCGTGATATCTGAAGGAACTCGGCTTTCATCATGAGATGTCATAACTCTTCTGAAAGAAGACCTTCCCACTCCCAGGGCAAAGTTTAAATGGTTTGAATAATTTTTTCCGGTCAGCGTTTTTTAGCGAGTTAGTTTTCTGTGAGATGGAAATGACAACCGCACGCTCAACCATCCTCCTTTACTTGGGGCTTGGGACCGGCAATAGCCACAGAGGGGCTGCAGACGGCGTTTTCATGAAACATAACCAATCTTTATTAGCGGCTAGCAGTGGAATCCAGGAAGCACATTTTTCCTCGGGTGTGAAGAAGTTACCCACCGAAGACAATAAACGTTGGTCGCGCAATGTTAAGCATTGATTAACATTAATATCGCTGAGTGTCGGCTCATGGCTCAGATGTTAGGCGTTTGGACGCATGATCAAATGTTCCAAGTTCAGAGGATATGATTATGAGTTCATAGTAGAGATAAACAATCTCCCAGCACTACCTAATCTAATCTAGATTAGTTCATAATTTCATTGACAAACTTTTATAATCAGATTAAATGATTGACTCTTAAAGGCCATGAATGTTGTTTTTATTAATTTTTGTTTCTATTCATCCCTAAACAGATGTTCCAGTTATGACACATAAATTAAATATTTACCCTCCATGGAATTTTGTGAACTTACAGTGGTTGAAGACAAAAACCAAATTTATAAATATCTAATATTTCTTGTGTCCGAACATTTTAATTAAATGTTTTTCGGTGTCCCATAAACTGTGTTTATGGTAGGAATTGAGCTCAGCACAGTAAATAATAATGTTGTGTTTGTTATTTGAAAATATGTACAACAATCATTCGGACAAATTAAGCCAGCGAATTTTTAATTATTTATCTGATGAATAGGTGGACTTGGACAGTAAATATTTCAATAGACCATGTCTATTCATTTTGAAAGGAAAGGAAATATGAACATCTGTTAGGATTTGATTTATTCAACTCTGACAGTTAAATCAATTTTTGATTTGTGTTAAGATATTTACCTAAGTTAGCTTATCTGCAGAAATCTACAGATATTTATTGGCAGATGGTTATGAAAAACTTCATAATCACAGAAAAATCATGTAAATTAAATATGAAATGTAGTCAGGTATACATTATAAATTGTTTCCTGTAAGGATTCATACTGACGATGAAGCAATTATTAAGAAATTTCATACTCCTGTTCTCGATTACACTAGCTAGACCAGTGGATATGATAATACTCAAAGTGAAGACGACCAGTGTAGCAGCAGCCTCAGCAGCAGCAGGTCTCAACATACATAAAAGAAAAAGCAAAATTCTCCGATACAACACAACATGCACTAACCAAATCAAGCTTGATGGAGATTCTTTCGACGACGTTAACACATTTACATATCTGGACAGCATCATCGAGAATCAAGGTGGATCCGATGCAGATGTGAAGACACGGATCGGCAAAGCAAGGGGTGCAATCCTACAGTTGAAAAATATCTGAAACTCCAAACAAATATCAATCAACACCAAAATCAGGATTTTCAATACAAATGTCAACACAGTTCTACTGTATCGAGCGGAAACTTGGAGCACTACAAATCCATCATTCAGAAGATACAAGTATTTATGAATAGTTGTCTTCGCAAAATACTTCGGATTCGTTGACCAGACACAATCAGCAACAACTTACTGTGGGAGAGAAGAAACTAGATTCCAGTGGAGGAGGAAATCAGGAAGAAGCGGTGGAAGTGTATAGGCAACACAGTACGAAAAGCACCGAACTGTGTCACAAGGAACCCTCAAGATGAAAGGAAAAGTGGAAGGCCAAAGTACACATTATGCCGAGAAATAGAGAAAGATATGAGAAGAATAAACAAAATTTGGACAGAACTGCAAACACTGTGTAAATATAAATCAGGGCCGGTAATATAATTCAGTATGTTTTGGCTACTAAAATTAATTGTGATCATTTACGAAGACCAAATAATGATATTGGTACTGCAATCTAACAACTATAATCTTCATCGCGTATGTGTATGAACTCAAAAGAAAAGAGTTAATGTCAGTTGATGTAAAACAGATAATAGGTTGAAAATATATACAGGTATGTTTTATGAATTGAACGTGTCACATGGAAGACTAGCTGTTTACTCTGATTTCTCAATAACTACTAGCTCCCATGAAAAAACACTTCAAAAGCTTTCCCAAATTAACATACTAGACAAAACTCTATAGACAATACTTCATGCAATGCAACCTTTTATTGAGAGAAGTAAGGTTATTGATACTTTTAATCAAGCATTCGTTTAATTTCAGAACTATATATGAATACGTAAAGATTTAACTTTTTTTCAATAGAAACAATATGATTCAGACTGGTTTCAGTTATTTCAACTACTAAAAGTTCTAAAGCATTGAAAATGACAAGCAGTTTATCAAAAAAATATATCACTATACTAAAATTTATTACAACCAACATTGATTTAAAGACAACAGACAAACACAAGCTCATTCATTCATATACAGTGAACAAATAAAGTTAACTTTTTATTTTCCTTTGACATCCAGTGAAAACAAAGCAGTATTTCACTTGTTACTTTGTAAGTTTGCCAAACAAAAAAATGTTCAACAGTTTCAAATACAGATTGTAAGAAAAAAGTAAATGATAATTTTTTTAAAAATCACTTTGTATTTCACTGAAAACTGATCAACAGAAATAAATTTTACTTCATCGATACAGTAATGCATGAGACTCTGCTTTTTACAATTCTTGCCAATGTTTTTGTTAGAAATCATCATGTAGACTTCAGGACCGAATCACACTACAAAGAGTATCTAAAACTATTCAGATTTTACGTGTACGAATATATGCTGAATATCCTTTGAACTCTTATGATATTCAGTTTTTGGATTTCTGAAGTTTTGTTCATTTTGAAAATAGATTTCAACATGTGCTGTAAGCTTGGTTAATATTTAAATATTTTTGCAGTAGCCGGTTTGTGAATAAGCTCAATACATTTCGACTCACCGAAAGCTTTTGCGCTGAAACCTTTAACTTTATTCACTGCCTCTAACCCTATAGAGCACCATGAATGAATTATGCATTCAGGTCCAAAACCAGAGTGAATAAGTTTTTTAATCGCTTCTCATGTTTGATATCTGTTTGTAGTTAAAACTGTAGAGATTTTCGATCATTTTTAAAACAACCTACATTTATTATTGGTCTATTAGCGATTAGGAAATTCATATAAAACAAATCCTATGAGGAAATGAAATTCGTTCATTTCTGACACTAGTCAATACAATATTTATTAGTCTTTTGGATTAAGGAAAACATGTAATTATTGACGATAAAACAAAAATTAATTACTGTTCGAAACAAGGTATTCTATATTTAGTGCGACGTAACGTATAGACAAATTAAAGATTTTTATACCATGTTTACAACCATATTTCATTTGTTGATTTGCTACCCTATCGAATTTTTCAGTGTAATTATTATTTTGTTCGGAAATAAATGTAATTATTAGAGATAACGTTTTATGTCCAGAAGAATTTTCTCACTAGTTGCTTAATATTCACTGACAATAGAGAACCTAATTGCTGTATCACTTGCTAGCGCCTATTGCACCTAATAGAGCATAGAGTAATAACCAGAGTTCGCCAGTTTTTCCCGATTAAGATTCTTTTTTTTAATGTCTGCTTTCAATTCTGCTTTCAATGTTCTCTGATTTATCTCTTTCACTTTGGCCTTGAAAATTCTAAGGTAAGGCTTATCTCGTAACGCATATGTGTGATTGCACAGTATTGTGTGCCCGATCCGCCTTCAGCGTTTTTCCTAATTTCGTCTTCAGTTGGAATATGCTTTCTTCTTCACCACTAGGACATTGTTCCTGGTGGTGTTCATCAAACAGATCCATAGTATCTTGAGTGGAAAACCGTTTCCAACTACTTGCACATTTTGAATAATGGTTTTGGCAGTTCTCCTCGATTCAGCCTCATACAATAAAACTGTCATGACGTTTATATTAACTTTGGTATTGGTGAGGGTCTTTTTGACTTCTTTTATGTTCTTTACTTGCAGGAAAGATGCCCATGTTCTACCATTCCGCCTCTTCACATCCGCATCTGATACTCCCTTGTTAATCAAAGTTACTGTCTAGGTCCGTGAACGTTTGCATCTCTTCTACAGCTTTTCAATCCTATATGATTTATTTGGCTCTCGATATGTTGTATTTTAGTATCCTGCATTTTATTTAGTGTATGTTGAGGCCCAATGCGACAGAGGCTGCTGCTACACTGGTTGTCTTCGCCTGCATATGTCACTGTGTATGGGAAAGAAGAGTTGGGTCACATCATCTAACCACATCCCAGCTATCCACTGTATTCCATGATCCTCCCAAGAAGTGGATTTCAATGTAACCGCTTTAATTCAATATTGACAAATCCTTAAACATATATTATGGTTTAACACTAAATAAAATGTTGTATAGTGCAGTAAAATAAAGAGTACATTGTAAAATGTATATATCACTTTTTCTGACAGTAAATCCGAAGACCTTTTTATCGTACGAATAACAGTTTTGCTTGGCAGAATATCAGACAGAAAAGGATTGACTTGTTTTATCAGATAGAGAAATAAGGATGAAATAAATGTACAGGTTTACCGAATTTCACAGTTTTTCAGTTTGTTATTTGTAAATAGTTTTTACACTGTCGAAGGATTATGAAGAATAATACCAAATCATATAAAAGTAAAAATGGCTTTCTTATTAAGAAACTTTGAATATGTGTTTCTCTGAAATGTTGATTTTTGTGAATTTAGTTGATTGCCTTTAAGTGTCAGAGTATTTAGTACATTGACAAGATATTATGAATCAATGATGTCAGTTATAAAACTTTCCAGTGAATCACTGATCAGACGACACTGGAACTAGCATTTTAAAATTTACTTGAGATCGCGTGTATCGATTAAATATTTGTTTTATCAATGTACTAATATAAGTACTCATTTGATTGTAGCCTATTCTGTCTATCTGAAAGGTATTGTTGACTTGACCCCTGTTACATGATTAGGTAATCGATATTTTCTTAAAAATTACTGGAAAAACGTTTTAATAATAACAGTGGTTAGACTACATTCCCCTAGATTTTTAATAGACTAATAATATATTTTAACTGCAATAATTACTCAACTGATTTTATGTAGTGGTTTAAGCATAATATCTATCTAATATCTTTCTAAATATCATGGTGAATAGTACATTTCCGTCATTTACTATCCATAAGTAAGTCAGTCTAGTAAACGTTTGCCATTGGGATAATAGTTGATCATTGAAGGATGAAACTAAACTTCAATCAATGGAGCTCTCTTTTTTAATGTAAGTAGGATAGGGTTGAAAATAATTATTTTTATATCTAAGCTAATGGTGAAACTGAATTAGTTTTGTTCTGCTGGAACTCATGAAAATAAATTAACACAGGACTCAGCAGTGTATACCTAACGTGTTAAATAAAGCATCTTGATCAAGCTGAAACAAAAACAAAAGTACAATGAAAAGGGATATTATTAACAAAACAGTTAATTCCAGTCAAACTTTTAACTAAACGATACGCCAAGCCATTACAAACTAAATCGTTTAACTGTTTTAATTACTCCTAAAATGTTTCGTCGCATTTTTCAAAAGATTCAAGTTAGTTTACAATGAGATAGTTGTGTTTCTATTTGCGTTCGGAGGCACTAATCTTCTGAAATATTGTATTATTGACTTACATTTTTCTAAAACATTGTCAAGACCTTAGTTGCCAACTGTCTGTGTAAAATTTGTTTCGTAATTGTTGTTCTAATAACCTCAACCTTAACTGTTATACGATGAATACTCAAAAAATCCCTCCTCCATGGTATTTTATTGGACAATATCGTGACTTCTTTACTCCTTTGCTATCCTGTTTTGTATATTATATCTGTTTCTCATATATTTTGCATTCAAATTTTATATTTGCCTATTTTCTTTGTCTGTATCTTTCTTATTCAACTTAGGCTAAGTTTTTCCTCTGTTATTTATTTTGCATGACATCAAGTCACATCAAGTTTATGTCTGTCCAAACTCAAGGTTTTGAACTTTGGACTGTCTGTCGGAAACAGTTACTTGGATTCTTCCGAAAAAATAAAATCGTAACAGGGAGTTTTTTTCTATGGTAGAAATAGTACTGGTAGGATATTTAGTAATTCGATGTACTCATTCCTTGCGTGCTGTTTCACCCTAGATTACTGTAATTATCAGTCTACTTACTTATAAAAATAAATCACTTTTCTCTTGTGTCTGTTCTAACTGAATTTTTATCTTATAATATTTATTTGATCAGAAGTAAAATTCCTAGTTTTAAAATAAATATAAAAGCGGAGAAAAACTCAATAATTATATTCCTTCGACAAATGACCATAACTTATTCTGATAAACAGAATTCGAGGACGTGTATTTTCTAGATAATGAACATATCACTGCTTGATAACACGGAAGATAAAAAGTTTGTTTTTGGTACTATGATCTGTAATACGGTATTACTATTAAATCGTAAAGCTGACAGGAACATTGAAAAAACATCTTCATCCGGAGATAAACTGTATTTGATGTCGGTTACAGATGTGTAAAATCCAGTCATTTAAGAAGAGTAATTGAAAGTATCCTGCCTACTGTTCATTGACGTATTAGTGTAACATTCCATTAGAAAGCAAAACTAGGCCAACTTACAGACAGTAAAATAAAAAAATTAAAGAGATATTTGGGTTATTAACGAAACGAGAAAACATTCCGCCGTTCACTCCGGAGTGAACACCAACAGTGGTATTCTGGTACATCCAGATGACAAGTCACAAATGGGACGACACGCGCGTCCTGGATTCCGCTGTTGGTCACTATCATCGAAGACGTGTTCTTCTTGAAATGATAGCTATCATCAAGAGAACACTACAGTTGATTTTACGTTAAATCAAACAACCCTTGTTTGCTATTAAATGTTTCCTATTCTCAGCTACTTGATATCCATTTCTGTTTATAATGCTTGTGACTCAGTGACTTGAATGTAACATTATAGGTCAGACTATAAAACAGTTTTCCTAACAACAGTACTCCTTTCTAACACAGTTCAAAATAAATAGTACTCTGAAATATTATTCTTCACGTTTATGCTTAAACGTTTTATACCTCTTAGGATATCGGTTGCCATCGAAGGATTTCAGATTAATTTTGTAGTGGAATCTCCTTTTCTATTATCACCAAGTGCCATCCAGGATCTTAACGTCTACCTTCCATTTTCTAAGCTATATGTTTTTAGTTAGTTCTCTTCCTTTTCCCCTTATAGTTCCAAGTCAAAACATAACTTGAGATATCGTTTGATGTTTTACCTTAGATTCTCCACTTTGAATGATGAGACCTCTTTCTATGATCCTTCTTAGTTCTACTTAGGCACTTCATAGTGTCGGGGAACAATCTGTAAGGTTTTCTGTCCAACGATGTTTAGTATTTTCTCAGCGTCAGAGAACTTAACGCATGGTGATGAGTAACACTGATTGTTTATCAGTGATCACGTATATTGCTGTTCGGTTGGTACAAAATCTATCCTAACGGAAATTGATTTGTTGATCTCAAAGTTGGGGATCTTTTGAATCTTTTATTCAGTTGAGTAAGGCTGTTGAAAGTTGATATTATCCCTCTGCGGTTTTCACACTTAAAAAGATCTCATCTCATTACTACATCCCAGCTTATTAGTACTTATTCTTTTCTTCAAATTTTTCAGTATTTCTTTGCAGTTACCCCTTTATTTTTTTTCGTACTACGACTAGTAAACTGTCTGGGTCCGCTGCCTGCTAAAGTTGATTTATTCAATGATCCTGTTAATTTCTTCCATTATTTCTGGATTGTCACATGTAGGGAGGTCTGTATATGATGCATCTGCTTACAATGTATTCAGTTTTTTTCTATTCCAGAGCTATTTAAAATGCTCTATCTACCTGTCCTGTCTCTCTTGGCCCTTGACTATTGATTTTCCTCCAGTGTTTCTGATTGATCACTCAGTTCTACCACAGATATCTGTAATCTATTCGGTTTTACCATACAGTTATCCACTGAGATCTATCCTTTTTAAAGATGTTTCTCTGAACCTAATGTACCTTTAGTTCAATTACTCCTAGCAGATTTTTTAAAGCTTGGAACATATTGAAGTGAGGTATGCTGAATTTACTGAGCTTGTAAACATCTTGAAAGAAGTCCGTAATAAACATTCACTGTGCTGGTCATCAAGCTGTTAAATGCTTCTTTAGCTTGTCCACTGAAGCCATATAAACTCCTCTTTGTGTTATAGCGTCATGTATGCAACAACTGACACTTTTATTCATGCACATGTGATGATCCGGTTTATGTACTATGTTCTGGCGAAACAACCGCAGCTTATATATGAAGCATTGCCGCCTATGATAGTGAGGTTGAAAGCATTTAGGTTTTTTGTACCTCTCCACATTGTCATTTCTTTCATTCAGTTAATCTGCCACTATAATGAGTGTATAATTAAAGTTATTGGTTCCATCTGTCACGTCTAAGATATATCATAATTGCTGTGTAGTTCCCTGGGTCGTTCTCCTCAAATACAGCCTCTCATTATGTTAATGTTTGTTAACTTCGCTACTATCATTGATGAGTAGTGAATAAGAATGCTTTGGTGATCCTGGAGCCTTAATTTTCAAGCGTCAGCTTTAGATCTTATCAGTTCAGCTCCCCGCGCGTTAGGCATATCATTTTACACCAGAATACAAAAACAGATCTTCTGAGGTTAGTTATTTTCCTCCACATTCTTTCCTGTATGTCGTAAATACTGTATGACTGTTTTTGTTCATTTCCCCAACTATTTGAAGGAATTTTTCGATCGTAAACATTGTTCTTACATTCTACAAGTCAATAACAATTTCCGTCTTAGTTTTCAGAAGAGGCATCAACTTCATGTCATCTGAATAATCCAGGCTTTCATCATCAGGCCTGATAACTTTTTCACATGAAGATCTTTCGATTTTCAATGCAAAAAACAAATGCTTAGGGTATTTAAGTAGAGTTATTTCCTACATGTGGTTTTTAAACCTAGGCTTAACCCTCCTCTTTTAAGTGAACTTAAGAACTGCATACATTTTAGAAGGAATCCTAGAGTCTAATTCCTATATTACCTAGTCATTACTTAAAAGGATTGCATGTTTTAAATTATATGCATTTTTTTTAAATACTTTCACAGGTAAAGAAGAACAACGATTCCGGAAATTACGTTCTTTATTATTCGCATATATTTTGGATTACGTTTCATGGAATAAATACAACATAATTACATTTTTGTTGATATATTGTAAAATCGTTATAGTTTTCAAAAACGCTATCATGTTGACAGATTATTGCAGATCAATCAGCACTTTACCAGCAGTAGCATAATGATATCATAAACATAACTTTTACGATTTCAGAATATTTTTTTACAAAGATAATGTCTGTTAATTATAGAAAAGTTATATCAACTGATTAGTATCTAGATTTCACCAGAAAGTAATAGCTTTTGCAATTTAAACCACTATCAGAACGATCGGTTAGTTCCCTTTTACCTATACGGATAGCAGTTAATGTGGTTGCTCTCTAGACTGGTTCACAGTTATCAATATGACGGTCGATAACATAGATAACAGCCGAATCATGTTATAAGTCAAATGAACGTGCAGTATCTAGTGGTTAGTAAGAGTCAGTACCAGTTCCTTCAAATCAAAGACTAACGGAAATAAGTAAACGAATCTTTCTTTGTATTTGCTGAAGTGCTTTTGGCATAATCATAACACCAACCAAGTAGGATTTCCAATCTATGCTAACTTGTTCACATATAGATTAAGGTGAATGAATATTTTGATTTACATTGTGATACTCTCAAATCGACAAACCTAGTCAGATCTATTCGTATTTGTAAAATGCTCTATAATCTGGTCAATACCGTTTGTGCAGTGATTAATTAAATAAATTTATTTACAGCTAAAATGTCAATTATAAATTAAAATCTGCACTTTTTTAGTGTGTAGCATGGAAATTCAAGCTAAATTCAGTTATACAGACACAAATAAGTTTTTTTGTATGTTGATTTATATGCAACCTAATGTTGTTAGTATTTCACTTTCATTGTTCAAGACGTAAGTGTTCATGTGCACAATAACATTTAATGTATACACTGAAAGCCTGTCTTAGAGTGTGCATTAAAAAGTGTCTATTACGTATATGCACATACAAATTTTCATTTCTTTTTAAGGGGAAAGTTTGAAAAAAAAAAAGAAGAAAATCCGTTTCCAAATTCTATATCAAAGTTATGGAAGAAAATTGTTTTAAATGTTAGTCAATATACGTAATGAGCGAAAAAAAAGTAATGATTGAATATGTTCAGGGTCAAAACATTTACAGAAATTTTTTTTAAAATGCGATTTCGAAAAAAAACCAATATTTGCATTTTACTACTCTCGAAATAGATATATGGTTTGTTTATATTATCCTTAGTTCCCAATAGGCTTGGTGAGTACATATATATATACATATATATCGTCAGTCAGTGAAGCATGAATATATTGTCCATAACATGCGATGTTGTAATAAAAACTGCGACTTTCACGAATCAAATGTGATGCGCGATCAAGTTGAAGTTTGTTTACACACTAACAAGTTACGTCGGAATTCTGAGATGTTTGAAGAGAGGTTCCAAATATAAATGAAAATTATCTTATGGTTCACTCAGTATGTGGTCAGTTTTGTTTTGTTTTTTTCTAAGATAAACTACCCATTAGTGGTCTTGTTTTGCACACTCTCCATTATAATTCGATAATAAAGCATAATATTTTGAGGTAAAACAGAATCGAGTTAGAGGGATATTTAAGCAGGATACAACACGCCAATATAAAATCAATCAATCAATGTAAACATTACGCTCACAAATCAATCATCTAAATTATGTATACAAAGTTTGGTTATTTTTTTGTTGATTGATATCGGTTCAATTTTCCTATTTCTAGCACTCAAATATAACTTGTATTTAATTTAATCTAATAAAATAGATGCATAATGCCAATTGGATTTCAAAATATTTTTTTGTTAATGAAATCGGAAAATTTACTAGTTGAAGTTCACACCAGCTTTTTGTTCATCTTTTCTAAACAATTTTCTTAATCAAACTAAGTAAGTAATGAAGAAAAAAAAATAAAATATATCAAGTAACCGAATTTGGGTAATAATTTTGTGACCAACTGTTCTAAGCAATGCATGCTACTAACAAATAAGAAGCAGTAATGAAGATAACGTAAATAAATTAACTAAACAAAAGCGCACAAAAATGCGTTCATTATCCTCAAGGGAAATTGACATCTTCGCTATTCGTCTATCGTGTGCAGTTAGTTTTTGGTGCACTCCTTTTTTTTACTTTGCTACTTTTCTCTCTATTATCTCTAATTTTTTTTTGTTACTTATTCACAGTTAGTAAAGGAGAAAAAAGTAATTTTCCATCCTTATTTATTCCTCTTTAGGGAAATATTTCATTATTACACTTTATCTAATTTCCACTCTTCATAAATTTCCTTGAGCTATTTTTTTTTTATGAATAAAAATTAGTGTATGCTTCAGTTGGTTGAAGATGACTTCTGATACATAGAATGTCATATAGATATATACATATATTTTATCACAATGAAAGCGAGATATTATCTGGTAATGTAGATAAGTTCAATGAGAATAGATAAATGCAAACTGTATGTAAACAGTTACTTTTTTATTTGTGGAATTAATATGAAACATAAATGTATCGACAAATTTCACTGAACAGACAGATATATGTCTTGCGTTATCAAGAACACTTAGTAAACAATTAACTTTGTTGCCTTATATTCATTCTAAGGTAATTACTTTTTTGACATTTCGATCAAAATTTATGTGTGTGCATACAGATGAAGTTAACATGGATGCATTTAACTTCTTAATTGAAAAATAAAACAGTCAAACAATAAATTGATAGTTTTCCAGGTAAATTCAAATTAGTTGATAATCATTCGGTTTTGTGATACAGATTTTGAAGAGTTACGAAAAGGTTTGGCTATGGCTTGCAGTTATTTTCTGAATTTCTGCTTAGTAAATAAACTGAACAATAGATGTAGATCCGAATTATGAATTCCGGTTAAGTTTTTACTGATACATTTTCTGGAGTTTGTTCTACAATTAAATTATGAATCAGTCATTTTTAAACCATCATTGGAAACCTGAAAGCACTGAATAGTTGTTGCTTGCTAGTATGAGACTCTTCAGCAGTGCATATCAACGACCCCCACTTGCAGGAATCGAACCCAGGACCCAGGATCACAGCAGTCTTTATAATTCTATGACGAAAAGGCATAGAATAAGCTCACTGATGACTAGTAGAGAGTTTCAAGTCTAAGATTGTTCCAGTACCCTGAATTATAACGTTATCAATATGTGTTATTGTAGGTAAGTCAATGCTGGCACTTTATACTGATTATCGACCGTGACAAGTTTCCGTTTATTCTCGAAATCTCTTGTATTGTTTGATAGTTATATCATAGTTGCTGTGATTTAAACTCCTGAATATCCTTAACTAATTCAGTCTTCACTAGTGTTGATGTGTAATCTCAAAACAATGGTACACTTAATAAATTTAAATTATAGTCATTACATCATCGATCATTCATTTCACATCATTACACTGATTACTGTTACTAGTTTTGTCTTCATGAAATAATCTATTACTGATTTCAGTTAAATATATCTGAAATACAGATTATTACAGATTAGAAACGATGATGAGTCATACTATACATTATTTATTGGCGATTTTTTACTGTGATCGAAAAAAACCTATGACTAAAAGCCGTTTCTATTGGATAACGATTGTTTATCTAAGCGCTACTCTAAGAAAATCATCAAATGAGTTTTTTTTGATTTGACCTAATTACATTTTCAAATGAATGCACTAAGTTGCATTTAGGTGCATCTGAGTCACTGTACTGCAAAAAGCTTGGTGGCATTGAAATCTGGAATCAAATGATCGGTTGAATCGTTTAGGTATTAAATAACCACTCTGAAAGCGGAACAGCATACACCATTAGATAGAGTTTCGTTTAACCAACTAATTACAATTAAATTTCGTTACTTTCAAAATAAAATACAGTCTTCCTTATCCGTAGTCAAATTGATCTCTCTGGACGAACAACTCAACAGAATCAATTTTCAAAGAACCGTATATTTTTTTTACTTCATATGATATATATTGTGTTCTGAAGTATATATATATATATATATATATATATATATATATATATATATATATATATATATATATATATATATATATATATATATATATATATATATATATATATATATATATATAGGAATATTGTTTATCTCAATATGACCATATGATCTTGATAGTATATATAAATACAGCCTGGGCAAATTATCTACCGTCCCATGTGCCATTCTTATAGACAGGAAGGGAATTATTTGTATCTAATAGAAGACGAAAGCATACAATATAATAAATATTATTAGGCATGCAAGCCATACCTGCCAATTAATTAGGTTAAATATAATCAAATAACCTGTAATCGAATTAATGATAGCATGTGGTAATGTGGTTTGTAGTAATCATAGAATTGAAAATAACATCAACTGATGCACATATATGATAAACACGCCTGCAATCGATGTATAGTAATGTTTAATTAATCGGTGTTCATGATAGAAGTCACATAAAATATCTAAAACGTATCTGTGTACATCTCAGACCGCTTTAAGCATTGTCTGCTTCTTTTTATTAAAATTTTACACAGAAATCCGATTTCGAACAGGTAACTAGCATGTATGGAAAGATATGATATTCTGAATTCTTGTGATAATGTAACGAAAGGAAACTAAGCAAAATGAACTTAGTTAAACAAAAAAAGAGGAGAACGAATCGATTGCTTTGTGAGTAACTGGTAAAAGTAATCTGGGGTAATCTTGAAATCCTAATCCTGTTTGTTTAGACATATATCATTTTCTGAAATCATGGACCGATCTAAATCAGACTACCAATAAATCCTTGACTCACTAAACGATCAGTTCGTCCTTATGTGAAGCGCCTTAGGAGTGCACACCAAGTTTCACTGGGACTAGCGGTATGCTTTCATCTGACTAAATTAATATGTGGAAAATATAGCCTATCGATATCCTCAATGAAATTGTAGCCGCATATCAGTCATAATATAATGTTCAAGTTACTACATCCTATTTCTTCACATTCTTGTGCGACTGAGGAAAACCTTTAGAAATATAATCTTTATTAACCATGATTTTAAAATTTTTCTTGACTATTGTTGTGTTACTACATGTGATACTATTTTTAAGTCGTTTAGCCTTTCCAATACCAAACAGGTGTTTTATAAATTCCTAAACCATTGAAAAATACTATTTCTTACATTGCTTTCACTATATAATATTTGCTTCCCTCAAAGGGGTTACATGACAAGGCAGCAGTATTCAAGTTACTATACAGTGATATTAGTTTGAGTTGTTGGCATTTATGGAAAAATCAAAACTATTTCATTAGAACAGATTTTGAAGCATAATATACGTAAAGAGTTCTGAAAACATTCTCCAACTTTAATAGGAATCTGTGAAACGAAGCCTCGACTTAACAGTTTATAATAATAAAAAGTAACGATAATATATCTATTCTCTGATGCACCCCTTACAACAAGTTACCAAACGTCAGAGGTTCAGTTATCTACTTACTGAAATAATACGAAAATATAAGTTGAGTTAAACATCTTAAGCTTACAATTATCATATTTTCGTTTGAATGGAGTTCCTTATACGCAAGCATTATGAGAAAAGCTCTTCATCTTTAAGATTTGTAACAATCTTTTTGAAACAAGACTATTTTGTACATAAAAGGTTAAAAGCAGTGAAATAGAAACCCAACATCGGTGATCTGGTTAAATTTTATTTAGGTTGTGCAAGCTACACCTGGGCTCATACTCAGTCAAAATGGTATAAATGGACGGTCGTGCAATGAAGAGTAACTGTGTTGAGTTAGTGTCTTCAGGATTGCCATAATTTTAGGAATGACTTTCTAAGGATCTGCATACGCACTGACTTCAATTTGTATATAATATTAGCCAGAACGAGTCAAACTCACAAGCTTGCGATAATATGTAACTGCCGTTCTGTATTCGTACTTTACAGACTTTGATGTTCAATCACTATGAATTTTGTGCCTTTTATGCAAACTTTAACGAGAATAGTAAATAACTGAAATTATCAATGGAAATAAAGTAAATGTCTACACATGTTACAGGTCTAATCATTACTTTGTTATAAAGAACACATAGAGATTAGATAAAATTAGTTTGTGGTCACTGCCACATTTTTTTCATTTCATTTTTTATAACCACAATTGTTTCTAATCATAATATCGTTTCATAAATGCCAATATCTATTTGTTATTTAAGAGTTGATAGGTGTTATTGCAGATCTATACATAAACCAAAACATGACATGACTGAACACTATGGATTATGTGCATTCAGACAACGTAATAAAATGTATCATTGTTTACTTAGTAGCTAGTTGATAATGAACAACAGAGTTTAGAGAAGAAATTTTCCTTTCTTGAAAAGCTTGCTTTCATAATAACAAATCTTAAAAACCTAAATCAATTACCTTGTCATCAAGCATATGTTAATGTGAACTAAATTTCATGAATTAACTTGTCTTTAAAATATAGTTAAAACTCTTCCAGGGTCATCACATCAAAAAAACCATAAACATAAAATACAGAAAATTTTAAGTACCGAAATTGTAAATTTTGGCGATTCTTTGTTATTACGTCCCATATGTGGCTTCAGTGTAATTTATATGACAGCGAATCGGCATGAATATGAGTTTTTCCTAGTTTTCATTTATATCTGGCTTAGCAACCTTCTGATGAATTTTTTAAAAAAGTATCTGACAGTGCGTTTATCGAATTTCATTAAATCAATTCATGTAGTTCACAGTTCAATATGTTTTTCGAGTAAACCACATATCATGTCTTTGACCTAACAAAAGATTGTTGTAAGCGTACATAATGACAATACATGAATATATATGAATATACCTTAGAATAATAATAAAAACTTTCATTTAACAACTAAGTTGAAAATACTTTTGCCCTAAATAAATATTTAGGTAACTGGTGATTTGTTCTTAAATATCTAAACCTACATCAGTCAAGGATATTGGTAGAATAGCTATCAAAACGAATTAATGAAGCGAACGACTTTCAACGAATTCAATGGTTTAGCCAGTGTATATGAAACTGTAACTGCCCTGCAAGACCATAACTAATCGTTTGTTACAAATAATTTTATTCGAAACTTGAGAAAATTGTTGAGAAATCCTAACACTTGTGTACGTCCTCCTAAACTGAAATGTTTGTGTTAACAAATTCTTATTTTCACGCACGTAAAACTGCTCGAGAAGCAAATTATTAAACATATTGAATTTACAGACTCACTTACTGCGAATAATTTTGTATCTTCACCAGGAGTTTTTTTGCTGTACGCTTGTCAGGGTAACAAAATTATCAACCCTGAACTGTTTGCGTAACCGAAAACGTGTGGATAAAATGTAAATTTCCTTTAAATTAATTCCCTTAATTAACGATGTAATTATTGTGTCGTAATGTGATTAAAGTCCATTTTCATTTTAATATCGAACATTCTTTGATGGTAGAAACATGTTCATTGTCAATATTTTGGTATGAAATGTATATTTATTTATGTATATATATGCCGTATTGAATACTGGGCGAAAAGTTATTGAATTTGTTAAGCCAATCAAAATTTCCCTTAAAAAGTGTGTTCAAGGTCTTATCGCATAAACTGTATTACGTTGTGTGTATGTTGATAGTGGTGATCAAGGGTGGATAGATGGCGGAAGATTATGGTTATTTCTTTAATCAGACAACTATTGTTTTGTTACAAGTTATAGAAATTGTGTCCTTTCGTATGCTTTATATTCGAAGTTAAGGCCATCAACGAAACACATTCATTCAACACACATGCATACAAACTGTAAGACAAAAAAAGACAATATTGACAGCAATCAGCAAGAAAAAATAAGACTAAGTAATGTCTTCTAATGTGAATATTCTAGTTGACAGGCAGTTGACAGTTTAATGTCTTAGTGAATCCCTAACTAAATTCCTTTTGCTTTATCAGTATCATGTCGACGATGGTCAAACGCTGTTTAGTAGTGAAATTGGGTTGACATAAAACTTTTGGGTTGGGGAAAAACAGAATCAAACTTGACTTTAGTAATATATATATATATATATATATATATATATATATATATATATATATATATATATATATATATTGATGAAAATATGTATATCTGTCTATGAACCGCAGTAAAATATTTTAGTTTCTTCCACTGTAAAAAAAGGACTGCAACAAACAAGCCACCATGCATTTTGTATGATATTTCGTGTATATAATAACTAGTTCATGAATTGGATTGGTAGATGAACTGACTAAATAGATAAGACAGTATAACTTCAATATCATATATATATATATATATATATATATATATATATATATATATATATATATATATATATATATATATATATATATGTATATTTCTGTTTATCAATCGTAGTTAATCAACATATCAAGAAATTGTGCACTGTTAGTTTTTCAAGACTAAACACATCAAACTAAAAATGTTGCAAAAATAAAAATTTTTTTTTCCAATACAGAAAAACATATGATGTTGGACAAAATAATTAATGGCTATTTTTCACTTCATATCAGATGATTTGTTTAATATTTTACAATCCATACAAATTACATAGTTTAGTCAAGTTATGTATTATCAAGTGAATTATTCATCATTCTACGGACTAGAGAACTTTTGAAAGCTCATACGAATTGATAAATTGACAGTATTTAATTAGTTTATAGAAAACAACTTGATACTTATGTAAAATAATCTTAGGAGTGAATAAGTTTCAGCATTACTCAATGTTCAAACTTTTTTTTGTATCAGTCAGTATAGTTGAAGAACTACCAATCTGACATAAGTATGAAATATAGAATGGAAACAGAACATCGTCAGTGAGTCTGTAGAATGCTGCAACGTGTGCATCGACTGTCGTCAATTATAAACATGAAATTGGACCGAATATGAATATTTAGTGTTAATCTTAATCGTCAACATAATATTAGTAAAGAAGAAAATATTTATTCCTCCGTAACCATGGAATGAGTTTCTTGACATCAAAAAAGAAAATGGTATTTGCGAGCACTAGCTGAACAACAATAGAAAAAAAGCATTTACTGATAAATAATAAATGTGAGATCCGCTAAAATTTGAATCTCAGTGCTAAGGAAAAAACTAACATCATACGATATATTACTTGTTTATTACTGAACAGTGACTATTGAGAAATGGTATACATGTTCACATATAGTGTAGTGATGTGGTATGTAGTAATTATTTAGGTTAGTTATCTCCAGAATATCTGAATGGTTAAAGTCGATAAGTGTATTCTTACATTATGAACAAAACATAACTGGAATCAGTTGGTTTGAACTTCTCGTAGAACAAAATACAATGCTATTTTTTATAAATTACTTTATTCTTACATTATATCGCCACGAGAGGACTGCATAATTCGTATCTCACTGAAAAAAAAGACGTTTGGAAATAGCTGAAACAAGTGAAAGGTTTCATGAAAATGATCAATTCTGTCTATGTTTTAACTTACCATTTTCAGTATTGTCATTGTTAGAAGAACTATGGATTTTTAATAGTTCTCAGGATCAATATGATGGTTTGTTGGACAAAAATAATGTAATTTGCTATAAACAGACCAATCTACTGCCAAAGTCCAGAAAAGAACTTTGAGTTTAATTTGTTTAACAGTGAATTATTAATAACAAACCTCAAAAAAAACAGTTTAGAATAGCTGAAAACAATTGCTTTGTATAATTCCTTTTGAATAAAGTTCATGCAGGGTAAATTTCTTAGTTTTCGCTCCATTACAAACAAAACCAACCAGATTATATGTTCTTGACAATAAATAAGTAAACTAATTCGCTATTCTATTTCACTAATACATTGACCAGTATATAAACTAAATACATTATCATTTACACTAGACATTGTCAAACCAACTAACATGGTATTAATTGGTTCTGAAAGTAATTCCTACTGTAAGTTTCATATACAGATGAAAACTAATGACAGAATCTTTGGTATATTGATTCATTCGTAATGGATACAAAAATTTCAGTAACGTCATTCGTTCCTATTATTCAATACACTGTATATTTATAATCTAAATTATTCTATATTCTACCATAACTAGTAGTCAATATGTTTCTGAATTTTTCCTTTTTTTTTCCAACAACCAGGAAGTCACCGTTCCAGCTGATGTATGGCAGACGGCCGAGACTACCAACGCATGATAAAACCTGGCCGCAACAACAGAGATGGAATACAACAAGGTTGAGAACAGAGCGGAGACAAGCAATCAAGAATGTGAGAGAGAAACAAACATCAGACATGCGGAAGTCAGAACAGGAGAGAAAGAACTGGAGACCGTTTGAAGTGGGAGATCAGGTGAAGTGTAGAGAACGGAAATATACAACAGGAAGAGGGCCAGGGTCAGGTAAGCTGATCCCGAAATGGGAGGGACCGTACGTCGTCACCGAGAGGCGCGGCGCAGTGTATACGATCCAGAAAGGAAACAAACAGAAACGCGTGAATGCCAGCGAACTCCAAAGGTGGTTCCAAGTGCGCCAAGAGGGCGAGCCACAAACACTGATAAAGAAGACGGCTGTACGGAGATCAGAAAGGCTGAGAGAGCGACTTGTTAAAGGGGGGACGAGTGTGGTGTGTGCTACTTATACGAACGATATAAGTAGTATAAGAATGGACGTGAAAGAAGAAGTCTCACGGTCACAAGAGGAAAACGGAAAGCAAATAGAGCAAAAACAAGAAATAAATAGAGCATCGACAGGAAGTAAAGGAAGCAACAGCAGGAATGGAAGAAGGCTGGAGCGTTGGAAGTCAGGACTCAAAGATGGTGTGCAAATAAAGTGTTCAATGTGATGTTTTCCTTTTTAATTGACTAAGAGTGTAAATTTTGAGTAAATTTACAACTTATCAAGCCTGCCTCAGTCTTCTCAATTGGTCGTTGTTTTTTTCTTTCATGTTTTATGGATGACTGTAATACCAGACTTCTGTTATTCCTCAAGTACGTTCAATTAGGCAACGTCTCATCTGTGATATCATATTATCAATTAAAATGAAATTATCGATTTATTACATCAGCATTCTCACAAACGGATATTTTTGTCCTGGGACAAAATGGAGGCCACAGAAATAATTGTGGTATTCATTAAGAGACAATCTCGTAGCATTTATCATCTTTATTATAGTGACAACAACGCCGAACAGTTTTATTATGATATGAATTAGACAATTTTTAATGTCTCACGTGGTAAAGTAGAAGTATATGATTTGTACACGTGAACACCAATGGCTTTTGTTTAAAAGGCGAAAGCCATTTTCAAATAAATATATTAACTCTTATTTTGGACGATGTTAAAATCTTCAAGTTAGAATGGAACAGTTTGTAAATCAAATGTGCATAGTAGGAGAATTAAAATTGAACGAGGAAATTAATTTCAGCTTTCGAAAGACCAATATCGAATTTTAATTCAGGTAATTTTATCTAATGTGCTACTCAACTTCCTAAAAAATGCGATCCAACTGCCCTAAACTGGTATTAACCAAACTTTTGTGATATCAACAGAAAATCAGTTTAAAAAATCGCAATCCAATAAATTTCAATATTATTTCCTATTGACCTTGATTAATTCCGTTTTCTTATATACATTTCAACTGAATTAAAAGCCAATATTTTCAAAGCTACAGGTTATTCAAATAGAAAAAAAAACATTTGCATTGATTACTTATTATTATTTAGTTTGCATTATTACAGTTCTAATCGACTGGTGACTAACCCAATAATATTTTCAACAAAAAGCATTCTCTTGATTTTATGGACTTAACATTGATTGCGGTGTGCTGTCTACTACACTTGTGATCAGTATATCCGTAAAAGGCAGTAATTAGTTAGATTGCTTGCATTGAAACATCTCACAGCTATACAGAAAAGGCACATAAGGTGTTTCCCATGGGATTGCATGTTGTCATGAGTTTTTTTCATTTATCTCGGACATGGAAGTAACCATAAATGGTTTTCATTATCTGTTGTTGACTGTTGCCCATGATACACTTCACAAAAAGAACGAATTTGTTAAGTTGTGATTGATGATAAGTTGTCAAGATTTTTTGTTCTGTTTTTTTGTGAATCCAGATGATATTTCCATGTTTTTCTAATATCGGTATTTAAGAATTGAATGTGTGAGCAATAGTATCCTTAAGAATATTTCATTGTTTTTCGACATAAAAAAGAAATTGTTCGCAGTTATAATTTAGATGTTTTAACGACGTATGTGCATTGTTCATATGTGGTGGTCAATGTATCTCTAGTTTCGTGACGGTTAATATCCAACTTGTTCTTAAACGTCACAATTCGCTCGTGTAGGCAAGTGTCACTAAGTAGCACCTGACGGTTATAAATCAGAAGGCAAACTCAAGGGGTTGAATACGTTCATTTTCAAACACCACAATTAGAACAACAGACCGCAGACATGGGAGTGCTAGAAGGCAAGCAAGCAAGCGAATGAACGAATCGGCGAACTAGACTCGATGTACAACGCAGACAACGCACTCTCGTACCTGACGAAAGCAGCGAAGCCACTTCAGCGATTAATGCACATACAGTTCTTATCATTTTGATTACATATTAACCTTCACGAGACTAGTAATACACTGGCCACCACATATTAATGGGAAGATAAGTATAGGCTTCCAGACATTGATTACAGCATGTATCGCACTATCAGTAGTAACTATGAGGCTGGAAAATCTGTCAGAAAATTATTTTGAAACTATTCAGTCAACCCTAAAAAACGGGAGTTCGGTTTCTCAAATAATATTGCAGTTTCAATACAAACAAAAACTTTCGAAACAATACTGAGAACATCTGACTTTTTTAACATTATTTTTTTAATTAATAAAGTTAACCATACCACTCCTATTTCATTTTGTAAAGTTATAGTTTCTGTTTGGTACGTTTTATAATTATTGCTTCACGGAAAACGATATGATTATTTCGAAAGGAGACATTTTTAATGTATAAATTTATAAAACCTGATTAGTTCTTTGCACTTTAAAATGCAACGCTCAATCTTTTCTTCTGGACGAAATTTCAAAATAAAGCTCTAGAGATATTAGTCAAAATCATACTCATCAATTAACTAGATTTACAGATAATTAACAGCAATTAATGTGATCAACCTCTTTAACATAAAGATTAAAATCAGATAGGAATTTATCTGTAACTGTTCGAATTTATTTTCTGTCAAGTTGATTTCAGTTATCGTTTGAGGATGCTAGACAAAATGTCAAACCGCAATTTTGATATCATACTGGCAAAATGAATAAGGTTGAGCTTTAATGGGGAAATTATCCAGCCTCCAATTTGTAACTACCTAACAAATTTATTACCCAGGCAAAATATGTGAGATATCTATATTAAACTATAGTGCTCAAAACTATGTAAACGTAGGCAAATGTGAAATACATTGTGCTGTTGCATCGTTAAATAAACAATATTACATTACATTCAAAGTATTTACGGTTATTTGTCACGCCAGCTCCACATTTAAATGTGGAATTAACACATTTAAGTAAAGATTTAGGTCAACAATTTAAAATCTGCCTAGTTTGTTTGGATTTTTCTCCGTTATCTAACCGATTTCAACTTACTTTTGATATCGTTTTCAACATTCATAGATTTTTCGCAAAACTGTCTTAAATTAAATTGTAGTTAGACACTGACGTACTACTTTTGACCTACTACTCATGGAATGTCTTCATCTAAATTTCAGTTGTCAATACTAAAACTGTCTCCATTCATTGTTTCACAATATATAATGCTTGTTGTCTCATTTATCACCAGATTTTATATCATTATTCTTCAAAAATGAAAAAGAGTTGTGCTAATATTGCTGGGGAAACTCTACTTCTAATTATAATATGTATCATTCATGTTTAAACTCCAAATATCAGAATATTATTAGGTTAGGATTAGAAATCATGTAAATGATACATATTTTTATGTGGACTTGTTTAACTTTTAACTGAAATTCGTCAAAATTAATCCAAGTTAAAATACCTTCGAAAACTAGTGGTCAATTAGAGGCTCCAGGAGAAACATCAGGTTCGTGAGTTATACCACTGAAAACGTTGTATAAGTGCTCTGTTGAGGAGTCCTGTACGCAGAAAATCCTCTTGTTCTGCCAAGTGCACTTGAACTGAGATCAGTCTTTGATGAATAACACTTACGGATAATTTGTTTGTTTGATATTAATGTCGATTTTGATGATATTGTTTGACATTCAGTTATCAAGGTATGTAAACAGTGCAACTACAGAAACGTGAGTTGTTTAACATTGAATAAGCATAATACTCAGTGTAATAGTTTTGAAACTGAAAGTACTTCATGCGGACTATATAAACGTTGTTACTGAACAACAAAACCTGACATAATATTGATAAGGCAAACGATCTAAAAAATAGTACCGATATTTCTGACAGATCGTCATCATCTTTTATTTAACTGAATTTATTCTAGTCACCAAAATAACCTTGTTGATTGTCTGATTTTTCCGCGGTGATAAGATACATGAAACATTCAACCTACTGTTAAGGTGCATGCAGTCAAACATTTTTCCAGACTTATATGTGTCTGCTTTTTATGACATTAAATAGAGTTGATTGAAACAGTACAAAAATAAATGTAATTTACATGTGACAAATAATCAAATTTTACTTTGTACTTCTTATGTTTATTTTATCTAGATAATTAAACAGTGTAATATATTATTCACAAGAAACGGTACTCATCTATGACAATATATCTGTCGAAACGAATGTTGGTCTCAATCACGAGAGAAGTGAACAGTTGCATTATACAATAAGTGACCAGGAATTACTGTTTGTATATTTTTCATACCATTCTATTACCAAGTTCCAAAAAGTCATAACGTAGTAAATAATACAATTTTTGCGTCACATACAATTATTGATAGTTCACATGATGTGGAGAATTTTTAATTTTCTTTAGTATGGTTTTAAGTTCTACTAAGTACGTGTAATAGTTATAAGATTGTTAAGATTTTGAGTTTCATTGAAGTTACAAATCAGTCAATGTTAGACCAGCATTAGAAACCTGAAAGCACTGGATGGCTGTTTCTTCCTAGTATGGTACTCAACAACATCACAACTCTGAAAGAGGGTACTAAACCTTAAACCTTCACTCTGGCGTGGGAAAGCTTAGCCCTAGCGATTAACAATAAACAAGGTTGAGCACTATTATGGTTCGACTCAAGTTAGACATTAACACCGATGAGCACCAGCTCAGTGATTCAGAGGCTTGAGTTCGAAGCCGAATGTTTTGGGTTCAATACCCTCTTTTATGGTCATCGATGAGAACTGTTGATGAGCACCGTACTAGGGCGAAACGGCCGTCCAACTCTCTAAGTTTCCTATTTGCGTTCTAATATTGATCGATTCATGATCTCAATGGAGTTTATTTTATATGCGACTATGTACTAGAGAAAGAATCTGCAAATGGAACGACCACAAACTAACTAATAGAAAATCTATATTTTATATCTTTCACAACATCTTTTTTTGAACATCCGTATTACTGCTCTATTACATGACTATCGTGACACACATGCTAGTTTTATTCAGAAGCGATCAATATTTGATGTCCGAGTATGGATACCGACTTACTTCGGTCTTTTCAACTCTTCCAATGATTATGGACTTTATAAAAAATGACACTATATGTGTACGTTCTTCGTACTCACTGTTAATTCATTTATTAAACATGTCTTGATTACGTTTTCCAACTCAATATTTACCTTTGCCTTTGGATCACTCATTTTTTTCTCAGAAAGTAAACAACTATTTCTTCTATACATAGATCCCTCTATCTCTTTCTGTATATATAGATATATATTTATACAAATATATATATATATATATATATATATATATATATATATATATATATATATGATGATTATAATTTATGTTGATGCAAAACATATAGTGTGTGTTTTATTTTTTGTTATCTTATCATTATTTTTCATCTGGAATTTTTTTTATCCTTTCTGAATATTTTATCATCGGATTCAATCATAGCGAAGATGAATTATGAGAAGGTAGGGAACAAAATGAAATGAAACCGGGAGAAAATGATTACTGTTAATAGTTCAAACTAGTTTATAACTATACGATTCATATTTCTGGTTATCTAAATGTTAACAAAAATAAAAGATACGTAAATGATATATGTACAGAAATATTGTTTATCATGTTAGTAATCAATGGTATTAAATAAACATATGATTCATTGAATGGTAGATTTACATGGAATCCGTTAGTGTGTGTTAAGTGGACTAAGTAACATGTTTGATTCATTCATTTCATTATTGAACAATTTATTTGTTTATTTAACTAACTTTGATTGCAAAGAATAAATATGAAATGATGAAATTGCATCCTGTCATCAATATAGTTTGTCAGCTGATCTATTTATCTGACTTTGCATAATCAATCCGTTTGTATCTTAATACAATGCTTTTCAAAAATACGAAACAAATATTCAGATCAATAATCAACGATCAACTTTCTTTGCTTCTCTTAGTAATATTACTTTTCAACTAACATTGTCTTCATCAGTATCCGAACTTGACCACTGAATAACTCTTTGAAAATTTGAAAATAGAGGTTAATGTTTGTTTCAGTTTATAAGTTCATTTTGTGTAATACAGTATCTCCCGTATTCATATTCTGTGTACTCCAAACAAAGCAATATTGGTTAAGGTATCATGTGTTACATGCATCATTGCCTAAATGCTACCATTTTCAACTCGAACAGTCACAAATAACTTACTGTGAAGACAATGAAATTATTAACAACACAACAAATAAAATAATAAAGTTATTCAAAATGTAATAGGAAATGTCTAAAATCTTCCAATCTGAACTATATCATCCCTCAGTTTTTTTGGAAAAGTTGCCAATTCACAGCTGACAAATACCGAAGGTCAGTAATAACAAATCACTCTCAAAACCTCTGAAAAGAAAAACTTTGCATGTAAGCCGATGAATAGGATAATTTGAATAACAAAGTAAATGGTGTCATATTTACTTCAAATGTCACTTTCAAACTCAAGAGTTTGTTTTGTTTAAAGTCTTGTGTTAAAGCAAAGACATGTTCATTAACATCTGAGAATTAAGTGCAGTTAGGTCAATTATTTTAAGCCTTAACCCAACGTCCACTTGTTTGTGGATGGAACAAATATGTTAGCTAGATCTTATTCGATTGTAATATAGTCCTTAAGAACTTAAGAAATCATGTCAGTAGTAACAACAAACCCTTATGTACCACATTTCGTTCACAGATTAGAACTGTATGCATTTATATACTTTAGCCGAATGACTATGTTGCCAATAGAAAGTCTACGATTTGTAAAAACACAATAAGAACTGTTTTTTTTTAAATACAACAAAATTAATATCTGATATAATTAAACTCAAGCTAATAACTTTAACTGTTTTTATTTTAAGCGGTAATGAAAAGATAATTTTTCATTTTTTGTGATGGAACATAGCACATAAATTTTATAAATTCTAGATAACATCTTAGGAAAAAAAATAGTATTTGTAGATATTTTTTCTCTGCACGGCATTTAAACATTAATCATATAGTTGACGTGAATTTTTGGGAAAGATGAAGTGGGTGATTAAAGAAAAACAAAACAGAAATAAACTGATAAGAATTATTCGCACATTCTCGTTTATTTATATTACTTCAGCTAGGTTAAGTGAGAAAATGAAGATAAACATCATCAGTAATAGGGCTATCGATTATTCTTGCCTCCTTTAATTATAAATCAATAAAAATCTATTCCATACTCCTAGAATCGTTTGACTACTACACCTAAATATTCATACACAGAACGTGTACAGAGCTTTGAAGTTTAATTACAGATAGCTCAGGAATATTGTTAAACAAGCAACTTTAGTAAATCTATCTCTTAAAAATGACGATCGTACAAATCCACAATGAAGGGCAGCTTGTATGAAATGAAGGATATCTCATATCTCATCACTGTTCTGAAAAGTTTTGCTTTACCAACTCAAAAAAAATTTGATGACAACTGGCTGGAAAAAGGCCAATGTTGAATATACTTCACTGTTTATTCGGTGGTGCAAAGACATATTTTACTGCCTAGACATTGCTTTCTTGAAGTCAAAAAAGTAGAAGAAAATTGACTTCTGCTATTGTAGACCAGGAATATCATTCTAAACATGTTCCCAGATCATTCAGTCCTTTTTACTGGTTTATTATAATTTCTTCCAGAAAGTAATTTATGTTGTAACATAATGGATACACTATTATTTAAACTTGTTATAATTGCAGAAAAACTGCTACTTTCTACTTGTTATGAATGAACGATACGTATGACTGGAGACGAGGATTTTACGGTAGAATTTATAAAAGCAATCAACAACCAGTCAGCTAGTTACAAATTACACTGAGTTATATAGGATTTGCTTATCCAATCAATAACCGAGTTTGAATACACTGAACTGAAGAGTACTTGTGATAAATTAATTAATGACTAAATGCTTGTATACAACTTACCACATTAGTTGAATAAACTCCTCTAAATAACTTGATTGTTGAGTTATATATCCACTCCTTCAGAAAAGTTTACACAACATCCTCTTTTCCTTGCCATCCAATGACATTTAATATAGTGTTTTGCTGCTGAGGAGACAAAATTTGGTAGACTCATTTATTCTCTAGATGAAACGGAAGGACATTTTTGTTAGAAGTGTCTCAAAATCAAATTAGCAGGCACCTAAACGAATTTTTTTTTTTACATGAAACCATTTGTAACCATTTATTAACTAGAAGTGGTTAATACTGCAGCCCTCGTCATGTTGTTCGATTGTTTTTGTCAATATGCTTAGAACCAGAGGCTAGTAACCTCTTACCAGTTGAAATAATTCATTTTGCACAACCGAATGAGATGCATAGGTAGTTAACACTTGAACGCTTTCTACGTATGCTTCGACAAATGAAATAGCTAATTAGAACTACCAACTAACTATCTAATCATTACAGATTAACAGGAATGCTAAGAAAAACGACTTGACTTTTTAAGCTAATAATAAGGTATCCAGCACACTTATTTGTTTCTGTCTACAATGAGACCATCTTTCACTTTTTTATGACTAGTGGATTTTAGTAATAAAGCTAGATCTATCATAAAGACTCTATCAATTGTTGTACTTTATGAATGAAAGCATTTGGAAACAAGCTGATGACACATTTCCAAAAAAAAACTTAGAATATAATATTTTTATGACAAATGTTTTGCTATGTGTGGCAAAAAAATACCTGGCATTATCTTAAGGGAGTATTTGCATACCAACCAGTACCAAATTAACCCTCACCTTTTTAAATCAGGTCCATAAAAACACGATTTTACCTTGACTCAGCTTAGTGGCCTACTGAATTCCTATTTACTGGATACAGAATAGTCGAAATATTTTTTTTAACTGTTTACAATCAAAAAATAACCCCTGGTCGATAATACTATTCCCTTTTAATGTATTTATCCCTGTCACTAATTGTATTCTGTTTTGTTCAAAGAATCTTATACGAATATTTTATTTTCAGTAATCTACAAGTTATTCCTACTGCTTTACGATTAATTTGAGTGAACTGGTCTATTAGTTTTTAAGGATTAGAATATTTTATTTAAACGATACTTGAAAAAACAATTTGCTTTGAAGTTAGTGAAATTAAATTAAACTAATCATACACGACTGGTAGATGGAAAATCTACTTTCATTTGCAGCCATTTAGTATTGTAGCTATTAAGTCTACTAAAATTAATGATCACCTTTCAGATGTAAGTACATTTAAAATATATTTGTATCTTGGACTATTATTTGATCACCGAAAGAAACATGTTTAAATTAAAACATCCTAACTTTTAATTCTGTTGAAAAATATCACGTGCAACGAAAAACTTGAAAATATTGTTCTCTTGCTAACGTCATTTCACTTATGAAGGGGAACAATAGATTTCGCATGTCATTTCATTAGTGTTCTGCACATTGTGTAATTAGTTAATCATATGATTAAAATCTATATCAATTACGGATATATTTCAATTCTGAATTTTGAAAATGACATGCATCAGCTATCTAATCTTCTGAAAATCTAGTTGTTGCTTGATGCAAGATACAGATCGATAATGAAAAACATTGTATCACACTTATCGGCTTAACTGAACCTATCATCACCAATAAATCTCACTGTGTCTGAGATGAAATTTCCTCATATAGAGCAATTACCAGAGGGTACTTTTATTTTTAAAATATGTAGCAAACAGAGAAATTGAAGCATCCCAAAATATCAGTGCTACCTACTTAAAGGGTCATATGAGCAAAATAGCACTTGTTATATCAAATAATGATTGATATTTGGATGTTTAAAGACGTGAATATTTACTTTGCAAGTTGGCATTATTTTTTGTGTTTTCTACTAAACAAAAGATTATGAGAGCAAAGCACTGGTAATATTATATATTACACCTATCGTTACTTTTAAAGTTTACCGAATATTCTGTATTAAAGTTAGTCTAGTTACGGATTCATATCAATAGATTTGCTTATTTATATAGGATGAATAAAATATGGCTAGCAGTGGAATTCGGGGCACGTACTTCTTCCCATTTGGAACTCATGAGCTGGATGTACCTGCATCTTGGAGTGAACATCAGGTGCAGGTGCATCCGGCTGATGAGTTCCGAAAGGGACAAAACACGGTTCCTGGATTCCATTTCTAGCCACATTCTATATGAACTTGTGATATAATGTATATATATATATATATATATATATATATATATATATATATATATATATCATAAGATTCTCTTATAACAACGAAGACTGATTGTTTCACTGAAAATATCAACAACGGGGTATTCCAAACCATTTCAAATAGAATTAGATTTGCTTGTGTTAGTTGGATCTAAACTTTCGACAAACACGTAATTGGTTCACACGTCCCCTAGTTAGAGATACAAAGTTTAGTGTGAAAACCTTTTTCAGCCAAGATTACTTGTGCCGACCACTTGTGGCTGCTTAGTAATAAGCAGTTAACTAGATAGATTTTTCCATTTAACAATCTGATAGGTAGCAGCCACCTTTGAGTTATGTGTATTGGTACACACTATGACCCCTTTTTCTAATACTTCATTCGTACAATTCATAAGAAAATTAACCATGGAAACCTATCGACATCATTAAGTAGTCTAGTTATCGAAAAATCTATCCAGTATTAGTCTAAGTAATTCAGACGCAGCAATGTACTTTTAAAGAAGAAACCATTACTCACCTGTGAGATGTATCAGACAGCACTTAAATATATTTCAATACATTTAAACGTGCTTAATTAAAAAATGCGAACAATTCGTTTGTTCTGATATTCTGAATACAGAATACTTAAAACTATCAAAAATTTAGCCTTCCATTGATATATATATATATGTCTTTGTTAATAGTACTTTATATACAAAGTAAATCAATAATTTAATTTATTCAAATAAGTGATCATAATTTGATTTTTGTGCAAAATAGTGTTAGAAGAAAACCTTTACATTCTCTTGTAGTTCCTTGTAATCCGACTTTATAAACAAAGCTGACTTCAGTGTTTAGAAAAAAGAAATCGTAACAATAAATCTTTAAAAATAGTACATTTTAGTCTATTTAGTTCACATAATTTAACTAAAGTACAGGAAAAATTTGTCCATTCTCTTTGATTACATTCCGTCAGATTTCCGTTTTCAGTATAAACTACTTGCTAGTAGATAGAAAAAATGCATTAATTCGAAATAAGTTCGGTACATTTATATGTCACTGCAAATTTCATAAAACTGTTTATTTTTTATCAATGAAAAGTGTTTGATCATTTCTGTTGCGGATAATGATTGTATGATCTTATTTCACAGATATTCAACCTCACCTCGATTCTTCAGTTTTAGTTATAAAGGCAAATAGGATTTTATCATAAATTCGACAGATAACTGGTGAAACTGTTTGAAATCGGTAAATAATTTGGATGAAACTTTATTATGAAAGAAATAGTTAATTTTTCTCTGCAATTGAATACAAACAGTGAAGAGTTAGTGTCTTTATTTTAATGTATTCAAAATGAGTTTGTTCTACTGACCTCTTACTGATATTTTGAAAAACAAAATATTTGCTTCCCATTTTATTATACTAAACGAAATTTCTATTTCTATCTAGACCTAGCTGAATGGAAATTTATAGCATCGATTGTTGACAGGCAGTCAAGTATATCAAGTATTATTCAGCGATTAGAAATTCTCGACATGTGATTAACATCACAAGTATACAAATTCACATTGTGTTCCGTAACAAAAATCTTTAAAATACACTGATGAAAATTGGATTGCTCATTGATTCTTTAGAATTTTCTGTTATTACCTAAATGTTTCCAAATGAAAGTACCCAACATTTTTCAGTGATACTAAATTGTGATTACTATAGAATTGAAAAGAACGAGGCGAACAAAAATCTGCCCAGAAAAAAACAAGTAAAACACATTTGCCGTTTATAGATATATATATATATATCTCTAGGCGTTAAGTTAATTGACAAAATAAAGTTATATTTTCCCAAACCTTAAAAATGCAATTAGTCAGCCTGAAAATAAATCACTTTTGAAAATATGAAGAATTGTGTTTTCTGATTTATTAATTTGGGAATGAAAAATCTCACGAGAAAAGGTTTTTTCTTCTTAAAAAACGTTTAGTATAATGTAAGTTGTCCTTAGCATAGTTATGCTAGATAAAGATAACAGTATTAGAGAAAACTTACAAATACTATCACAAAATAACAGTAGAGGTAAACTATGCTGCATATTAGGATTTGAAATGACATGCAAAACCTGGTACATACTAAACATTCATCATTTCTTTCAGCGGCAAATTTCTGATATAACTAACCTGAAAGATAATTAGGATTTCGAAGGTCCTTGAAACATGGTGACTTCAGACTAATAGTAAAATGTATTTTTACGTTAATTCTGAGTCGCACTGCTCTCTAGTTAATCTTGTTTCATTCAAAAATTGCTCGTAGATTAGAAGAGGAAGTTCAAAGCTCAATGGCGTTTTACTTGTTTATTGTAATGTTGCTGATAAACAAGAGAAAATACGTCTCAGCTACCACCAGAATGTAAATACCATACAACTGAAACTATCTGTAACACGTGTACTCAGCAGTCACTGAAGGGCAGATAAGATCTAAGATCACAACACACAAAGTTAGCTGAGCACTTCACATCAAGAGAGAACACGAATTGGTAGCTACGGCACTCTTTATTTTTAAAATTAAATAATGCGGGTTTTTTACAGAAAATGGATTGTCTTATGAGTGATCCTGTAAGTTCAGAGCACGCAGGGCTTGTTCTTCAGCTTCCAAAGCGTTTATGTTTGATTGCCGTGCAATAGAAAGAAAAGAGGACGCGTTAGCCACACCATACATAGTGATTTTAACTCCGTTGCACATATGTTTGTTGTTTTACAATATTCTACTCTAAGTGTCAAATGATAAGTGTTTACAAAGTTCCAACGCCAGTTAATTACATAAATCAGAGTTTGAATAGGAGTTTCAGGACATAATAATATATTCATATGTCACGAACGCAACAGCCTCTGAAATATATGTGGTGATCTATAGAAATACATAAAACTTGAAGTTAATCCATATTATTTGATTATAAAGCTGAGGAATCTTGCATTTGACTTCACCGAAAATCAAAATTATATTTTGTGATTTTTATTACAGGACAAATCGACTGCATAGATAGACTGTAAATTTACTCTGAAACCAAGCAGTTCTGAGTAGTCTTCAGTTACTTTCTCTTTGATATTATTCCTGCACGTAAAGAAAGTCTTATGATTTAGTCATATCACTTCAGTAATGTTTCTTACTACAACTCCGTTATATATTTATTGCTTTAAAGTAAGATATTCGGCAGCCTTCAGCCCAATTACTTGCTAAAATATGCAGCATATAACTCTACGTTTACTTTAAACATGTTGGTCTAACTGTAATTTCTTGATGATAGTTACCTAACTATATGTCTTACATGCAACACAAAACATGAAATATTTATCTTCAAGTGTTTGATATTTAATGTGACTAAGATTTTATTTAGGAGTTCAATGCAGCACAAGCATCAGTAATTCCATATTGCTATTGATGACAGAACACAGTGGACATGGTAGAATAACTCGTAGGTTTGTACTGCGACGACTGACGTTACACAGAAAAACGCACCAATGCTCATTATTCTGTGTTCACAAAATGAAATATGACACATTTGTAGATTCATTCACAATTTAAATGAAATATATTATTATTATTATTATTATTATTATTATTATTATTATTATTATTATTATTATTGATAGTATTGCCAATGTAACTCACTTCAGTTAATTATTTCATACAATTAAAACTTCGTAGATAAACTAATAAAACAAGCTTATAATTTTCGCCCAACTGAAACAAAATCAAGGATCAAAACTACAGAAATTTAAAATAAGCTCTGCTAAGCAAATGTATCAAAGAACTGTATACATTACTTTCTGTCATTATGTCAATATATCTGAAGAGCGAAAACTTATTAATAAAGCTTAACAGACGGAATAAATAGACGAATTTCAATGTTGTTGATCAACACTTAATGCCTGCTGAGGATGTTTAAATTTTGTTAGGTGTCTTGATTTCAATGCATCATTTATATTTGATCGAAAATGATCCCATTGCTTGTAAATGTTTGCTGCAATTTACTAGACACGAATAAGTAAAAAAGTTGTATGATCACAATATCGATAATAGATTGTCGTAACTTTCATTAGTTACATTCTTTCATCAGCTATTGTAAAGATGGTTAGGTCTACACATACAAATTTATTGAAAACAATTACGATAGCCTTGGTAGTATTTATCAGCCAAAAAACATTCCAATAACATGAAGTGTTAACTGTTTGAATATCACAGCACTAAACAAAATAGGTAGTGAAAGTAGTGTATACGGCTAAAACATCCAGTAAATTGTTCGTTTAAACAAATGTATTGAATCAGGAGAGCAATGTTTAAACATCTTTGAATCGAATGAATAACAAAATAAAACAAAGCTAGTTTAACATCGTTTGAAACCAAATATTTATGATATACTTAATGTATCTTTCTTCTTCTCCTATTTTACAGCTTTTATTCAACAATAGCTCCTAACCCACAGTCTTGTTTTAAACCGAATTGTAAGTCAAAAAAGTTTTCTTCTACTTATGAAAATGATCATAGGGAAAACAAATGCTTCAGTAAATGTTTGCTTTAATGTTTCTGCCTTGATAATGGCAATGATCAAACCAAAGGAATAAATGAACATGCGGGAAAGCTTATGAAAGCGATACCGTATTTTTTGGAATTCGATGAAATTAATCGATTTTTCATATCGTAAAAAATTCAATGAATTAAGGCGATCAAGCTAAAGTTCGTGTTCAATTTTTAAACATCATACATGTTTTCAATATGAGACAAAGAATCGATATTAGCTGAATTTCGCCCATCATATCACTTGGTAAAATCAATAAGTTATTGGAGTTCACAAAATTCAAGTGACAGTTAAGCTATATCAATGAGCTTTTGTAACTAAATCCCCTTACAGTGTTTTTAAAAATAAAATCTGTAGTTTTGTCACTGACTATGTTAGTTAACACATCATTTGATTAGTTCTACTAATGATATTCTGTAACACTTAAAACAAAATAACATGACACTATTCAATTACATTAGGTACCGATTTCACCATGAATTTAAAAAAAATGAAATAGTTTCAGTGACAGATTCCTAGCCTCATTCCAAAGATTGATCTACTTGTTAAATGCCATGCTTTGTAATGTCACCGAATCAGCCTTGAATTCTAAGATGTTAATTTTGAATAAAAAGTTACATAGACTGTAAAATCCAAGTTGTTTCTCTACAGTTTTTAGTTAAATTAGTTCTTTTCTGAAGCTCCATTCCGTTGAAACAGTATTTTCACCATAGCTTTTGAATTTTATTAAAAAAGTTTGACAATCTTTACAGTGAGCTTTCCTTGTATTATTCTCGAACTTTATGAAATCTATCAAACAAACAATTTTCGTCTATTTCAATTAAGGAGACATTGTGAAGTAAATTACTTTTCACAAATAGACATGCCCAGAAATATTTAATGAGATTCAATTTCAAAAATGTTTATACTCTCAATGCATTTCATTTGCTCTAGGCAAAATAGGTCAGTAGTATTTTCATATAAGAATAGCAAATGAAAACAATCATTGATCGTTTATAACTTCACGATTTCGCACTCTATATGCCATGGAATGTTGTAAGGTTTTAGTCGTAAAAATTTGTTTTCACCATGAGTCACCTTTAAGCATGAACTATAATGATCAGTTGTATTTTGTTAATAAGCTTGTAAAATGTGACAATGAAGAAACGCATCATTCTAGGCTTACATGTTTAACGTCATCAATCGACTGAAGCTAACTGATTATTCAATATTCTGTCATGTCAGTTTAGACTTCAAGATATGTTTTTAGAATAAAATAGTGAGGCACATGAATAAGAAATTCTTGTAATACATAAACATAGACAAGGATAAACTAGGTAATTCGATCAGCGTCAGAGACTGTTCTTTCGATTACTTAAGTGAGTATTCACGAATGTAATATAGTATAGTTTCCTCTTTTAACTGCTTTTAATGACTTTGAATTGCGGAGATATAATTATTTTGTAGCTTAAGTTACCTAAAATAAATGCAAGAATCCATGGCATTTGAATAAAGAACAAGTAGCTTGAAAAAAATTTCATAGAACAATGGTCATACAAGAATATAAAGTTTATAACATCACTCTTTATTCATATATGTACTGTATAATAACTATGATTGGTGTCATTTGTGTAGTGAATAACCGGAAAACAATCTTTATATTTATGTATTTGCATAACCAGAAATTCCGTTCATTCCCTCTTCATATGATTTTCAACATTGAAGAACTTGAAGAAACCCTTCGTTCAATGTATGTTGTATCACAGAATACACGATTTAATCTTTCTTGCCAAGGTTACATTTTATGATAATTTTCAAATTGAAAAACCTTCACATAAACTTCCGTTCTAAATTAAACTAGTCTATTTACATGAAACTTTATATCTAACCGTTTTTTTGACGTATAGTTCACAGCGATACAATAATAGTTTTTTCCACAGAATTTGTCCGTGACTTTGAAATCATTATTCAACGCTCTTAATTTAAAATTTTTTGAGCGTTTGTTAACGAATATACTCTAAACTGATGCATTTGTAAAGCATAGTGGTAACTGAGATATATTTGCTGGTAAATAATGTATATTCTTATAATCAGGTAACACTGATGAATGCTTATTAAGCTGAAGAATTATTCTATTTCTAGTGTGCTTCTTATTTGATGTGAATTTAAAGTCATTTATCACCGAATTTGTCTCAAAACTTCGAAAGTGGTTTTCTCTGGGTATGATTGGCCCTTCCCTAAATATTGACACCCTAGATTTCCACTAAAAGCTTTGTAAACAGCAGCATCTTCTTATTTAAACCGAATGCCTATTAAACAATTATTCGGTTTTAGTAACTAGTAAACAGCTTTTATCAAGATTCCTTATTTAGCTACAAAGCCAATAATAATTAGATAATTTGTTGTCACTATTGATCGATATGCAGAATCAGACGAAAATGCTCTTATCATAATTACATTTCGGTTTGTTATTTGTCGCCAAATATTAAATAAAAAGTATCTGTGTGCCTTATTAATCCTGATTATAAAGGAAATGCATAGAAGTGATTACTATACTATTGCAATTTCATATTTCTATAAAACAATGATTTGTTTTGTTAATAGACAAAGTATTCAAACGAAAATAACTTACTGCATGTCTGATTTTTCAAAGCAACATGTACACTAGTATAGGATTATCTGTGCGACAATCTGACTAGATTAAAATATGGTAGGCGACATTGTATTTACGGGACAGGTTTGACACAACCACTTGAATGTGACTGTGATTGTTTATTAAATTCAAATAAAGATTTTACCGAGTAAATTTTTTATTAAAATTGAGGCTTGTGATCCGGAAACCTTGGAAAATGATGAACAATCTATCGAATCTTGTTCTAGATTTCACCGTGGAGAGTATCTGCGACTGTACACAAGACCAATATCAAGAATTTCAAGTTTTTACGATGAACATGAGTTCCTAAACTGTTGAACAACAATAAAAATAATCCACATCGCCATTTTCAGGAAAATAACATGAGAACAAGTAGATATGAAATCTATTATTTTAAATTGAGTGTTGGACCAGATCTTGTTTTCGGAGAGTTTGATTTAAAAATGATTTTAAAACGTGAACATGTATTAAAGTCTTGTATTTGAGGTCAATTTGAGATTATTTAAGATTATTGAAGATGAATATTTATTTTCGTTTAGTTCATAAAACAGTATGAGCTTTTGAAGGTATATTTTAAATTTATGTGAATTAAACGACAAATATTCAAGATAATACTGATTTCAGCTATTTTATGATGTATGATTTTTTATTTAAATTTTGTTAAGGTTACGGAAACTTCAATCAAAGGTACCAAGCATAGTATAAAAGCACTTGAATTCAGTAATTAATCTGATTCACAACTTAATTAATCTGGTTGAATTGTTTTTTCTGGTTGGGATCTTTTTAGCGAGTTAGTATTTTAAGGGATGAGGTTGTCAACCACATGACTGTCAGTAGCTTCATAGGGGCTCCAGGTAGTAGTAGTTTTCAACTAAAAAACGTATGAATGTCTCTTATACTGGCAGTGAATTAAGACATATATTTCGAATGGTCTTAACTAGTGATATTTAAAATATGAGACTAGTATTTATCTGATATTAGTAATAAGAATCATTTGACACTTACAAATGAAATTAGTATAATGTTAGATTTTAACAAAATGAAGTTTGAAGTTGATAAGAAAAAAGGTAATATCTTTTTTATTAAGTATCGTGAAAGTGATTAGTTTTGCTTTGATTGACAGGAAGGCAGGAACTTACAGACTAAATGACTCCAGGAATTTTGAAATTTAAGGATTACACTGGATAAATACTTCTTTTAGACAGTGGTGCAGAGAAGTACAAATTGAAGAAACGCCTATCACTTTGTCGAAAACCGAAATTTTATGCAAGCCTAATACGAAAGCAAGAAAGGTTTTTGGTATAATAACCAGAATTTATTGATAACAACTCAGAAAAAAGAATACGTAATATTTTGAAACGTGTCTCCGTCATCATATATGTCAGTTGGACTTACTTACTTACTGACTTACGCCTGTTACCCCAATGGAGAATAGGCCGCCCACCAGTTTTCTCCAACGAAATCTGTCATGGGCTTTCCTTTCCAGTTCTGTCCAATTTTTTTCATTCTTCTCATGCCTGTCTCTATTTCTCGGCGTAATGTGTTCCTTGGCCTTCCTCTTTTCCTTTGACCTTGAAGGTTCCATGTGAGGACTTGTCTTGTGACGCAGTTCGGTGCTTTTCTCATTGTGTGTCCTATCCACTTCTATCGCTTCTTCCTGATTTCCTCCTCCAATGGAATCTGATTTGTTCTCTCCCACAGTAAGTTGGTGCTGATCGTGTCTGGCCAACGAATCCGAAGTATTTTGCGAAGACAACTATTCATAAATACTTGTATCTTCTGTATGATGGCTTTTGTAGTTCTCCAAGTTAACACTCCATACAGCAGAACTGTTTTGACATTCGTACTGAAAATCCTGATTTTGGTGTTGATTGATATTTGTTTGGAGATCCAGATATTTTTCAATTATAGAAATGCAGCCCTTGCTTTGCCGATCCGTGCATTCACATATGCATCGGATCTACCTTGGTTATCGATGATGCTGCCAAGATATGTATAGGTGTTAACGACGTCCAAAGAATCTCCATCAAGCGTGATTTGGTTGGTGCATGTTGTGTTGTATCGTAGAATCTTACTTTTCCCTTTATGTATGTTGGACTACTACTGAAATTCGCATGGCGCTTTATATCCGCTCTGTTCTACTTTACAACATAAGTCCATCAAAAACTATAAATATGCCAAAGAATTTCATACCATCTGTTATACCCTCAACAACTTGTCGAATTCAAATGTTCGTAAAGTATGAACATCAAGAACCGTAAGACAAAGTACATTCAATTATTTTTGCGTGAATCGAATCTAAATAGCAACCGATTTGCATAGATGAATAACGTGTTGGAGAAATGTAACTTGTAAGTAACATCCATAAAGTCATGTGGATTACTAGTATAGAATACTTGAAGTGAAATTCGTTAATTATATCAGCGACAATTCGCAAATGAAAGAAATACCATGATGTAAGTCAGTACAAATATATGAAAATTCTTTTGATTACCTGAAAACAATAGCAAATATAATAATGGTGATAATACTAATTGAAAACCGCAATTGCTTAAATGGATTAATTGACAAGCGGTCAAATATTTTTACTTGATTAATGTTTAAAGAAATGAATGGACAACATTTTTTCAGATAAATTCTCTTCAGTCTCTACAATTATGTATCCTCATTAGTAATCCAGAAAATGGCCAGGTTTAAGGCAAACTACATTGTTTCCAGTTATAGCATATGTGAAGAGTTAGAATTGTTTGTGAAATAAAATAACATTGTCACTGTTGATATGATTGATATACGCTGTTTACTTTGAATAAGCCAATGCTTTAAAATGTAATTGTGACATTAATGATAAGAACCAGTATATGTCAGATAGGGTAATAGAAATGATAAAACAACTATCAAATTCGATCCAGCATTTAGTGCATAATATTATATAAATTCAATTAGAGTTATCAAAGAGAGATGAGTGCTGTGTATATTGATCATGTTTTCGGAAGATGAATAGGAATGTTAAACCAATAACAATAATAATATAAGTAGTAAGTATTTTCAATTAGAGTTATGGAGATTAGTGTTTTTACATATTTGAAATCATCCATCAATCATTGAAGGTCCCGGGTTCGAATCCTGAGAGGTGCAGGAGTCGTGGATGCGCACTGCTGATGAGTCCCATACCAGGACGAAACGGCCGTTCAGTGCTTCCAGGTTTCCAATGGCGGTCTAACAATGACTGACTGATGATATCAAATGCGTAAAATAGTAAGTAGTTTGAAGATATGTGAATAAACACAACAAAGATAATGAACTTTTAAATTATGAGAACATTAGTTGAAATGGGTCACTCTATAGTTAAGATAATCGCTGGTACTGGAGAAAGGATCATGTTGTATATGTTGAGGTGTTGAGCTACTAGTTTTCTCCGATATCTCAAGTAGTATATGTACTGTACTGATGTACATCATGTGAAATAAAATGTTTATGTTTTCTAGCTTAATAAACTGATCATAGAACTGACTTTCAAACAACCCTATTGCTTTTCCAGGGGAAATTGATTCTGATTGATACAGTACAGTAAACTTTTTTTGTAACTACTGTTGTTGGTTATTTCTGTGAAGACTCTGGAATAGCTGTCACTTCACCCATCGAACATCATTCGACCACGACTTTCTAATATGCTTAAAGTCCTTATTTGTTTGTGAGCTATGACAATATATATTTTTCATTAAAATTGAATTGGTCTTAAGCGTCCCTCATAAATCTCATCAATTAGTGAAATTAAATTGGTTATCAATTAGTTACACGGTATTATTTACATAGACTATTCGATCGTTTATAATTGAATATTTCAATAAAATAAAAAAGTCTATACAATTACCCAAATTATTAGACAATTAAAATTCATTTGAGCTAACAAGAGTTTGCCTAATTTTATTTTGAACTAAATAACTGAAAGTGTATAGTTACACATTAAGTAAATAAGTTTATAGTAGTGATAAGTAGCTCATGTTTTCAAAATTTTCTATAGCTATTTGATTATTTAATTAAACTGTACCACTCAACAGAATTGTCATTGGTTTATCTCTCGGGCATAACATTTCACAACTGGCTTAGTAATATTTAAAGATTCCCACTGTGAAAATTAGAACAACCTGTATAAGCAAACAATATTGTTTTCGATTAGATCGTCATCAGGCTTTACTCTAATATACATGACGTAACTAACGATGGACATTATATTTTTTTATTTTTATTTTATTTTTATTTTTACAAATTTGCTTATTACGTAATGTTTTTGATGTTTTTGATGATTATTTGAATTCTATTCATCCACCTTTGACCTACTTTAGTTATCACATTTTATAAATTTTCCTACTACTATCTGTTCAACTATCTTCCTACTATCCACTTGTACTTTTGCCTCTTTCATTTCATTGTGATTATCACTCAAATTGCCTTGATTGGTTTAATATTTTCATATAAATATTCATGTATATTAGAGTAAAGCCTAATGACAATCTAATCGAAAACAATATTGTTCGCTTATATGTATTGTTTTAATAATATTTCTTCGATAGTCACATACTTTGCTTAATATGATACAAACTATTATAAATAATTTACTAAGCATTGACACATGACATGACAAAAATCGAAACACGTTATATGTCATGATAGATAGAAAAATTATTCGAAATTTTTCCCTCTACTTGTCGACGTACTTACTGTAAGCAGGCACATTTTCCATCTATTTGGAAATGATTCTACTATCAAAACTACATAATTATTTATTTGTTTTGTCACATTAGATGTTGAAAGTTACATTGATAATTCAGAGAAGCTCTGTAAATAATTCCCTTATGGATCAGCATCTTGGAAATTGCATAAAACTTGCGATCTGATTTTTAATACAATTAGAATTTTCTCACAACCTGGCCAAAACTAGTTAGTATGTGGTTGTGTAATACGCAAACAGGAATGATAACTACAATCATCGATAACTAAAACCAATCAATGACTAACCAAGTTACAGTTTAATTATGAACTTAGTAAGTATAAGAATAAATGATTTTACCAGAAATCTCTGCTGTATGCGTAGTGAATAAAAATGTTTTTTTTTAAATCAAAGAAACGAGAAAAAAGGCTTTTCATTACCAGAGGACAAAAAAACTACTAAAAACTTTAGGGTGGTATAGGTATTTTACTGTAATTATCTAAACTGAAGAACCGTTCGGTTATTTAAAAATTCCTTAATTATGTTAAGAACTGTCCAGTTAAAAAGGACAATAAGTAACTTGTATTATGAAAATTAGAGCCATCAGCGAATAGAGAAAATGTGTCTAAAAACTAAAATGTCTGCATGCTTTCTATTTCTGATATTCAATTCATTATTTTATCACGTAGTTTCTGTTCATGATGAAAGAATCTCTTATTTTACGTAGGAATGATATTGAAAAAAATTTTGAAAAAAATCAACATTTATTCTGAAGCCTTATTTCAAAACTAGCATGGGATTTGTTTTAGCAAAATATTTGTCTCGTTTTTGTCATGTACTTTGTGCTTCTTTATTACTTTAGAAATTTTCTTTCATCAGAGCTATCACTTATTAACTGATACACAGTAGTTACACTTTTTCTATCGTTTCTACATACCCACGAAGCGGAATTTTTTTCTTATCAAATGTAAGATTTGTTTTTACCAAAAGTTAGATATAATCTCTGGTTTCATATATTCTTCACTTTAGAAAATAAATAGCCAACTTTTAATAAGTCCCTGGAGTTCGATAGAGTATTGAGAATGGTGAAATCTTGGTTACATATACTGTTGGTCTGATTGAAGTAAGAAAACGAAAATCATATTAGTTTTACAGACGATTTCATAGTCTAATTTCATATTCCATTGAATAACGACTTGATTACATGCCAAGCGAATTCAGACAAGCTCAAATCAAATCTGTATTTTAAGTTGGACCGGCACATTTACTTTTATTCATTTACTTAGTGTCGGTCAAGTCTCACCGGAGATTTGTTTTTGTCGAAATTCTAAAGAATCATGTTTTTTGTGTAATAAGATTGAAATCGCAAAAAGGAAAGCTAATGCTACAAAGAAGTCAATATTGTGTTCTTTCTTATACACTTGTGGAACTAAATAATTCAAAGGATGAAAGCTCACAGTTAGGTTATTGACATTTAGTTCGTTAGATTGTTTCATCGAATCACTGATTGATATTTCACAAAAAAAAATTTATCATTTTTCTTTAATTTTAATTAATAACATTGTGAGTATATTTTTAGTGCATAGCTTGGTTAACTTTATAAACTTGAAGAATTAATTAAAATCATTGGGACAATTGAAAAAAGACTGGAAAATTTCAGGGTTAATTTACTGGAATAAAAGAGCGTGTGGTAAGATGTTTGCAAGGAAACTACAAAATCTCCCAGTAAAATTTGTTGTTTAAAAGCAAATCTTGTTCACAGTTAAGTTACACTGTTGCTAGTGATTCTTACTTAGTAAGTCGATGTCTTGATGATGGTTAATATTTTCAGATATTCTTAGAAATTGTTGAAGTATATATATATATATATATATATATATATATGACTTTCTCTTTGATAACTTGACGACAATGCATGAGAATTATGAACATCTATTTATTGACGGTAGATATTATTTTAATATTCATAAATTGACTAAAATTAATTCATTTCTTTTATCGCTTCCCCAGTAGATCTATATCATTATAATTTATCCATCAATTATTTCATTGAACATTGAATTGGAAATGAACAAGCTCGAATGTAATTTGTGTTTTAATTTGAATTCAAAAAAATTCATTTTACAAGTTATTGTTTGGATTCGTTGAAGCAAAATTAATTAGGTAAACAAAAATAGTTTTTTTCTTTTTAATGAAAAGCTTTTTGATTCATTTTTAACTATTGATATTCAATGAAGCATAAGTTAATCGACCATGATAACTATTCATCACTGGAAATAACAAACATAATATTCTCTCTCCTATGTAGACATGAATGACAGATAACAATTTCATTCCAATTCGATGTTTACTTTTTATAATGAAAATATTTACTGCAAAAAATATTACTTTTGATATTACAGTAAAAATATTTCCATTAAATTAGAAGCAATGACATGACGGGTAGAATAGTTGTATGAATTTGTTTGCATTGAAAGCTGTGCTGTTTTCCTCATTCATGGAACTATAAACTTCGACTAAATTATAATAAGTCACTTTAAAATTTTGATAAATAAATTGTTTGATCGACGCAAAATATACACGTTGCGTTATTTTAAGTCTAATTGAAATAAGTGGTGATTAGTGTAGGAACATTGAATTACACATCAAATTACACACTTTTGGTTTGAAACTTGTTTTAAGAGTCACATGTGTGCTTCCAGGCTTAGTAATTCCGTTCACCTCATTTTCTGTACTTGTTAATCAATGATGAATTCATAATGTTTTAATAATAACTACAATTATTCACTTGTCATATGTGAAATAACTTTGTTATACTTCAACTCACGTTTCACGTTAGGTGCATACTTCATATGCCGTGAACTGATCCATTTACTGACACAGCTTAACGTTCTGGTAACAGTTGCGGTACAGAGATAATCTGCAATCTTCAAAATCTTTAGTTATATTTATCTAGCATTTAAAAATACACATTTGGAAAAAAACAGGACTTGGCATCTGTATTTAAAAGAAGTGTCATTGGACATTGACTATTCGATGATTATATGCGTAATGTAGACACAGTACCAGATTAGTCAAACAAAGTAGATTTCTACACATTTGAAATCATTAATCAATCATCATTGTTAGACCACCATTAGAAACCTGGAAGCACTGGACGGCCGTTTCGTCCTAGTATGGGACTCCTCAGCAGTGCGCATCCACGACTCCTGCTCCTCGCAGGATTCGAACCCGGGACCTTTGGCATTGTAGGCGAACGCCTTACCATCGGACCACTGGGCCGGCATCCAACGGTGTTAATGTCTAACTCTGATTGATCTAGGGAGGTCGCGCAAAATCCCTAGATCAATCAGAGTTAGACATTAACACCGTTGGATGCCGGCCCAGTGGTCCGATGGTAAGGCGTTCGCCTACAATGCCATAGGTCCCGGGTTCGAATCCTGCGAGGAGCAGGAGTCGTGGATGCGCACTGCTGAGGAGTCCCATACTAGGACGAAACGGCCGTCCAGTGCTTCCAGGTTTCTAATGGTGGTCTAACAATGATGATTGATTAATGATTTCAAATGTGTAAAAACGCAAACCTCCAAAACTGTGCCCCAATATAAAGTAGATTTCGCTGATTCATTCATCGCAACTATTATTTATTTATAAGATCAGTAGGTGGACAGACGACTAAACTAGTGGAGAATAAAGAACTGTAATTTTCCAGGGAATAATGAACATAAAATTATAAATTCTATCAAATGTTTGTATGTAAAATATCCAAGCCCCAATTTGATCAATGTGCACTCAGAGTCATTACCATTTTAAAACATGTACTGTTTACTAAATTTCTGAAATTTCAACAGGAAAATCATTTTAAAAAGCGAAGACAAATGCATTCTAGCTGTTCATTTAAATAAAGTGAGAGAATAGTTCTTCTAAAAATCAACATCTGAACAATTACAAAATGGCACATACAACAGAAAAATACATCTTTTAAATGTAATCCTACATAAATAACTCGACATAGTCGATTTTAGAAGTAAAATCGACTGGTGGATTGCAGTTCTTAAATAAGCCGAATGACAATAATCCATTAAAAAAAGTTTTCCAGAATTAATGTATACATTTTCAGCTGAACTCTTGCTGCCTGTATCGAGTTAGGTTACCTACATGAAACGAAATTTATTCACTGTTTATGTTACTGTTTATGAAAATCATTATTTATTATCGTTTTATTTACTGATTAACTACTTGCGAGAAATTTCAGTTTTCCAAAATTATTGATTACTAACGAATATAATCGTTGTTTATCTTACTTGTCACCATTTCTTTACCGTCTTTTTAAACTATCAGCTTCTCTCTCTGAATATTTATATATATATATATATATATATATATATATATAACATTTAGCTGCGATAGATTCGATGTAGGGCTCACCATTTTAGCGGCGCGTGATATGACTCCATATTTGCGAATGATTGAATATGCGATGAAATAAATGTTCTCGTCAGTTTCCGTAAATCATAATCAGGCGAACGTTTATTAGTGCGACAGTGGTAGTTAAAAGTCAACTACGAATTCAGTTGAATAAATTTATTTTCAGGCAATCTTTCGTGCAGGCGGACATGATAATGAGAAGCGTACAAGCGAAGCGTAGTAAAGAACGTGAGTGAGCCAATTACGTGCGAAAAAGCCATGACTCAGCACTTATGGTCAGACAAAACAAGCAAGACAAATAATAAATGCAACAAGCGGTTCACACACATACTGAATTAGAAATAACCAACACAAAGACGAGCAAATAGTAACTCGAGAAGAAGGGTTTATTTAATCTGTCGGAAGGCTTGGGACCGAGCCCTGTGAACTCTATATAAGTACAAGCACTAGACATACCTACAGGTTATGACGACATGAAGTACCTTAGTTTATTAAGGTATAACTCTATACGTCACATTACATTTTATACCCTGATGCACATTTTTAAAATCTCTTTTTCACCATCAAAGCACATCATATATTAAAAAAATAAATGCATTTTAACTGAAATACACTTGTGGGTTAATAAATACTCAGACGAAAATATTTGCTTCAGAATTTTTTCACAGCAAATATTTATTGCTTACATTCCGTGTAAAGGTTCAAATCTAAAGATAATTTTAATGCTACATCTGTGATACATTTGATAACAATAATTAACAAAAATAATCATTACGATCACAGACATTTTTCGACACATTGTCATAAATGCGTTGTTTTTCTTCCCTATGTACATGTTTATGAACAATTACAAAAAAGACTATGAAGGTGAGATGGGCGCCTGTAAATTAAAATAATATATCGAAAAATGTGAACAGGTAGTAAAAATGTATTTCTTCTTTTTGAGTGTATTGTGTTCTTCTTTCATACCAAAAGCGTGACAAATTCACATTTATGATAAATTGACCTGTATACTGACAAACATTTATACTTTAAGGGAATCCAATAATGTTACCATCTAAAGAGTCTTCGCAGGGATTCCTCCTAGAGTTACGTTGAGAATGGTTGGGCATAGGGTTAGCAACTTCATCCATAGGAAAGAATATTTCCAAAAAAAACCGATCAGACAAAATCATTTGAAATATTTAAACTATGCCCTGAAAGTTGTACGGTTGTTGAGTCATGACTCCTCATTCTGAAAGCCTCCTTCCTTAGAAAATCAAGAGGTCGTTGTCCTTTCTAAAAACAAGAACATTAATAAGTATATGCGGCTGAGGTTACCATGCTATCAACGGAATGGTTATAGGTGAGAACATGTACTCAGAGCTACATGTGTTTCATCAGACCATACAGCAGAGAACCAGATCAACCACATCTGCGTGAATAAAAAATTACAAAGTCCATGGAAGATGCACGAACGAAGAGAGGAGTCCAAATAGCTTCAGATCAACTATATGTTAGTGACCAAAAGAAAACTAAGGCTAACTAACGAGTCATTGAAAAGTTAGGGAAGCAGCATTATGAAGGGTTGATAAGATCTTCTTTTGAGATAACAAATTCATTGTAGTTCCTGGTAAATGTTTCAAAGCTTACAAGATGTGCTCAAGGAGGTGGAAATCACTACAGTATACCACTGGAAAGGGATTAAAAAAGCTATAACATTAACATCTAAATAGGTGCTGAGCTTCAAGAAGTACCAGAATAAAATGTAGATCTCTGAAGACAACCTAGATACGACTCAAGAAAGGGAAAATGAGAAGACAGAAATCAACAACAGCTGAATAAGGGTGAAATCCATGTCACAATCCGAACAAACAGAACAAATAAATAAATGAAGATGAGCATCAGAGCTGACTCATCAATGACAGCAGTAAAAGCCACAACAGAAGGATATATGAAACAATTATATAGGACAACGAGAAAGCTCGTTGGGAAATATGGTAAACCAGAGCAACTAGTCAAGAAAAAAGAGCCAAGCCTACCGCTGCGATTTAAGAGCAGCGAAATAGGTGGGTAGAAAACCTAGAAGAGCTCTTGAATAGAAAAACCGCATGGAACCCACCTAACATCTAAGCAGCACCTACATATCTCCCAAGTGATGTTAGTCCTACAACAATCGAAGAGAATAACATAGCCATCATACAGATCAAGAGTTGCAGAGCAGCAGAATGAGATAACATAATATTTGAGGCACTGGAGTCAGACACGGAGGTAACTACTCTCTCTCCAGAAATATTTAGAAGGAAGAACAAGTGCCAACGGACTAGAAATTATGGTACTTCATCAGGATTCCAAAAAAAGAGGCCTCGGTCTATATGAAAACTACAGAAGCACCACACTGTTGTTATTTCCAGGTAACGTTTTAGATCGAAAATATCTGGACCGAATGGAAGATTCCATAGACTCACAGCTCGAAAAGAAATCATAAGGTTTGATGCTAATCCCATGTACTACTGGAGATTCATACGGAATTTCGAGGACTGTTTTGATGAAAGCGTCGGATCTCGACCTAAGTTAAACTATTTGAATCACTATTGTGATAGTGAAGCCAAGGCTACTATTTTTTAATGTGCATTGCTCGAACCAGAAGAAGGCTATCGTAAAGCGTTAGAGCTTCTTGAGGAAAAATTCGGTCAGAAACACATGGTAGCTCATACATTTATCGATAAGATGCTGAACATTCCTGCTATTAAGGGGAATGACCCAGATAATTTAAGAAGGCTGGCTCGTGAGATGCATATTTGTGAGCTAACGCTCACACAAATGAACTATCTGTCTGATCTTAATTCCACAAAAACCATCGTATGCATGTTTTTAAAACTCCCGCTATACCTACAGAGGGAATGGGTTAAAGTAGCATGTCAAATTCTCAAGACAGGTAGAGAGCCCTTGTTCAAGGACCTCTAAGAATTTGTAAAAGAACAGTCAGATATAATTAATACTAGATACGGCCTACCTGTCAGCCGCGGCAACAATAGTGACAAAAGGGATTTCGGTGCTTCGAAGGGGAAAACTAATGCAAGTTACAACACAGCAAGGATAATATATGCGAGCACTAATGATGGCAATGCCTCTTTACCTAGTTTATCCTGTCTGGAATGCTGAAGCAATGTCAGAAGTTTAAGGACAAAAATGTTAGAGAAAGGAAAGAGTTCGTCTTTAAGCAAAAGTTATGTAATGTTTGTCTGAAGGCAAACCATGTAGCAAAAATTGTCGATCACCGAGGTCATGTGCTGTTGAAGGATGTGGCTGGAGACACCATACCCTGTTACATGAGAAGCGGGAAGAACGGAGAGATACTAACAGTGATGCCTACATTAATACTCAGATTTGTACGGAGGAAGGCGTTAAGTGCATACAGAGGCCAGTGGCATTTGCGGTAGTTCCCGTATAGATAAAAATGGTGAGAGGATTATTCAGACTTGCGCCTTTCTAGATAGCGGATCAGACACCTCTCTCATAGTTGAAGATCTAGCTGATAAGTTAGGCCTCGAAGGAAAACCGAGAACGGTATCTCTAAAAACTATTAGTAACGAATCGTCGTTGGTATCCAAAGAGGTCGATATAGAGTTGCACTCGATAGACTTTTCATCATCCTTTAAGATCCAAAAAGTGTTGATAGTCAAAAAACTACCGGCAGTCCACAGGACTGTGCCAACAGCGCATCAAATGGCATTCTGGTACTATCTAAAGGACGTAAGTTTTCCGAGAGTATAAGATGAGAATGTCAAACTGTTGATTGGGTGTAATGCACCGGTCGTACACGAGACGAAAGAGATAAGAACCGAAAAGACGAACTGCTGTGAGGACTATATTGGGTTGGACATTGTTCGGCCATTACGGGGATCCCCGTGAAAGCTACTGCTTACTTAATTATCTGTCAGCTAAGAAGAAATTCCGTCTGATTATAATCTCGGATCAAATATTTCATCACGTGTTGTGAATGCTGATGTGTCGAAAGGTGCTTCGGTTAATTTATGGACATCAACATCTACAAGTCATGATTCTGCCTCATGTGTTTTTTCTACATTGGCTAAAGTAGTTACAACTTCTCACGCAGGCTGTAAGGATTCGAAAAATCTAAAGGATCCTGTTAAGGAAGTAGTTGAAGATAAACAGAAAGAAACGTTAACTTTGGCGGAAGTCGACCTAGGTGCTGGTGAAAGACAAATACCAGTCATTCGACAGCACTGCCGAGCTCATATTTCCGATGCTAATAAACAGAAGTGGAATAATCTTGGACCTTTTCATTTCCATTTAAATGATATACACAACAACAGTGCTGAAGAAAATAACGAATCTCCCTGTAGGTCACGGATAGTAGTGCATTTAGTGTATGAAGTCAGACTATTGATTAATACTCTCATTTGGTTACAAATGCCTGCTGCTCTAGTTGACTCACGAACTTTGAGAATAGGTGCAATTAACGAGGAAGATCATACTGAAGGAAATATTACCGTATACTAGTCCAAAGAGATGAGTAAACGAACGCTGGAGATAGAGCGGAACGTCCGAACGGAAGTATCATTTTTCAAAGGTCATCAGTTTCCTGGAAACCTAACCAGAAGAAATATTTTGTCGTATGTAGCATTAATCTTTGATCCTGGAGGCGGTATACGGAAACACATCATAAAGTCAATGAGAAGGAATCCACAACAGAGAGTCTCAGTGTTAGTGAACAATACTGGCTTGCCGAGAAATCTGCGGGCAAAAGCTATAGTTAGACAGGTCAGTTGTGCTACAGATGGCCGAGTCAGAACGATTCGATTGAAGACAGACATCGCAGAGATCAACCGAGATATACGAAACCTATGCCTACTGGAAGAGGTCGATTATTCGAGCGCGACGGCAACGGAGCCCAGACGTGGTGACCGCTTCGGGGGGAGTGTTAGTTATTTCCATAACTAACTGTAGTTATGTCGTAACCAACCAATCAAATTGTGGTTTAAGCGCCCACCACGTGATCTGATCTGACGTGTCTTTAAACCTTCTTTGTTGTAAATGACCTACAAATTGATTGACATAGGGTTAGCTGTTAGATACTGATCACCAGCCTATGTCTACGGAGGGTTGCAAGAATAAGCAAGTAAGGAGATGTTGTAAATAAAAGTGTAATTTTATCAGTCTCTCTCTAAATGATCTAAACAGCCAGATTTTTTGACAGTAATTCTTTAAAAGGAATTTCCCATTTTGTCCTCTGTTAACAATGCTTACTTTTCCTGAGGAAAAAAATACAATAAATTGACAACCGATTCTAAATGACTTTGTCTTTTTAAATATGACTATATCGAATGTTCTAGTCCATAATTGCGTTTAATATACTTGTCTGTTCAATTCGCCAGTATGTTTTTGTATGTTCCTTCCAGATCACATTTTGTTTTATCATTTATTGAACAACTTGTAGAATTTTTGGTGAAACATAAATAAACTGAACTGAATGCTACAATGTATGTTGTTCTGTTGTTCACATGATGATCTGCAATAGTGTTCTTAGAGTTTTGAAAATAGCAAAATATTTGTAAGTTATGTTTCATATACAAAGATAATGTGGGTTTTTTTAGTAGTGATTGAAATTAAAATTTATCGAAAACTCCCGTATTGGGAATCAGAGCAACATATTTTGTTTACAATTAAATCTTCTTCCGGCGTTACTCTTATTGACAGTAATATTTGTATATGAAACTAGTAAACTAATTAAGACAATTTATGAGTCAGTGATAACAGTGGATTAAAAAGTACAAATTGATCATGTGATGTCAAGTGTTCTGGTTATGAGAAGATTAATAAAGGTTTCAATCAATATTAGATAAGAACGTAGTAGGTCAAACGGCCTGAGAAACTAGACCTTAGGTCAACAGTTAATAGAATTATAGATTAAGTAAAAAGAAGTATTCAACTAATTGGATAGCGAGGCGTATATACAAAGAAAATAAAGAGTGGGGGTTATAGAAAAATAAGCGAACAGGCAAGGAGTATAGAAAACAATAAATATTGGTAAATTCTGCCAAGGAAGAGAAAGAGGCCTGACAAACTTCTTCTGGACACAAAGACTTGGATTGTTAGCTCGAATCTCCATAGCTTCTGTTGTGTAAGAGACAGGATCGAACCCCATTTAGAAAAGGAAGTATATAACAAATTATTTTAAATGATTTATTTCTATCTACTATATGACCGCACTCAATCAGAACTGAGCTGAGGATTGTTTTGATTACGCCTATTCCTAACCATGAGGAGTGGAGCTCCCTAGCTCGTCAGGTTAGTTATCTGGTTGTATACCCAATATAGTTTTCTGCACAGGAACAGCTGGCTTAGTAGATAGACTGATTGAGCAACAAAGGGGACGTTTAATGCAGACAACATGTCTGTCGTTTTTCTAGCTGACCTGTGACGATTCCTCGATTGAAGGACACATAATTTGGTTTCGCCACATCCACGTATATCTAGGAATACATAACTAGCTATATCTCCATTAAATAGTACTGTCAGAAAGAGAGGTTTATTTTTCACTGTTAATATCTCTATCTTCCTTTTCATTGTATGTAGGTACTTCTTCAGAAAACCATGTGGATAACCTATGTCAATCAACATATTAAGACTGAGCTCCAGCTCTTTGTTTAAGGCATCGTCTGACCACATCTACCTAGCCGCACTTGCTAGATATCTAACCAGGTTTCGCTTGCAGTGGTTGGTTGCAAAGCCGATGAAAAATGAGTTCTAAACTTTCTGATATGACCAATATCTTTTCTATTGACAAAAATGTCAAAATGTAGTTTGTTATCGAGTTCCTTCTCACACAAATCTAGTTGCTGAGTGTATATTTTTGAATTGCTCCAAGAGCTCTCCTTAAATAAGGTCTTGATTCAATAAAAATGAAAGTATAATATAAGTATCGACAATAAAATTTGAGATATCGATAACCTCCTTGAGAGATCCACTCTCTGTTTTTATTAGAAAGAAATCGGCAAGGACAGAATCCATCGCTATTCCATTAACTTGTCTATATGTTATCGAAAACAAATCCAACGTTAATTGTGCATTTCAAAAGTAATTCTTTCAAAATGTCCTCGGAAATCCCAATATTGAGTTGTCTCTGAAAGTTGTTGCCTCACAATGTCGAATGTCCACATTAAAAGTACATTGGTAAATACTGAAGCATCATCTAGAAATATCATATTTCCCATATAAATCCATATGTTCCATCATAAAAATGAAATCAAAACCGTCTTCAACGCTTCTTCAGACGATTAATTTTTGCAGAGGATCTAGGATTCGAACTAATCTACTGAATATTATTGTATGCTTGAGTAATGCCTAAAGAATATCTAATTGAAAACTATTTCATATTCTAAATTATAATTTGTAATGAATTGCTTTGTTTGTCCTAAGTGATAAGATAGACATTGAGATGAGATGATTGTGTAGGTTGTGATACTGGCTAATGTACATTGCTTTCTGACAGTATAAGACTGAAATTAAAACTGACAATAATAATTCGACTTATACGTATTCCATGTTTTCTAGCTTATCGCTAGATATTCTAGAAATTAGAGATGACAGTAAGTGGAGGAAAAGCTAGTTAATCTGTCAGTAATGTTTTACGCTAACTGAAGAAATAATTTGTCCCTGTACAGATTACGTGTTAGTAACTCAGATGCTAATATCTTTCCTAGTTGATTAATTCGGCAAATCATATTATACTACTACTTAACAACTTCAGTAACCCATATTGATTTCCGTCAATTTTATACTAACGGCACTTCTTAGTGATTTTTTCAACATTTATTCAACCTTCTTGTAAATGTGATATTTTAGTATTTTGTGTTCTTTGTCAACGTTCCGAATATGAATACTGATAGCTAATTCATGAAGCGGTTATATATATATATATAAATATATATATATACGTATATATATATATATACTATGAATATCCTTCGCTAACTGAGGTCTGCTTACACATTTTGTATGTTTAGCTTTAATCCCTTCATTTTGTTTCGGAATTTGATTAGTCACTGTTGCTACTTTTATCGATAATCATATCATTTTATTTGAAGAATAATCTACATCCAGGTTCTTAGCCAACCCCACTGAAGTATTCCAGAACAAATATTATCAAACGACCATTGTATTTTTTTTACTTAATCTTTTATATGAAAAGATAATGAATATTTTTTAAACTACGTGGCATGTATATAAACAAAACAATACTGTATGACTAATGATATTTGTTGTTGCCCATCTGGAATACATTTAAAATTTTTCAATTTTCATCTGGTGAAATTTTGTTCTACGATAATTTGTCTGTCACTGTTTTGAATTTCGAAATGAAACAGTTACACTTTGAACTCTTCAAATGACATTAAAAACTGCCATGACATACTCTTTGCCAAAAACTTATAGAAACTTTTTAAAGGCGCTGAATATCATATTGCGACAAACTTGAAAAATCTTTCTGGATTTTATGACTTACAGACTCATCAAGGTTGATATCTACAAAACGAATAACTTCTGGATTAATATTTCTTTGACCGAATAATCATAACCATTATTATTATTGTTCAAAAATTTCAGATAAAATCTCATCTGTTTACTGCAGAATGTATGATGTATCATTCAGGGAAATAGTAAAGCTCTATTTTATGGAAAGGTTTATTTCGGATTCTTTACCACGAACATTTTCAAATAGGTTGGTGATTTTTCCGTTGCACAAGATATGAATGTAAATCATTTCTTCTGAAAGATAGCAGTTGACATGAAAGTTAAACTTTCGATATAATACAATTGGATTTTCGGTAAGAGTGTAACTGATTTACAAGCGAAATCAATAGCCTTCGTTTGATTGATCCCTCAAGCAGAACCTGATTAGGTTTTTGCTTTTCAACATAACAGGCATTTTTTTATTAATCGTCTACTTTAATATGCATTCGTAGGTATATACTTGTATATCGCTAAGCTATCATCAGAATTTGTAGTGGATCAAGTGTAAATAAACTGAACGACAATCGACCACATGAATGTTATCGATTGTATCGGTCAAATGAGTGCTTAAAACTTGTGTTCACTCCATTTTTTATTGTATTCCGAAAATAAAAGGCAGTGTATTTATAGTAACAGTCAGTGGAATTAGGTTACTTACATGTTTTCGGATAAGATTTTGATACAAAGGATATAAAATGTAAAAACAATCATATGCACTGCAGTGATATCATTCGAATTCTGTGAATATTTTTCGACTTTATTACACCGACAACTTTGAATGGTCAACAAATGTTATCACACACATCAATCTTTTGTCAATGAACTTGTTAGCTTTGTGCGTAATCTAATAACTCATATGAACAGAACAACAAGTAGTAATCACGATTCCATAGACCAACCTTATAAGAAAGTCAACGAAGATTTCGAATGCCCAAGGAAATATCAATCACTTAGCAGACTGGTTCTATGCCATCATTGTGTCACATGTCTGTCAGTTGAAATAAAGTTTAATAATACGAAAAGTAAACAAATTGTCTGGAAATAACAAAATAATTTGATGCTTTAATTGTTGTTTATTTTTTTTTAATTAAAAATTACATTCTTTTGATAGGTAGACAGATAAGCAATTATTTCATTATTATCAATGAATAAAAAAAAACCCCCGTTAATTTGATATTACACACATTGCGTCTGGAGATCAATACAACGTGAATAAATGTATTTAACGTTATAATGATCGCAATAAATAATCACTTGCATGGACAAAAGTATGCTAATTAAAAATAAGTGAGAGTTATAGGATGAAAAGCCTATTATTAAGTGATGCTTTTTTTTTAATTGCCGAGTTTGTTTTATTATTTATTCTCCATAGTAAATGGTACTTATATTGTATGGTAAAAAAAAATTTCATAGTTGTATATAATTTCGAAGATAAAAAGTTGTTACATTAGAAATAAACGCTCAAACAATTAAGGAACAAAGTGAACAGGCCTATCTGAATGAACAAGGTAGATATAGTAAGCAATATTACTTTATGTAAACTAAACAACTGGATATTTGTGTCAATTTCGTTTTTTTTGACAAGTAAACATTAGGGTTGTTGTTCTTCCTACAACTTGACATGTTAATTCTTTCATCATACGTTTAAAAAAAAATGAGAAATAGACTTTCTGAAAATTATTTAGTTTTTTTTTTGTACGATAATAAGAATCTGAACTTGTATTACCAATCTATTTAATCAACAGTGTAATAGTAGAAAAGAAATTTAGTCCGTACATAGATGATTGAAATTTCCTCAGGTTATTCTATTTAGAAGACCACATTATTTTAGGAACATCAGAAATAGAAAAAGGTGATGTAGGTCCAGGATAACCAGGAGATTTTCCAATATGTTTTCTTGAATCCGTTATACCATTCTGTTTAAATGACGAGATATCCCTTAACACATCGTTTTCATGTAAGCTGTTATAAATGATATTGTTTGTGTTATTGGTCACCGAATTAAATTTACTTTGTTCAATCTTTGGTGAACCTTGAGTTTTGTTTGTATCTTTAGTGAAAGATGATTGTAATAATGGAAGCTTTGGCTTGATTTTTATTTGAACGTTTTCATGATTGTTTATCATTGTATTACAGTGAACTTTATTCGTAGTATTATCAAAATCTTTGAAATTTTCAGGTGGAGGAATAGTATTGTTTGTTGGCAAACTACCAGGTAATGTTCGCGAGCGCGAATTGTCTGCAGCTGAATTAAATGACGTTCCATTTGATGAAACAATTTCTACTCGTTGATTTAAAGGTTTGGTGCTATTCTCAGTAGATGTTACACTATGAGTGCTTTTATTGCGTACTGATTCCAAATCATAGTCATCCTCTTCAGAAGCCATTTCGATTAGACGACGACGTTCAGCCACTGCTCTTCTGAGATTGTCTTCAAAAGATGATTGCGTATTAATTCGTGGTGAAGGAGAGGTTTTGTAAACTGCTTCATTATTATTGTTATAATTGGTAGAATTCTGTTTGGGATTGGAGTGGTAAACCTTCGGGATAGTAACAACATCTAATTCAAACTCCTCTGGAGGTGGAGGTGGTGGAAGTAAGAGTTGATCTGACCAAACATTCTGTTTCCAACCATTTTCTTGGTTTTTGGAATGTTTAGTATTTTCTGACAACTTATCATGTAAAGTCTTTTTCAGAATCCCAGAAGGTGTTTCAGGTTTTGTATAGGGAGATGTTTTGTTTGGTGTTATCATAAGTGGCGGTGGAGATGGGATTATATTTGAGCTACTGGATGATGCAGTTGGTGAATTTGCAGGAGGTGGATGATTAGCTGACAAAGATGTTCCAAGTTCGCCTACAGAATCGCAAATTTTTTCAGAATGTCTTGGCTTGAACTAAGAGGCAAAGAAGGCAAATATATTATAGGTTGTTGAAGGGATAAAATATCTGCTATAAAATGAAGAGGGTAGATAATATCATAATCATAAAATGATAAGATAAACGATTTAATTCTAAGTGCTATTTACAGACTACAGTACCACAGAGATCAATTCCGGTATCAGGTTAATTTGTACTAAAACACAAGCTCAGAGCTTCTAACGGTTTTGGATATTAATCCCTTTACTAAAAACAGAGTCTGCCAATCAAGCTTAAATTATAAAGTAAGAAAACTTAAAGCAATGTTGAATACACATCCAAATTCAGGTTACGACGACAACATTTCAAAGGTTGTCAGCTGAGAAAAAATCTTGGGTTTATCTCCCGGTATGAAGCATTGATAACTGCCTTCTTTATGCTAGTATCTAGCAACAACAATTTGCGAAATATCTGCTATTAATATAGCGTGTTTTCGTCTTCTATGTTTTGATGGCAATTGCCATAATGCTGAAAGTGTTCACATAAAATTTCAGTATTTACTATTTTGTACTTCGGAAAACCAACAAGAAGCCAATGCTAGTATACAGATTATCATCACATAGACAAGGGTTTTAATAAAAAATGAACATTCTAAAGGTAATCGAAATCAGGACCCGGGACATAATAAAACTAGTCATGGTTAACGGATGTCGAAAACAACTACGAATCAATTTCCAAGTTATCTCTAGCTTCTATCGGGTTCTTATTTGACGTCAGTTTTATTTGAATTGACATTCGAACACATTTATAATTAAAATTTCTGATGAATCTATTATGCCAGTTGTTTTTTACCATAAAATATTCAAATTTTATCGTCTAATAAGTTAATGAGGTAATAATCAATTTGAGATTTCTATATGTTCTGCAATTAGTTTTTAATGTCCAGGTTTAGTGTGTACTACTCACGACAAAGCTTATTAGTAATATGTAGTAGAAGTGCAGAGGACTGTTTCCCTGAAGTTTCTGCTGAAAGGACTTGAAGTACTTAATTCTGGCCGATAGAGTGTGCTTTCATGGGGTTTTACACAGAAATTCTGCCAATTCTTTTCCTTCGTATTTCATCGATTCAAGTTTGTGAAATACTTAGTTCCTAGGTATTTAATGACGTGAAAAAGTTGGACGAACAATAATTTTTTTTCTAAACCAGTTTTAGCATGCCAAAGCCAGAAAGCAGGAAAATACATATAATCCGGAAAAATAAACCTAATAATATTGTGGCAAATGTGAAATTTTAGCTTAATATACTTACTTTTAAGCTGAGAGTAAGGTTAGATTCGTCTTTTTTATCATTATTTAGTCCATTTTGCAATCCAATTTTAGATAGAGTCTTGCTTGTTAGCACTGGTTTATTTGACAATGGTGGTGGGGTGGCTGATGTTCTACATGAAGGTGATCCTATAGAGGATACAGGTGAACTGGAATCCAGTCGAAGAGACTGTAAATGATCGTTTGTCAATGTTTTGTTTGTTGAATTATCTAATTTTCTGGAAACATTATTCTGATTTGAATGAAATGTATCTCTACAAATAGTTCTGTAAAGATTTTCAGTGTTACTAGACCATTTGCTTTCGACAGAGTCACAAAATTTGTTTGAAAAGTTTTCCTCATAATTGGATTTTTTCGTTTTCGCATTGTAAATATTGTCTGACGATTCACAAAATCTGTTACCTATAGGGAGAAATTTCATTATAGGCGTTTTCTCAATTGAGAATAGATTTATAGATAAATTAAAAATGAACAAATCCTGGTTTAACTGAACAATCCATCAAACAACTGTTAAAGCACTTATATATCTAGGTTATTGCAACTCAACGAAAAATGTTTAAAATCAAATATTACTTACTATTGACTGAATGCTGTGATAATTTGGGGGTTGTATTGATTTGATCAGGGTCTATGGTTATGACTTTTAAAGCTAAAATATCACTGGAACCTCTAATAAGTGAAACAACAGCTTCATGTGACATGGTAGTAACATTGATATTATTTACCTGAAGGAGATAAGGAAACAATAGCGATAATCAACTGAACTGGTGTTACTCACATTATTCAAATGCTATAAAAGCTTTTTGGATATCAAAGGCTTTCATTAGTGTAAAAACATTGTTGGAGTACCATAAAAATAACATCTACGCAAACGCATATATTTTTTACCAATCATAGTCAATCAAAAACCAGTATTTATTCTTTCTATTGTGCGGTAGTTAAACGATAGTCTTTCAAGAAAAATATTCACATGTTCGTTTTTGAAATAAAGAACCCATCAATCATTTCTTTGTACTGTTAAATACGCATTATGAGATTATCATTTGGGTTTGTATAATTTTGACAAACAAACAATGACACACCTGCTAACCCTCTCCTGTCAGTCTGACATTCTCTCTGTAATTATCCTTTGAAATGAGACAACTAGAGTAATCATTGTGAAAGTGATGAATTTACAGTGTGTCTCAGAAATTGTTAAACACTGTGCAATGATTTTCTGGATTTTCATTAATTTTGACTGTTACGCTGCCCACAATGTAAGGCCGATATATAATATTTAACTACTTAGTTTGAAAACAGTAGTTAAATATATAATAATAAATTTAAGGAAATCAAACGATTGATGTTACACAAAATCAATATTACCAACTGTTCATAAACACCCGTAAGTTATTGGTGATGGCTTTCATCGTTCTCCAACTTTCTAAACCATACAGTAGAACTGTCTTGATATTTATATTGGAAATTGTGACTTCGGTGTTTTGAGTCCCAGATATTCTTCAATTGCAAAAATGTTTTGACAATCTATGCCTTCACATCAGTATCAGATCCAGCTTGCTCATCAGTGGTGCTTCTCAGATATCTAAAGGTTTTTACATCCTCCAAAGCTTTTCTGTCAAGTGTGATTTGGTTGGCTCGCTTTATGTTGTATTTTAAGAAACTGCTTTTTCTCTAGTGTATGTTGAGACATACTACTGCAAAGGTTGCTGCTACACTGGTCGTCTTCTTTTGCATTTGTTGTGGCGTGCTTCCCTCCAGATGTTGACGTCTTCATAATCCAATCAACCATCGTGTGAATAAGAAGAATGGTGGGTTTAATCAACCCCGTCTGAGATCAGCCTTCACTTGTAATGAGTCGGTGGGCTGCCCTCCATTCACGATCTTCCAGTTCAGTCGATCGGAAGAATGCCGTATGATGTTGACTTTCTTCTCAGACACATCATAGCGTCAAATAAGACTCCGTAGTGTCATCCTGTCAACACTGTCGAATGCTTTCTAACAGTCAAGGAAGTTGATGTACATGAGTGAATTCCGCCCACTTGATTGTTCCGAAGTGATCCAGTGTCGCTCACTATGCGGTAGATACATGATCGATCATTACAGAATCCAGCCTTCTGGTCTCGAACTTCAACGTCTACTGAATCTTTCATTCGGTTTAACAACACTCCGTCGAAGACTTTTCCTGGTATTCATAGTAGAGTGATGCCTCTGTAGTTGTCATACTTACGGAGAACTCTTCTGATTGGTATCTTGATGAGGCATCCTTCTTCCTAGTCTACTGACAATAGTTTTTCTTCCTAAATCTTGCTGAACAGAATGTGAAATATTTTTTCAGTTACTACTACATCTGCTCTCAGTGCCTCGGCTAGAATGCTGTCTGGTTCTGCCGCTCCTCAAATTCATGATATCCATGTTGATTATTTCGACTGTTTGTAGGTCAATATTAATTGAGCGGTCCGTAGGTGCTGTTTCTATGTTGGGTGGGTTGATTGGGGCTCGTGGACTCTAGAGTTCCTCAAAGTACCCAACTGTCTTGCTGTTCTTCAATGTTGGTCAATACTTCACCTTCCTTGCTTTTACTGGTCGTTCTGTTTTACGATATTTTTCAGCAAGATTCTTTGTTGTATCATATTGTTGTTTCATATTTCCTTCTGTCACAGCCTTTTCTACTGTCGTGGCTAGATATTCCATATACTTTCGCTTATCCGCTTTGACGCTCCTCTGTACTTGCTTGTTCGCTTCTGTGATTGTTGCTGTCCTGTTCTTCCTTTTGTCTTGTGTACCAGAACTTCGTGATATGCTGAAGTTATTTCTTCCTTGATCCCTTCCCAGTTGTTCTCCATCGTAGTTTCCTCTCCATTGAGTATATCGTGAAAGACTTGGAACCTATTGCTGAGAGTTATCCCAACTTCGTTAAGTTTGCCAAACATTTCTTAGATAATCCTGTGATGAAAATAAATTAATTCAAAAAATCAATTCAAATCTGTTTTTTGTTTAATGCTCTTATAGTCTTAAGTAACATTGATGATCAGGTCTATGACTATTCAGACTCAGGACAAAAAATCATATTTTACATTTTTCGCTATTCCAGCAACGGCCTCAATAAACACTCGACGAATATGAGAAACATGATAATGTCAATTGACAAAAAAAGATAATCTGTGCACCGTTATCTTAACGGCTTTTAATTTGCTTTAGTGTTTTTTATTCTTTAAAACTACCTGAAAATCAGTTCTATCATTATTTAGCTTCTTGTTTGTTACATCAATTATTATTCTTTCATCTGTTTTCATCGTCTGAGTAGAAGCAGGTCTCTACAGTTGATTAGTTCTAGAGAAATTAAATGAATGGACCAATGCACTAAATACCGATTGATATCAGTTAAGGTATGTTTATTTGATAAGTAAGTAAAAAACTAATGCTCAATAGCTGCTAACGATTGGTCTAACCACATGTTTAACATCTAATAACATTTTTTGAAAATTTCACTTACCTCCAATATGAAATCACCAGCTTTCAAACCTGCTCTACTCGCTGCACTATGTGGCTCAACTTTTTCAAGGTATTGTGAGGCTGGACACTCAAGACGCGGTGTAAAATTTTCAGATATTCCTGTTCGAAAAAGCCGGAAATTATTGCACAATATTCAGAGTTTACCAATGACAGTGTACATTGAAAACACTGGCAGAATAATTCTAGTAAATTCACTTAATTCACATTAATTTTTAAAAAAAACGAAATGGTACTGTTAGGTTTTATGAAAATAAAGAGACCTTCAAGAAAATCATCTGTTCAAAAGTAGTCAATGTGTAAATACACGATTTCGAGTTTGTTTCATAGGCTAGATCAATCAAAATTTTTTTTTTGTATACCTCAACATACAATGTATTTTCAAGTAACATATGTAGTAGCTTGATAACTGTGTAGATTGAAGAAAATGATTTCGAGGTTGAAGGTTTGATGCTCCAGCTTTATACTTATAGGAGGTATTTACTTTCTATATCACTTGCATTAACTTATGACAGAATAAGCTCTTTGAATGCAATCACCTTTTTAATTACTTTGTTAGATAAATGAATTTGAAACATTGAATCATGCCAAGAATTTACAACTTATTACTATGAAAGATGATACAGTCGGACATTGGTTTCTACACAATCTAATAATTTTCGTAATTCTATAACATAAAATTTAATTCAGTACAAAAATAACAAATGTAATTCTCATCCCATGAGTAAAGAGTAAATAAATTTAAATCAAATTTTGCCATTGTTTTCTGAATAGTGCTCAAATTCAGGTTAAGATAAAATCAGTTCGTTTCCCCACAAAAAAGACCAACTTTGTTGTTATTTAGTTAGAGGTCACATATGATCAATTTTTTCATGTTAGTTCATGTGATACGTTGCTAACAATGAGGCAAAAGCTTAGGTGTTTTATTAGGAAAATAAAACTCAAATAGTATTCTTAAACTTTTAAAAATTGAATGCGAATCATCAATAGTAGTGTCACAGTGAACACACATTTTTATGGGGCATATTATCTACATTATAAAAACTTAATGACTTACACAAGATAACTATTAGTTGCATTACTAACAAATTATTGATTGTATGACCTACAAAGGTATTTTTCTAAAAGAGGTTACGCCCACATATAAATATGACTCATGAAGACTAAGGTTTTATGGTAAAAAAAAACTAATGGGCAACGCCTCACCTGAACTAGTCAACATATATTCTATTATGTACTATGTGTGATTATATCAAAAGAATGTTTGTTCTAATGGCAATCATTATTAACGTTATCTTGCCTTTAGAGGTAACAATACGAACAAACTAATGAGAAAAGCGAATCCCACCGTGGTGTCTAGAAACATTATCCGTTTATTTTTATTCCTGAATGATAAAACGCGCAGAGAACCACAGAAATTAAGATATCAGATATCATGGACAAACTCTAATACCACCTTAATGAAGTTAACAGTGAGAAGATTGTTAGCAAGTGTATGTTTTGAGTATCAAACAGTATATCTAGTTAGTAGGGTTAAAACAGAAGTTATTCAATAAACAAATATATAAATTTACCACCAAAAGCACTGATACACACAGCACACAGTGAAAACACTAAGATGGCTGTCATATTGTTAAAAAGAGTAAAACAATGCAAATTAATTCTTATTCAATCATTTGCCCACCTTTTTTACCGCGTACAACAAATCCAAAACCATTGGGACCTCTTTGAAGTGCGATCATTCTAGGCAAGTTTGTGGTATCCAAATCCCTGTTTAAAAACAGAAGTCCAAGAAGACTTAATTATACACAAAGGCAAAACTAAACACGTATAAGTATGGCTTGAAAATTACAGTAAAAGGTGGAATTATTGCAAATTGAACTTGAGATGTTGAAATAATTCTAAAATATATGACCAAAGACGTCGAAGGAATTAACGAATAGAGTTCTGTCGCAAAGTTGATCAAAATAAAAATAACTGAAACTAAAACAAAAAGTAACTGATCTTTTAAAAGAAATTATCAACGAATTTTAAATGCGGAAACCTCTCACCAAAATATGAGATTGTTTATTGCACACTGCACTAATATTCTTACAGAGTCATTTACTAATGACAAAAGGTAGTCGATTATTTATCATGAATTATGGCCAAAAAACTCCAAGTTGAAGCATTTTCCCTGCCTTCCTTTTCTTTCATGTTCTATGCATGCGAATTTAGATGATCTCTTACCTAGCAATCGGTAACTTAGTAGATTTATCACACTAAATATTCCGAACTTTGCCTGGATATAACTAATGAATTTCCATAAAATAACGCAAAACAAAAGTACCCAAAAATGTTCAACTCATTTATATGATTGTTAATAAATATTTCCAAGTTCAATCACAAAAACTTTGAGCAATTAGAAAGGCAGAAAGGATGTTGTTTGAATTCATTTTGTAAATTAGCATTAAAATGAATCGGAATCTCATCCCATGTATGTCGATATCAGTGACTCAAAGTGATAACTGAATTGAACTGAAATCTAAGCAACGTTATTTTGTTGTTGTTTATACAGTGTGTTAATTTAATTTATTCTATGGTATTTTTTACAGAGTGTAGTTTGATTATTGAATACAAACAGGTGTGTTCAATGCATAAATATCAACTCATATGCCTGTACTTAATTCAATTATTGATAAGGAGTGCACGTATTTGGTTTGATGACGATAATGATATATATACATGTATTACCGTTCAAAAAGATCGGCAATTTACATACGTCAAGTTACTAGTAATACCAAAACAAATTCATCGAAATCCATCAAACACCATATGTTTATTACGTATACTATAGACTAAACAACTACTGATTATTTAGCAATGTATGGAATATGTTTTGGATTTTTATCATATCATATGAAATAATTACGTATAATCACCCTGACGATCCAAGTACTAACGAAATTAGTTGCATTGTCTTAGTCGTTATTCATTTTGTAAATCAAATCGATCAACTCACTTCGGTACAGGAATAGGTTTGTGCTTGTTCATTATATTTAGTTATTTAGTTTCCAAAACGTCTTTATAATCAGTTATAGTCAGTGGATTAAGGCTAGAAATAGGACTTAAAACTAAGTCGCATAGACCCTTAGGAATAAAATGATTTAATTAAAGTCTCCTAGTTCAATTGAATTCAACTAAATAACGGATATAATTCAAATGAGAAATAATAGATACAACGATTAGTTATCATGAAACAGATCCTTAAAATGTAGTCCCAATAACTCATTGATCAGAGTATGTACAAAAACATAATGATCTGTTCACTTCTGGAAGTCGATTCAATGATGAGACATGTAATTACAGTTGCAGGACAGCTTACATGTATTTGACAAGTGTGAGTTCTGTGTTATTAGCGATAACAAACAGACCACAAATAAAGTCAAGATTATAATGTCTGGAAACGATAACGACATCTTTACTGGATTAGCTTGAAAATAATTAGTTTCTTGATAAATCCTGATTAACATGCTTTACAAAGTGATCTTCATCCATTGTAAGCAATCGGAGTTTCGATCAATATGTCACGTAGCTCAAATAAATCGAAAGATCATTTTATTCGTTTGTAATAATTATTTATAAAATAACTAATACTTATCTTTGACCATTTACAATTAATTTCTTAACAATAACGAGTCCACATTTGCACGAAGCATAATCACTTAAAGTGAAATTGGCAAAATACTTAATAGTACTGTATATTAAATAAAATATACTTTATTTTACTCTAGCTTCAACAATAGACATTATTTTTGATTGTGAAATCATTAAACGATGACTCCTCAAAGAGCTAGAGCATACTAAATTACTATCAGTTGCTGGCATAAGTGAATAGAGTCCTTCAATCTATGTTCACAATCATTCCGTGTAATGATCACGAGAAACGCTATCTTCATATGTTTACTTTGAAAGCTGATATTATATGCCTAACGACTAGAATTTTCTATCATTTTCCACCAGTGATACTTCAAAGTTATTCTTAGAAATGTTCAAAAGATTTATATTGCAATATGTACAGAATAATGAAGCTCATCTTGACATTTTAAGTGAACAATCATCTTGTAGAAACTGGTTTGAATTCATTTAAAAAATTGTCAATTCAGTATCAGTCATTGGTTAAATTCAGTATCTTTTAGTCCAGTATAACTCATAAAATGTTTCTTACTGTGTATTGAGTCCAAATAAATATTGATACATTGATTTTGTAATTTAATTAAGTTGCTCCGCATTAGTAATGTCTCAATAAATGCTGAAACTTACAATCTGATCTCTAACTAATGCTTTTCTTAATCATAACTTATAGGAACCAGGAAAAATTTATCCCAGAGATTTATTATTCAACTAGTCTATGCAATACACTGAAGATCTATTGTCCACTGTCCATGAGCATTAGTAGAGAACAAACCAACTTCCAGCTTGAGAAAATATCAGGAAAAGTTACTTTAAAAGTGTAAGTCATAGGACTGCATAACAAGGCAAGTAGAAACTTGGAATCTTCAAGGCAAAAGGAAAATGAAGAAAAAATAAAACGAACGGATGAGGCATGGTAACAACTAGGAAGGAGAATCCCAGACAAACTTGGTTGAAGATTCTTGGCCAACATTCTGTTACCTACCTATGAGGGGTTGCCGGCCTACGTAAATTAGTAGTAAGTTATTGGTGCCCCTAGAGTTTGAGCAATCTAGAAAAAAATTTATTCATTTCTGTGCAATAAAAAGTGCAAACAATGGATAAACTATATCACATTTACTTGGCAATTATTTTGTATACATCATAGGTTGAACCTTATCATTCATAGAAAAAAAGTACATAGTCTAATAAAACATCAAAACAATCAGATGACTCATTGTAGGTTATGATGCCGACCAAACCATGTTTAATCTTGTCTAACACATAGCAAGTAACTATTCTAAAAAGGTAATTTTTTCTAACACTATGGTTTTCTTACAAACGTTTATTCATGTGAACCACTGATTGAAGTCTAACTGAAGTGAACTACTTACATTATGAGATTTTTCTGTGTATTTGACTAATTAGCCAATTTATTCGCGTGATAATCAACATATCAGCTTACTGCAACAAAAATATGTTATATTCTAATTTGATCTATTCACGTTGGTGTCTATAAACTGGAGCCCTTTTAAGGTTACTACCAGTCCGAAGCATGGATAGTAGAGGAGGGTTAGGCATGAGGTTAGCGGTTCCATTCCGTAGAAAACCGGCATGCTAAAAAACGCTAACTAGAACAAATCATTCAAACCATGTAAACTTTGCTATAGTAGTTGGAAGGTCTTCATTTAGAAGAGTTGTGACGCCTCATGATGCAAGTCGAGTTTCTTCGAAAGTCGCAAAGGCTGATGCCCCTTTTGACAACCAGAGCAACAATTATGTGGGTACATGGAATATTAAAGCAGATATCAAAAGAATGAGCAGCCATTGGTTAGAAGTGGAAAGGAAGTCCCGGGACAGAGTAGGTTGCAGCATGCTAAATTAGGGCTAACAGGCGTAAATGAGTAAATAAGTAAAGTTGTATCAGTCTGTATATATTAACATTCTGGAATTCTAGCACTATCTAACCAGATAGCAACAGAGGACTGATTACTGGATTATTTTTTGAAATAATATTCATACATTTAACCGTGTAGAATTAATTTTAGCCCTATTACACTCTGTTCTTGTTAACAAAGAATCCAAGCTAATATTGAATCAGATGAAACCACTTCTTGAATTATTAAGATGATTGTAAGTTCATCAATTACAAAAGAATTCTTTGACTTTTCATAATAATATGAATATCAAAATAAGTGGAATAAATAGCTAAGATTTACTCTAAAGTACCAATGGTCATTTTAAAACACAAACTTACGCAATACTATCACGGTTTCCCAATAACAGTTGTAAGATCGCTGATCCATTTTTGACACTATTCGTAGATGGAGCTATAAAGAAATGTTTCAGAAATTAATGAAACCAATGTAAACGAAACATTGACAGGCAAACGAAAACAATTTTTTTCACCAAATTTCTATCAGAAAATGAGTTGAACTAGATCAGCAGCATAAATATGTTCATATAAACATCTTGACTTGAGAAAACTTGTAAAAAAAAATTATCAGTGTAACTCAAATGATCAATCGTACAGGTGATATGCTACTGTTTAACCTGTTTTATTTGCATTACGATGTGATATAACGGTAGTATGATTGAATGGTTAGTCGAGTTCAGTTCAGATTTGCACGAATGTGATTATTTAATCTAATGGAATCGTGTATCCATTGTCATATTGTGGATCTACAGAAACATAAACAAAATAACTTCGACTACAGTTTGAACAATGGCATACTAGCATGTTTGATTAGCTTATAATAAATCGACATAGATATTTTCTTTTTTGCAATACAGATATCATTATTTATTCAAGGTGACATATAAGGCTGTAAAACATTTGCAGATTTCATTAACGTTAAAATTGCATCATTCAAACATATTTGTAAACAATTCAAAACGAACAGAACATCTGTCGAATCAAAAGGCAATGACAAATTAGGACTTAGCGCTCATTTCTATATGCAGTAAATCTGATTTGTTTGTAATTGTATATCTTCATAAATTTTTAATGTTTTCCCTTGTTCACGAATACTCATTTGTTGTCTTTGTTGGTTAACCAACCTCTGGCCATGTGATGATTGACTGACCTCTTCAGCTGAGTTTCATAAACTGAATGTATTTTGATGTGACTGCTAGTCCATCGCAATGAACTTATATAATACTGGCACCACAATAAATAAACTCCCATTTTCATGAAGTAGGCCGTAAAGATATTGTTTAAAATGACATTGAAATTTGTGCAATTAAACCATTTAGTCCAGAGAGTGCAACTACACCAAAAACTATCCACTTGGATTGCAAGTCTTCGTCTATTTATCTGTGTGGCTTCGAAGACAGAGATACGATGTTTTATTAAATGCACATCTTAAACTCCACTGGTAGAAGTATTTTAATTTAACTAAAACGTGCAATTAAAAGTAATTACAAAGTAATCCGTTCAGGATGCAGTTCTCACTGTCAGCAACGTGGAAACTCAAAATATCACAAATATTCAATTACATTTTCTAAAACATCATTCTGAGAAATTCTTGAGCTGAAATAGTCCACTCATATAATGCATATCAACATATACAACAAGATTTGAGGTGATCCAGACCAGTCACTGCGTAAAACATTCCTGCTAGTCAAGTTAAAGTCAAGAAACGTCAATTTCTTTATCAGATACACTAAACAGAATGTGTACTATCAGTAGAGATTTTACAGATGGAAAAAAATAAATAAATATATGATACAACAGTTTGACATTATGATTAAAACTGCTTATTAAAAATACCAGCCTATTTCAGTCACTTAAAAGTAACATTCATTGTCCATGGATGATGTTGAAATTAAATAAATTTATAAATATACATCTTGTTGTTCAATAAATGCGAACACAATTAATCCACGAAACATTAGAAAATTTGTCAGTCGAATTAATCCTAGTTTACTTAGTCTACTGACTACTGATTAAAGGTGCTATGTTACAATTAATATGAACAATGAGTTGATAGCATTTTTTTTTAAGATTACTTTTCTGACAGTTTTTCAATAATGAATCATGTTATAACAACTTATTTTTTTGAAACCATGAATCGATCAATGTTAGAACACCATTAGAAACCTGGAAGCACTGGACGGCCGTTTCGTCCTGTTATGGGACTCCTCAGCAGTGCGCATCCACGACTCCTGCACCCCGCAGGATTCGAACCCAGGACCTTCGGCATTGTGCGCGAACTCCTAACCATCGGAGGAGTCCCATACCAGGACGAAACAGCCGTCCAGTGCTTCCAGGTTTCTAATGGTGGTCTAACATTGATTGATTCATGGTTTCAAAAAATGTGTAACTTAACAATCTTCACAACCCCGTAATAACAACTTATGGCATCAAATAATAATGTACCGTGTATATTCAGCATCGTTATTTCCATTTAATATTTCTACATAGACATTTCATTTAAAGACTGATTTAGTAAAATATGTGTTTAGAATTAATAAATAATCACAACATAAATGATTGTCTAATTTCATAATACATTAATGAATTGAACTGTATATATCAGTTTTCTACACCGAAAATTTTAGTTGTGAATATGTATTTAAGCATTTAGAAATTCGCTAGATTAATCTAATACATGACAATCTCTTCTGTTGGAAAAAATATACATATTTGCAACATACCAAGCATATCACCTAACAATATTGGTGAATCGTCGAAATGCACCTTCATAGTTGACTTGTCTCTTGAACACTGTACACTTTTCTTCATTGAAAAAATCAGTTATTTTAAAACTACAGAAATCCAAACTGAAATAGTTTTGAGTATGTGTAAATATGATAAAGTTTCAAGTTTGTTTTAGAATGTATACACTGTTATAGTTGACCAACTATGTTATATACTCTAGTGAAATTTTTCAGCTTAAAACACATTGGTTAATAGTCATAATTGAACAGTGTGCTGAAAAACCAGTTTAATTAGAGCATGAAAAAGGAATGCATTCATATAATTAGATGTATGCAGACTTATTTACTAAAACTACTTTAGATAACACCACAAGTAGACTTAATGAAATTATTATCGTGTCCAAAAAATTTTTTTAAGGTGTACAATCGTACAGAGTGAAAGTTAGCAATAAATGTATTTTAACATTATCAAGTAAGTGGGTTGAAAATGAAAATTTCTTAACACATGATTAATGATACCTTACTATGTGCTGGCTCGAGTATTCCTACTTTGAATGAACACCGTTAACTGACGTTACTTGTGTCTCGCTCATATTGCTGACAGAATATTATCAAGCAAACTGTAAAGCGATCATTAATGTAATCACATTGTATATACTATGTTTTGGTGATATGTAGTTAGAGATAGTCAGCTTCATAGTGTGAAACGCAGGCTAGGGTCCCTTAAAGAGCACCACTTCTCGAAGATATAGGTACTCCAACTAGTAATAAACCTAGGTTTCGAGTTTCTTGCCAGTCAATCCACCCAACATCGAAGCAGCATCCACGCACCTCCCAATCGATGTTGGCCCACCAACAATTGAAGAGATCAGCATGGTCATCTAAAATATCAAGAGCGGCAAAGCAACGAGACCAGATAGCATCCCAGCTGAGGCAATGAAAACAGACGTGGAAGCAACTGCGAAAACATGTACCACAGACTGGGAAAAAGGATACCTGATCAAAATACCAAAGAAAGGCGATCTCAGCAAGTGTGAGAACTACATCATCGTCACTTTTCTTTCAATACCAGGCAAAAACTTCAACAGGGTACTGCTAAACAGAATGAAGGATTTCATAGACGCCCAAATTCGAGATCAACATGGTGGATTTCGTAAGGATCGATCGTGTAGCGAACAAATTGCAACATTAAGGATCATTGTGGAGCAATCAATTGAATGGAACTCACCACTGTACATCATTTTCATTGACTTCGATAAACCATTTGATAGTTTGGGTAGGACAACACGATGGAGGCTTGCTTCTCTGACAATACGGCGTGCCTGAGAAGATAGTCAACGTCATACGGAATTCTCATGATGAATTTAACCGCGAAATCATGCACGGAGGACAGCTGACCGAATCATTCGAAGTGAAGACCGGTGTCAGACAAGTTTGCTTAGTTGCACACTTTGTATTTATCCTGGTTATCAACGGGATTATGCAGACATCAACAGCTGGAGGGAAGCACGGCATACAACGGACAGCCACGATACAGTTGGACGATTTAGACATCAGAGATAATCTGGCTCTTCTATCGCACACAACAACAAATGCAAGAGAAGACGACCAGTGTAGCAGCATCCTCTGCAGCAGTAAGTCTCAACATACATAAAAGATAAAGCAAGATTCTTCGATACATCACATTATGCGCCAACCAAATCAAACTTGATAAAGATGGCTTAGAGGACGTTGACACCTTTATATATCTTGGCAGCACCATCGACAATCAAGGTTGATCTGATGCAGATGTAGGGGCGCGGATCGGCAAAACAAGGGCTTCATTTCTACTAACAAATATCAACCAACACCAAAGTAAGGATTTTCATTACAAATGTCAAGACTGTCCTGCTGTATGGGGCAGAAACTTGGATAACTACGAAAGCCATCATTTAGAAGATACAAGTGTCTACTAACAGTTATCTAGGAAAAATACTTCGGGTCCGTTGGCCAGACAACATCAGCAACAACCTACTGTGGGAGAGAACAAATGAGAATCCAGTAGAGGAAGAAATCAGGAAGAAGTGGTGGAAGTGGATAGGACACACATTGTGGAAAACATCCAGCTGCATCACAAGACAAGTGCTCACTTGAGACTCTAAAGGTATAAGTAAAACAGGAAGGCCAAAGAACAAATTACGCCGAGAAACAGAGAAATATGTAGGAAGAATCAACAAAAATTTGACAGAACTTGAAAGGGAGGCCCAGAACAGAGTAGGTCGGGGAATACTGGTGGGCGGCCTATGCTCGATCGGGGGTAACAGGCATATGTAAGTATAGATTTAATAATTTTCATGAAATTATTTTAGCATTTTTTTACTTAAATTTTTACATAAATTTACAAATTGTCGTTTAGGATATTCAACTTTTAATTCCAACCTATGTATCCTTTTCCAACATCCATTTAATTGTTTTTTGATAGAGTCCTTCATTTATTTTTAGCAAATAATAAACTAAACTAGTTCTCAAATTTCATTATTATCTAGATCAACTTATTTTCAGCTTTGCTAACACCATGACTGTCTTCTACTCAAAATCAGTTCTGTAGTAAATAAATCATCTCTTTGTTTCTTCCTTTATACAAAACATATCCTTGTTGGTTTTTTATGCATTAAACTGTGAACAATCAAACTGGGTTACTTCAACGCTAATTTGATATCGTTGTATGAAATCGGAATCAGCAGCAAAATGAGTAATAAGAAAACTCTTTGAAGAACACCACTTGTGTAGGTGATTTCGTAAACCATAAGTGTAAGATCTTGCGGCAAACCGGAGACCTATTAGATCAGGAACGAGGGTATTAGCAAATAAGAAGGGGTTTCATACATGATTAGCAACTGACTACACAAGTGAACCTATTCTTGCCTTAAAGTGCACAACGCCTCAATGATACCAAACATATCTAAGGTAAATAGCAAAATGTTTGAATTAACTGAATTAAAATGACTATATAGTTGAATGCACTTTATGTAACGTTTCAGCGGGTAGATATAATTAGCTAGACCCTTTAAACCCAGGTTTTTACCAGTTTGGAATCTTCAGTAAACCTCATCTGCAAACATTAGGAAACCTATGCTTCTGAAGGAATAGGTGCAGCACAATCTCATATACACAAACATTACCACTGTAGTATTCAGACTGTTCTCTGAATAAAGAGTTAATACCAACCAAAATTATGTTTTAGTGCAAACTTTACGGACTAAAAGTGGGGACTGAAGGCTGATTGCTTACTATTGTGCGTATATATGTTCTTTTCGAGAATATTCCATTTGTAACATGATAACGTTTTCATCAGAAACAGCACTAAATGTGGAGTAATTGAAGAACTTACATTTACAAAATATTTATACCGATATTTTGTAAGCTGTTTAGTAATCTACCCACTAATTTCAATAGATTTTAAGTGTTAAAATGATAAACTAAGACTTTAAATGCACAACTGATTACATAAGAAAATAATATGATAGACTGTAATCAGCCGTTTATAACATAGAAGAATCCTATCAATGAACGAGATTAATTACAAGTGTTTGTAACGATACCAAGAGAACAGCTTGTTACATGTACTTACTTAATAGCATTAACCTATATGATTTATTTAGTCTTCTATTTCTTTAAATAAAGAATTCCCTAAGATGATTAAGCTTAGGTTGATGATTAGAATAGATTGACAAAATCAATAAATAGAAGTTATTTGAGGTAACTAAATAATGAGATATATTGTGTTTACATTGGTTTAGTGGCTACAGCACTTAGCATTAAATCAGTCGGAAACAGAAACGAACTGGTATACCAAAGTCGATTAGTTTAGAATAGATAGATAGTTTAACCAGCCATTACACACAGACAATGTGACTCAAATGTAGAAAATGTAGAAAAATGAATTATTTTATTTCCAGTCTTTCCAAAATATTTACATGCTTTTAAAGTATTTTGTCAGCAATTATATTCAAAGTGTGTTATTTATTAGTACAACAGTGAATAGGTGATGCATCAAAATTCACTGAAACACTTGAAGCAAGCACCGTAAAAAAAGAATAATGAATTTTAAAGTACTACTACCAAAAATGTTTTTAGTACTCTGTGATGAAATATAAAGACCATAGAAGCGTAATTCAGGGAATGGATCTTTTATGAACAAGTGTGTTATCAAACTGTACGTTATATATATATATATATATATATATATATATATATATATATATATATATATATATATATATATAACATAACTAATATCAGTAAAGGGATGCGTAAATTTTACTACATATACGCAAACCAAATGATGGGTAAAATGAATATTTCACATCGAAATCGTGAATTAATCATTATTAAACTCCCACTGGAATCCTGGAAGCATTAGACGGTGGATTCGTCCTAGTATGAGACTTATCAGCGGTGTACATTCACAAATCCTGCTACTCGCAGGATTCGAACCCAGGACCTTCGATCTTGCACGCGAACGCTTAATCTCTGAATCACTGAGCCAGCACTAATGGTGTTAATGTGAGACTTCAATCAATTCCTGATATTCCGTAACCTCACCTATTGTCTTCGTTAGTTACTGCCTACACCCGACAATTTTGAACTTTTTTGGTCAAAGCTTCGCATTGGAACTCCGAGAATTTTTCCACGGATCCAATCACTAGTGAGAGTATTGTACGATTTTTCAACATAGAATTTTGGAGATTGTTTTATTACATTGGTTTGCGATTTCACGATTTCAATGTAAAACAAAAATCTGCATAATTCCATTATGAAAAATCATAAAATGAATATACTGATATCGGATTAGAATGTGAACTTAATAAGGATTATGAAAATATTTTGTTTACAATTATAAGTGAGATTAAATGAAACGAATTGATGTCAGAAACGATTAAGAGTAAATTCATGGTCAGATAAATATTTAGAGAGAAAAATGGACAATTTCACATGTAAAATCAATTCAATGTAATGAAAATAAGACATATTCATTTCATACACAATATTATTTCACGCACGGTAAACCATAATGGTGTTAGCGGGTTCGGACAAATGAGATAAACCACCTTTAAAATTAACACATTGGTGACTGGACGGAAGAGCCTGATAATAATATAATGACTGAGACATTTCTTTGCTGAATGTCGTGTTCTGTTAATATTTTGAATGAGAACTATGAATACAAGTGCACAAAAGGGTGAAGGACTGTCAAAAATCTACTTCATTTTTCCACCACGGATTTAAATGAAAGTTCACTACTGATAACAGATTAGCTTGTTATAAAGATTTAATTTTTTCGATTCTTTTAAAATGAGCTCAATAACTCATGATATTATACACTGAAAGAAGAAAATTATCAAATATCCGGTTTTTTATTTGATTATTTAAGGTTTCTCTTATTGACAATAGAATATTTACCTTTGAATAAAATACATCAATTGTTCAATCAAAATGACTCAATACTTTAAACTCTTGTTCAGTAATTATATCTTAACAATAATCAAAGCTGTTCTTTGCATAAAAACTAGTCAAAATTTGAAAAATATGATAGTGTAACAACAAATATTCTTTAGCAGCTGAATTTCTCATTACTCTAAAAAAAAAAGTATAAAACTCCATACAAAAGCAAACGATGCTGTTTTTTCAAATCAAATGACCCGAATTTAAGTTAATTGTTATATAGGCCAGCATACAAACACAAACTCATCTATCGATACTCTATTCAGCGCATATAAATTAAATTATTCTGGTAATTTCGTGTAATAACTATAAATTGTGATCGATAATCACATAAGTTCATGTAACAACTTTCATTAGTTAGTTATTGAATAACACACATGTTTTCTATCAATAACCTCTCTGGCTCACAATGCATGGAAAAGACAATTCTGTTTTTGTATTTTGTTTAAAAATTATGAGTCCGGTTTATAGCTTTATGCTTCAAAATTGAAGCAAGTTCAAACAAGTATAAACATTAAAGCTGTTCATATTAGCACAGATATAACTGAACCGAATTTATGTGACAAGTATATTTGTATATATATCTATATTTACATGATGTATGGATTTTCTAATCACGATTTGTCGTATCCAACACATTAAAAATATATGATAAACAAAATTTAAAACACTGAGATGAAACTTAGTTGATAAAGCAATGCTTTATGATTCACCGAAGCTGAACTAATTAAGATCGATTTGGTAGTATGCGTAAGCTAATTCTCACCTATTGGTAGATTAGTTAGTGTATACTAATCGATCCAACATTTTATGTGCTGTCGGGACAAGCAGGTAAAATGGGTAATTCCACTTGTCTGCTTATTTTTAATAATTAAGTATTATTTTGTAAAAATGTAAGATTATCTAGGGTTTACAAACATAAGTGAATAAAAACGGTCATAATAGATCAATGAGTAATTTCTTTAAATAATCCAAATGACAATTTATTGAGAATAAAATGAATTCTTACAGTTTATGGCATTCATAATCATACAAAGGCTTTGATACAAAATGGTCAGGAGTAAATCAATTTTTTTCGTCAGGTTAGCTTGGACTTATCACCGTTGTCATATATATATATATATATATATATATATATATATATATATATATATATGTCAATGAAAGTAACTGACACTAACTAAGTAACGGTTGGCCAACAGAATCTTGCTGGTGACGTCATCTGAATTCCACTGTTGTTTTGTTTTTCATAACATCACAACTGAATGATAAGTATGGGTCACATAGTTTCTTTGAAAATTTTTATTTTTGGCAAAGCACTCTGTTATTTCAAAGATACATCTCATTAATAAAGCAAAACAAGAAGAACATTGATTTCCAATAGGTTAACGTTTATTATACTTTGCAGAATGAATTGGTTTTTCTTTGATTAAGTAACTTATCGATCTGTAATGTTTCAATGTATCATAATTTGATCAGTTTCTCATTTGATTTATGATTGTCAAATTAACGACTACTTTATAAAGTAAGTAGTTGTTCCATAGTAAATATAAATAAATATATGCTTAATAAATAAAGGTGGTTTAAGAAGACCTAATAAAAGTAATTAGTTTGTTCTGAAAAGGTAGATTTCAATCTATCTGAATAACATGTTGACAACTTCATGGAATAAACCAACTCGTAAACAAAATCAAATCGTCTACTCTAGTTAATTAACTTGAAAGGAAAACATTTTCGAGCAAGCTGCTTTGAGGAAAACTAGTCATTTTCTATACACTGACGTAATACTTCTACAGATATACTAAACAAATTGAACAAATTCTTGAGATTAGAGTTTGACTGGCTAATTTACCACATTCAACTGAATCAGTTCTGTTCGCCATCTGATTGTCTCTCATATATCTGGTTAAGTAACGGAAACTACACTGACTAGATTATCGAATGTTTTTATATATTTGTCGTTTAAGTTATTTTATTTAGAAACATGGATAAAACAACAATCAACTTACTCCGCATGGACGAGCTAACACTAAAAATAGATGCTGTTTCTGAGCCACTTTCATTTGTTTGAGATATCCATCCTGGATCTAAACTTGGATGATATGTACTGTGTCGGTCATTACCATTAGTTGGTTTGAAGGATTCATTTGTTGTATAAGGTACTGCTGGCGTAGATGAACGTCCTGTGCGACGACTTACGGATGGTCTCATCGTAGCAGAATAGTTGGGATATACTATATCATTGGGATCATGGCATTTCTGATTCACAACATTTGATAGTCTATTGAGATTATATGCAGATCTGGATTGATTTAAATGATTATTCTGATCATGAGAAGTTTCTGCATAATCTGTAAAAGCATTCAACAATTTAAAGGATACTTTGTTAAATAGGTTAGCTTCGAAAATCAAATATTCTTTTGAAATGAAACATTGGGAAATATCTTCAGAACATTCTATCTACATAAAGATGAAGTAACAAACCTAAGGCAAATAAATGCATAAAAGTTAACATCGTTTAATATCATTTACTGATCAGCTTGTCCATAGCAGTTTTTTTGTTTTTTCCTGTTGTGAATTCTTTTCGTCGATGAGATTTTTTCATCCTACTCAATTAAACCGCTTAAGGATAGAAACGGATAAACGTATAATATAACTAGACGGTTCTTTAAATAAAGTCGAATGAAATGAGGAAATTCGTCCATCTCTACTGTCTCGCTTACCTTCTTACTTATTCCTTGTATCCCAGATAGAGCATAGGCAGCCGACCAGCATTCTCCAAACTACTCTGTTCTGGGCCTTTTTTTCCATCTCTATCCTACTGCCGTTCATATTATTCATTTCTCTCTCCATTTCTCGGCATAATTTACTTTTGGTCTTCCTCTTTTCCTTTGGTCGTGGGGATTCCAAGTGAGGCCTTGTCTTGTGAAATAGTTGTGCGCTTTCCTCAATGTGTGACCCACGCATCTCTGATGCTACTTCTTGATTTCTGCCACCGCTGGTTTATTCTATTCCACAGTAGGTTGTTACTGATCGTGTCTAACCAGGGGATACGAAGTATTTTGCTGAGACAACTGCTAATGAGCACTTCTATCTTCCGAGTGATGGCTTCAAGTTTCCACCCCATACAGTAGAGCTATCTTGATATCTGTATTGAAAATTCCGATATTGGTGTTGGTTGACAGTTGTTCTGAGTTCCAGATGTTTTTTAATTGTAGAAGTGCTGCCCGTCTTTACATCGGCATCAGACTGGCCTTTTTTATCAATGATGCTGTCTAGATATGTAAAGGTATTGACATTTTCAAAAGCTTTTCCGTCAAGTGTGATTTGGTTTGCACTCGTTATATAGTATTTTAGGATCTTCCTTTTTCTGTTATGTATGTTGAGACCTACTACTGCAGAGGCTGCTGCTAAATAAGTCATCTTCTCCTGAGTTTGTTGACTGATGTGGGATAAAAGAGCCAGATCAACTGCGAAGTCTAGGTCATCCGGCTGCATCCTAGCTGTCCGATGCTTTGTGTGCTTCACCCGATTCGCTTGAAGTAAAATGATGCTTTATTTAGCTTAATGTCAGAAACAAGAATAGACTTAAAGTTGCACAGAAAACGTGCCAACATTTTGTCTTTAGAAAATGTTAAGTTCCGCCTTTTTATGGCTTATACTTTGTTTTGACCTATGCAATAGAAAAATCTTTGGCATTTCTCAAAAATGTCTGGTGAATCTTTATATTTCCAAACCCACAAAATTCACATTCAAATGAGAGGTGATTTTAACTAATGAAGCCTTTGCGTCTCATCTGTCTCTTTATCTGTATATTGTTGTAAACTTAAGTATCATTATAACAAAATAGTTTATTAGGTCATGTATTTAGGGTGATTACGTAGTTTACCTGAATCATTTTTAACGACTGAACTTCCCAATTAATTCAACTGGTAAAAGACAACTAATTAATTCAATAGAATTATTCATGAGATGATATATATATATATATATATATATATATATATATATATATATATATATATATATATATATATATATATATATATACATAAATGAGGAATATAATCTGCGGAAAAAAGATAATAATTTGCATATATTGTACGAAATTCTTAGGATAAAAATAGTCAAATGAAGAATTAACAAATTAAGTGTGTTGCCTAGTGAATAAAAATAAATAATCTTTTCGATTAGATGTATTTCTTATTCTGTTTTTGTCTATAGACTAGTAATTTGAAGTTCCAGAATTTCCTCTTACTGATGAGAACCATTTTTTATCACTATTGAAACAACTATTTGTACCATATTTTGGACTTTGGCCAACATTTGAATGAACAGTTTCCCAGTAGTTGGGTATTTGCAACGGCTTTGCATTCACGAAAACTTGAATAATTGAATACAATTACTTGGAATTTCGAAGCAGTTCACTCTGTCCTACACTATGGCTATGAAACAGCCAGTTAGAGTAGAGGACTTTCATAGGCTATTTGTATTCGATCATCAGTGTCTTCGATGCATTGCTCGAATATCCTGGGACAGCCGAGTAAGCAATGCTGTCTTTAGGAAACGAGTACTAGGTAGGCATGTCAGACCGATAGATGAAGTAGTCAAACTTCATCATTTGAGGTAGTTCGGACTGCCTCAACGAACAATGTTTTGTGGTGTGGGGTAGGCTGGAAGAGAACAGGGGGCGGCCAAACCAAAATATAGCACAAGTGTACAAGCCATGTTGGTAGGTGCTGATCACCTGGTTGGGGTCCGCGAGACGATTGAAACCTGTGGTCAGAGACTTTGAATGACACGGCTCAAAATCGTCTGCAGTGGCGCAGGTGCATCCATTCTTTTTCTTCTATGAAATTCTGATCTTCTGAATTATTTGGGACCTCTTATCTTTTTTTACATTTATTTCACTGGTTTATACTTCTTGCGTCATATCTTCGAACCCACATCTTCTCCATTACTGCTAATACTTCTACTACCACTAGTACTATGAGAATTGAATTTACAATTCCATCTCTCTGGACTAATGCGGTATAGCAACTTGAACTGATATACGTTTGTACCAAGTTCTTCTTTGTAAATGACTAACTCCAAATTAATTCTCTATTGAGCTGACTGATTGACCTACATACTGATTTGTAATTATGATTAGGATTAATGGAATGACATATGTTATACACGTTTACTGGTCCTTGAGATACTATTCATTTAAAATAGACTATAGCTTACAACCTTTAACTTGAAAATAGCAGTTAGGACAAAAATACAGATATATATAACAGCAAATAAATGTGCGAAGAAAAATGTAAAAAATGCACATTTCATTGTTTTTAAAAAATATCAATCTTACTTTTTTTGTCAACAAAATCTACGGGATCAGATATCATAGAATTCAGCGGGTAACCACTTATACTGGCATTCACCCATGTATTATTTCTTATTATACAATTCCCTTTAAGTGTATCACTATTATGTTGTTCTAATTCGGCCAATCCATCTACTTCATTCATTCTACTTCCACCATTCGTGTGCTTCGAAAAGTCATTCAGTCGTCCCATACTAGAGCACCTTTGATGTGATCGTGCACGTGAAAATGATCTTCGACGATGGTTACGCTGTGTATAATGACGAATCGGAACTGAAAATGCAAAGAATTGAAACAAATAGTTTGCAAGATAGTATAAAGAGATATGAAGAAGTCATTCTATGAAACAAACTTTTGTACAAATGTCATAGTTTGAATCATGAACTGATAATACTTAAACCATCACTAAAATCCAGGAAGCACTGAGCGCTCGTTACTTCCTATAAGGAACTCCTCAGCCCTGAGTCTAACCTAGGACCTAAGATCTCACACATGAATACATAAATTCTAGATCATCGAACTAGTATCCAGTGATGAACATGACTAACTTTAACGAATTACCAGTAATGCACAACCGTCATTCATCGCTTGCGTTGGATAACCGTATTGCATTTGATGAATTTTCGCAAAAAAAGAAAATAAAGAGTATAAACTTTTAATATTGAACTTTTGTCTTATCTTTATCAGATTTACATCGGATCTGCAACTACATAAAATCATAGGCAGATGTTCAATTTCCTTTACATTTTGAGTGAAATTATTGGTTTGCGGCATATAGTACTCTGAAAACACTTTTTCAGCAACTTTCAGCTATTCAGTAACGTTAGACAGTTGAGCACACGTTTTGCAGCAGATGGAAACTATCTAGTTAACGGTTTTCCGGCTTTATTCATTTACAGTTACCCTCTCAGTCTAGAATCAAGACTTCTTCCCTCCTCATCTATGAAGAAAGGTGTCAAAATCTTTTCCTTCTCATCTTAGATGGAATTGATTTATGATGTGGATTAATGGTCATGCAAAGTCGTTACTGACACTCACTTAAAGAAAAAAAGTCTTTAAATTAAAAATGTCTAGACAAATCAGACAACTAAATAGATAAGAAAGTTGGAAACTTGTCGACTTGAAAACTACCAGACACTTGTTACAATGTACGTTAAAAATGTGAAAATGAGCAAGACTTTACACTCAGTATGAGTTCATTATAAATTAATTAAGGCTTAAAAAAAAACTTGGGTATTCTGCTAAGACAATTTTCATGCAAAACGTATTAGAAGTAAGTCATGATTAGTCTTGACAGTGGACATAGATAGGTGTTTATCATTTCTTAATAAATGGTTTTACTAAACTGTACTTGATTTTTTAAAATTGATTTCGTCATATAGTTAGCCAACTTGTCAATACCTCAACCTATTTGTGTGTCTACAATATACATCGAAGTTATTCAATGCATCAAGACAAAATACAATAGCGTACAGGCTGATTAGGTGCCGGTGAATATTGCGACTTGTTTTTTGACAGTCAGTTTATGAAAAATCTAAAATGTTTAATGCACACTATTAAAGAAAGAATTATAGCCACGTTACAGTCTTTTGTACAATGCTGAATCCAAGTATATTTATATCCATTTTCCAAAAAAATCAAGTTCAGTCTCGTTTCTAATGTTTACAGACTTGGCCATAATCGCATAAATTAACTGCCAAAATTATATTTTGTTTATTTAAATTTTTTTAAAAGTATTTCCATTTTTGACTTCAGCGTAAATTTTTTCTATTGGTAAAATCTTCGAAAACTAACTCATTTCATCATGATGGCATAGAATAGACTTCAAGACGAATATTCCATGATGTATTGAGCACATAATATTGAATAAAATTGTGATTATTATTATTATTAGTGAACTTTGACACACACTGTTAATGACGAACATGTTCCAACGTGTTACATTTTGGTTGTCTCATTGTGAGATGACATGATTTTTTACCGGTCTAAACAGTGTAAACTAGATTAAAATATTGTTATAATGATTATTTTAAGATAATTAAATCAGTGAATTAAATGTGTTCATTTTCATTTGATGCCTAGTATTCATTAGAAATTGTACGTATCATCAAGTGATACGGTACTCATAACTATTTCCTGATTTACTTATTTTGTTACAACTGGATCTGTTATAAAATGTCTTTGATAAATTCAATCAGAATCAATTTTGAAGAATGATTTATTCATCCTGGAGTATTCTGCAACCAAACTATGTAGTACATTTTGGTGACTTGGTAATTAAATAATGTTAAAAAATAACCATTGTGAAGATAGGGAAATAATGACAAGGATTTAGGATGCAACAAAACGTTGTTCAACTGTTCCAATTTTCAGAGTTCTCCATTTTTAGGCATTCTATGTAATACGCATTGTTTCTACCAGTTAGGCCACTATTAATTTGATATAAACCATTAAAACCGGGAAAAACGTATCATTCACATTCACTACACTGAACTTGATTATGATCTACTTGGAAATAAGACAATACTGGACATTCTCCCCGGACAATGTCACGGGGAAATAATTAACTAACTATCTGTCAGTACTATGAGTTAGGACAGCATGAAAATGTGAAATCCAGGTATGAATTGAGCGTGATTTTGTTCAAAATTACTTCATTTATGCTTCGTATAGTATATTTTTGGTAATGCTCTTATAATTCACTGTTCGGAATGAAGATGAAACTATAGTCATTTTAATGTTATCCTGTATTCATGATAACATTCTTAGTAATAATTTAATATGCTCTTTGTTAACTATAACATGAAGCATGGTTTTTTTTATAGAAATTATGTGTATTTCACTTATATGAGTTGCTTTCTGACTGATCATGGAATATGAATAAAATCAACACATTCATAACGGTTATTTCAATCCAGTTAGCTCATTCGACTGAATATTCAGTTATTTATAAATTCAGCTAACGAATAATGCTGATTAAAACAATTAACATACTTAATCATACAAAATACTTCCATTTTAGCAGTAAAAAATTAGTATGTAAATTATGAAGGCAAATCTCTGTAACATATTTGGTGCCAACGTCTGATTCCTAGATATGTGACTAGTCAAGTTTACCTTTATCAAAATGGAGCTAAACATCGGAGTTCAGGTGAAGTTAAGAATTCGACTTGATGTAGATGAAAAACCAATGGCAAAGTGAATTTATTCGAATAACCTTCTAAAATTTAAGACAAGCTAGTAGGTATCTCCCTAGAAATTATGTGAACTAAATTGATTACCTAGGCAACATATTCATATTTAATTAAGATGTTAAACAGTCATACCAGGTTTAATGCCATCCAGACAAATCATAAATATTTTAAACTCTCAAATAATAGGTATGTTTGCTTACGTATACGCTTCAGGTTGAATAATGACCTAGTAGTTCTGAATGACTTCAGAAGCTGGTGCCTTTTATGGAATTGCTTAAAGACGAGAAGAATCAAACAACCTCTTAACACTAGTTTATTTAACAGTGAAGATTTATGCGCTGAAAATAGCGAGTTTAGTCTAAATTTAGTTTAGTTTAAATTCAGAAACAAAAGATTCTCGCCTGTAAGCTTAAGTGTATCATCCTAATTTTCATGCCTGAAGTAAGTGAATTTAATCCTACTTATTATTATGTATGTGCATTTATGAGTATTCGGAGCTGTTCTTTATCACTTACTTTTAACGGGCTTTTTCGCTTATCTTAAACAGCTATGAAACATATGTTCACACTATATAGCTATATTGTTTTGATGAAATATAACAAAGAAACGGCTATCATTTCAAAATTTGTACAGCTAATGTGAGATTTAAAATAATTCTTTCTACAACTAACTAAGTAAATCAGGGATCCTAATAATTTATTTTGAATCGTCATCTACTTACCAACATCTTCTTCTTGAAAACTTTTAATCAAATCGGCTATTTCTAGATGATTAGAAATCATTGCTTGTTCATAAGTTGTGTGCCCATTGAAATTTTTAATATTTTTATCAGCACCCCGAAATAATAACATTCGAGCACAGGATTCTTGTCCTGTGTATGCACATATATGTAGTGGAGTATTGCCGTTTTTTGATGTTTGTACATTAATTTCAGCGCCGTAGGAAAGTAAAATTTCCAAATGTTGTACACGACCAAATCTACATGCCTGTTGAAAGTAAATGAGGAAAGTAATAGAGAACCTATTTAACAATCAATATGAAGATTGTTTGACAAGCAAAAATATGAACTGCTCTATGATTGAATACTAAATATGCTGAAGATGTCAACTAATAATGATGTTAAACGATTTTTTTCTGCTTTTTCATCGAATGTCATAAACAACTAAAACAGGTTTATATTATAGTCTTCAGCTAAGAATATTTAATCATTTAACATTTGAAGTGCTCGGTGCAATGTCTCGATTGAGATTCTTAACAGTATTAATAAGCCAAAATAGCAGCAAAGATTTTGGATATGGTCGTAAAAAGTTAAAAGTTGATGAGCTCCAAAGAGATCCCATTGGCAGTTTGGCATATTACAGGAAACTTCCTTTCAACGAATATATTTGATAGCATGCAATACAGTTTGTTTTCGATTACAACTAGTCATGATATTATGTTTTTATCACATACAATGTGGAGATGACTTTGTAATGAATGACCGAATCGAAACAGATAAATTTTTATACGATTATATAAAATAGAATATTTATTATGCGTAATCTTTTCTACGTTTCTCCTCTACACTAGTCTACTTCGTTGTTCAATACGATACATCAAAGCTAACTTAGTAAGACTACGGAAAAATAATAATTTCCGAATGATCATGCTCAAAACGCTTTTCTAGTGCCTAATTGCTCATAAACGCCGAACTAATCAGGTGGAACATTCAGTGCTGTACGGTGTTCATTGATTCCTATTAAACGACATAAAAATATCAAACGTAAGAAGCACTAGATATTTATTTAACTGATATTTACGTCAACTGAACGTTATTTACACAAGTACAACATTTCAATTTGATCTTAAATTCTCTCAGATCATTAAGTTTCTTAGTTACAAATATTTAGAAACTACTTACGATAACTCTAGATACAGATATTTGAATTAAGGAGTATGATGTTTACAGGATGTTATAATCACGGGCAAATTCAAAATGAACTTTAACATCTTAAAACGATCGCAAATAAGGAGATATTCTTTGTAACCGTCTAACTTAACTAGGCTGTTTGAATTTACACATAAAACTGACTTCTTTCTATTTTATTATTTATTGGTTAAGGTTTAATAGATCAATGTCAGGTAATATGACTAAAGAAAACAACAACAAAAACACAGCGTCATTTTTCACATGAAGTTTGGACATATAATGGTTTGAGGTCAACATTATTGATCATTCTAGGTGCTTATCTTCATAAATTCAAAGCTTATAAATAATGTCTGTCAATTTCATAGTCCGAAATGAATAATTTTCTTTCAGAAAACTATCAATCTAACTGGCTGATAAAATTTTAAACTAATTAAACATCTGGTGGATTATCATTTATAACGATAAACATAATGTGATATATGTCTAATATTTCAGTGAGTAGAAACCTGAATTTTTGACTTCTTCAAGACAACGAATACACATACAAACGTTTTACTACAAGTAAAATGATGTCAAAACCACAATTTTCAACTCATTGAAATGATATAAATTTATTACTATGCATTGAATCAAAAATATATATTCTTCATCTAAATTGGTTTAGGTGAGTGATTTCGTAAGCAATATGATTTCATTTTAGAATAATTGCGTCCAGAACGTTGTTGATAAAACACACTACGTTTTGGAATCTAGGCGGATACAAGATTTATTCTGTTGTATTTATCGCCTAACATTTCATACCGAAACGCCCAAGTGAAACAGATAAAATCATTTGTTTAGCTGATAGTGATTAGTACTTCTATGGTGGAATTTTATAGATGTTTTGAACAACAGTTATAAAATAAACTATCGTTGTCGTGAAAAAAAAAACATAACTGACTTGCTATTAATTTCAATAAATCTGTGCGAAATGAAAAACATTTCAACTTATTTGCTTTTTAATTTGAGAAAAAAAATGACTAGCTTACTTTCGATAGAACACTAAACACTACACGACAAATTTAACATAAACAGCTCCTTAAAAGTCTCACTTCGTACACTTAAAGACAAAGTTATCGAAGTAGTATATACTTCATCGAAAAAAACTGTAGCTCGTTCAATGATAAATAACACATACAACAGTTTCACCTTCAAAATTGTTACTCTACAACAAAATATACATGGTTTGTGATTGATTATTCTAAATGACGCATTGTTTATTCCATTCATTCTTTCATAGCCTTTTTTCCAAACTTCAAATCATTTGACGATACGAAGGAAATGTTTGCCTCTAGATTCACTAAAACTTTTGTTTTGTTGTTAATTATATTATGGAAAATAAATGTTAGCAAAACTATTACCATGGATTTAGTATCATCACAGAACATCTTTTGTTATTCAAATTAACACTGATTATTATCAATCGTACTCCTCTTTGTTCTTTTCTAACAAAAAAATCACTTTAAGAGAGATAGTTTTCAGTGGTCATATCACCCCAGATATGGCAGTGATCAAAGAAAACAGCCACATATAGCCTATCGGCATATTGCTCTACGTAGATAATATCTGATTAGATATTTATACATTTGTTGAGCAAGAATTTTACAAAACATCACATTATAATTCATAAAGCTAATACTTGTTCATAAATCATCTAATCATAAAGCCTAAATAATAAACTTAACTTAAATCATACAAATCACAAATGAACATTTGTGTGAAACCGTTATAGTTTAAATTATTATTTATTCAACAAAAAATCATAGTTTCCATGTCGTATTAACTATTTAAATAATTAAAATAAACTAACAAATCCACCATTTTTTCCCACGTTTAAGATCACCACCACTCATGCATTGTTTCAAAGAAACTGTTGCTGACTTAAGGCTAACAGAATTTTAAAATATTTATTCGCCTTGTGACAACGAAACACGAATATTGCTGTAAATAAGATGTTATAGTAATTAATTAGTATGGTTTCCTCGTCCCTATCATATATTAACAATCAATGAACCTTCTGTTCCACTGAAACTGTTTGAATTTCGATCATTAATTATTGTTCAAATAGTGTCTACCAACGTTTACATATAATTTTTTAAAAAGCAACGCATAGTTCGGTCCGAACTCATATTTTTTTATTGGTAAGCATAAAATATAATGATGGATATTTTAATAGTAATTTCAAGTTATTAAAATGTAATCTACCTGATGTATTTCTTGAAGTCCTGCTTCATCCGCTATTCCAAGAGGAGAATGTTCAAATAGCAGTCGTTCTACACATAAAGATATTGTGTTGTTCAACACTGCGTAATATAATGGCGTTAAATCTGCCTTGTCTCGTGTATTCGGTGATTGACCAAGATCAAGAAGTACCTAAAATATGCATTTCAAATAAATTTAACTCATCAGAAAAATGAATTAATAAACTAACTACAATTGCTTATCAATAAATTCAAGTCATACTGATTTTGTAAGAATTAACTACCTGAAAATACTTGATATCAGTTCATAATAATCAGGTACTTAAGCAAAAGACGTCGGACCTATTTATACTAAAAAGTAATGTATCATGTTTTGTGTTAGAAAAGCAAAGGTAAGAAATTTCGGCTTCACAAATTATTTTTATTAAAAGGGAGTAAGTGGATAAAACAGCTTATTAGGTAGGGTTAATTTACGGAGAGTTTGTTCAATGTAAATGTATCTCTTCATACAGATTGGAACAAATGAAAGAATCAATAAAATTCAAAACTTAATGAATTTTACGTTTTGGAACATTACGTCTCTGCCCATTTAAGACAATATATTGAATAGAAGTCAGAACCTTAAGACTTGAACTTAGAAAGCCTCCATAAACAATTCATTTGCTATCCGATAATGAATGATTTGAACATGACAAAATTTTTGAAATCGAACAATTTAAATCTAACATCATTCGTAATATTTTTATTTCCAGCAATGTTACCTTCTGGTCGATAACTTGGAGAGTTTGTTTAAACTGAATGATATTCCATAGACGGATGACTACAACAGGTTTGCGATCACTTTGCAACTAGCCGATGAAAAGATTCTTTGGAAAATGGAGCATTATTGATTCGGTAAAATGTAGACAATCCAGAATCTTACCTGTTACAGTAATCAAAATATCGTCTTACATATAACGATTCAACAAAACACTGATTGATTCATCATCAACTGGTTGTTTTTCTAAACAGTTTTGTTTTCGAACATGCACACAAGTAAAATGTAAATTTATGCTCTGTATTGTAAACAATTTTTCTACACCTGATTTATTTCAAGAACCAACGAAATAAACAAATTTCATTATGTTTATTGAAGTGGTCAAAGTGAAACATTTTTTCTAACATTCTATATGATGTTGTACTTTTGTCATTAGATAATATCCTCTTGCATTCTAGTATTTTAGATGTTTCTCTTGTTTTGAAGAAACGTTTCGTTCCGAGAATTCCAGAATTTTCTCTCAGAGCTACTTGAAAAGCTCCTTGAGTAGTATATTGAAATACATAAATAATCAATGCTATGATGATGAATAGTGAGAATGGTATTAGTAAAGTAACAGCATCTCAATAGCTTTTGATGAATTATCATACCTTGCCAATAAAGATAACTTCATGACAATTCAATGTTTTAAAGAATAATATTTTTCAGAAATTATTTTGTCGACTTAATTTTGTTTCTACACACACTTCGTCTATGTTAATGTTGATCATTACGGTCTAGTTATAATGTGCAACGTAGTCGTGAAAATCGATTTAACGGTAGCATTTCTTTTAACAGAAAATGAATCACAAGCACAGTTGGATGATGAAAATGCATATCACTTGTTGAAATCTTTTGAACTAAGTGTTATTTAAAATAGCTTTAAAACAGACATCTTCAATGCGTGTTTACATGTGTGGTGTACATTGTCAAACAGGAGTAACAATCTATTCTGTTTTATAAAGATTAGTTAAAAGGTCAATCAGAGTTTTAACATTATAGATATAAAATAGGTGTATGAGAATTTTTTTAAAAAATATCTAATGTTCAAGTAATTAAAATTAACCGAGAGTATCAGTACACTTTTTGTTCAGAGTACTAAGACTGTAATGGGTTTACCAATCGATAACGAATTGTTGTTTTGTATGTTAAGTATAACTCAGCCAAGAGTTGTAAAATAATTAACTGCTATAATGTACAAATTTTATAAATATAGTAAGTGATTAAAACTACTACTTCCACGTAGTTACGTTGACTGATATTAATCTCATTTGACGTTCAACACTGGTATCCTAATTATATCAGCTGTTACAGTAACTATAAAAAATCTAAGTCATTTCTTATTACATAGCTTTTAATGTTTCAGCTAAAGAAAAACTAGGATCATGTTTTGAAAAGCAGGGCTTAATAAAATTTCACAGACTAATGAGTGATATTGAACCACAGTAAACGTAGTATCGTAGAGCTATGTTAGAAGTAAACTGAATGATATTGTAGAGTCAATAATTACTGTTAGGATTTACCTGATACTCATTTATATAACATTTTCCCTAAAAAGTTAGGGAGATTGTTGCGTTTTATTGAAATTATGAGTCGATCATCGTTAGACTATCATTAGAAACCATACTAGGACAAAACGGCCGTCTAGTGCTTCCAAGTTTCTAATAACATTTTCCTTAAAAAGTTAGGGAGATTGTTGCGTTTTATTGAAATTATGAGTCGATCATCGTCAGACTATCATTAGAAACCATACTAGGACAAAACGGCCGTCTAGTGCTTCCAAGTTTCTAATGGTGGTCTAATAATGATCAATACACAATTATATAACATTTTTTGCATAAAACGTCTCCAGAATATGAATAATACTCGACATTTAACATAAGAGCTGATAGGCGAATCCTCTAAGTTTGAAATGAATTTCGCTATCGTAAGAACTTGTGTTATGGCTTTCAAATTAACGTTCTTTAAATATGACCTTTTGGTTGGTAGTGTACACTTCGTAATTTACAGTAGCTATACCTAAGTTGAATAGTATGTTACACAAGTTGCTCCTCGGCTAGCAATGGATGGTCAGAATTAGGAAAATACTTTTAATAGATTTGTATCGGTAATCAATAAACATCGTTTTATCTTATCATTATTAATAGAATAGAGTATTAGCAAGCCCTTAGCAACAAACAAGTAAACAAATAATTTACTGACAAGCCCATTTTGTCACATATGATGTTTACTAGATCATAGGGTATTTCACTCTGTTCAAACGATAAGCATTTTTAATATGTCGTACAGACTTTCACTTCATCTGAACAGTGAGTGAACAAAATTTGTTCATATCAAAAATGTAATCGAAAGTTCAATCGATTCTGTTTACCAAGAAACTTTAAACAATTAGGTAGTTAAAATGACAGAACCGTTTCAATATGCTGAAGATTTGAAGTGAATTAACAGATTTCATGAGGATACACATGTTAAGTAATTCGCTATTAATCACTGTTTTCCTATGGATAACACAAATGAAGGACAAAATACTTGTTTCTTTTTTTCAAATTACAAAACAATTAAAATATTCTGTGTACAAAAGAAAGGAGAACTTGTCGATTATGCGAAGTTGGAATGACACATTTTCTGAATCATCATTAACACTTATAATATCGCATTTATTTTTTAACACGTAAGCAAAAACAACTGTTAATTAAGATTTACAAAAGCACATAGCTGTGACTGTCTGGACAGGTAAGAACAATTGCATTTTAAATTGACATACAGTTTCAATGTTTTGTTTCTAACGTCAACATCAATATGAATATGTTGGCAGGAACAATCACAAAATATCAAACATGAAAAGTGAGATCGAACAAAATAACTCAATTAGTGATTTTTCTATTACTTATACTGGTTATTAAGAAGTAAACAGTGTATTTCTTTCAGTAGTGTACGTTTCTTAAAAAAATCTCATAGGAGCTTGGAAATTCTGATACTAGTTTGCAAACTGTAAAGTCATTTAACGTGCTAGTTTTACTCATGAATTACTGGATAGAAGCTAATGTCACAATCTAGTTCTGTTTACTTATCATCGTTTACAAATCAAATAATATATTGTGACTATTTTGGCTAAGTAAAAATGCTCACAGGATAAAATGTTCACAAACTTAGTTGCTTTACGAAACTAAACTGTGATTTTATGCCTTGTAATATTCAACAGCCAAAAATGCTTTGAACCTTAAAAAGAGTCAAAATCTAACCAGTTCCCAACTGTTCCTGGAGATAAGAAAACTAAGCATGGTGACCTTAGCTGATTTAAAATGTCCAAATGTACACGTCAGTACACGATAACAGTGATAACCACCTCCCATAATATTTTGACGTATAAATTAAACATTTCAAAGTTTATGAAACCGGTATTAAAACCAAATCTCAACAGAAGTGTGTGGTTATGGAAGGTACTATGTTGTTACATTTAATGATAATGTTGAATAATGTCAAACTGTCTAAGAGTATTGAAAATCATTTGACACACTTTAACCGCCGTTTAAAATATAATGAACGGTTGAAAAATACAACATCATGAATGACTTATCTCGATGGAATTCATTGTAATGATAACAATGAATTGAAAATGCTTCAAGTAGATTACACCACATGTTTCGCAAAATTTTCATAATTATCGCATACTTCTCTACTTAATGAAGAATTTTAAAACCCATAAATATCTGTTTACTAAATATGTATCTTTAGTATTCTTTCCAGATTATCTTCTCCTCTTTTGACCTGTGTTTTACTCTTATCCCCTGAGGAAATAATGTAAAAGTAATTTTAAAAATTAAAACAATTCTGTTTTCCATTAAAAAAAGAATTTCTCTCTAGTTAAAGGCAAATATGAACTAACTGATGTGAAACTATTCAACATTAGGTATTAGCATGATGATCAATCGTGGCGATTTTTTACTTTAAGAGAAAATTCAAATATTCTAATAGTAATACACAAAGATGAGTTTTCTAACCAGTGTTTTCTTACTACTGATAAATGAAGATGGAATCGAAACTTCCATTTCCATCTTGATTTACATCCAATAAATCATCGTGGAAATAGTGACTAATGTTTTCAGAAAATTTATGCATTCAGTAAATGATAAGGCTATTATCACTAAATAATTAACTTATCGAAACCGGTTTTGTTTATCATTCACTGGAAATTACACATTTCCAATAATGATGAAAAAGTGACTACTCCAGATGTTCAATTGTTGTACACACATGTTAGTTAATAAAATAGTGTAACAACTTGAGAATTTGATATCAGTTATTTCTAGTAAGAAACTTTCCATTCTACGAGTCTGTGTATTTCGATTTCACATTCGGTGAACATCCAAAAATGAGTTAAAAACATTTGGTTTACCTTTCGCACTGACCATTGTTTATATTACAATTTAAAAGTAAAGATAGCAAACAGAACAACAATGAAACAGTTTGTTTTGTCGAGTAAACAGGTCAAAAAGTGACCAGTTAAATCTTGAAATGATTTTAAAAATTTTCAAACCATACCTCTTTGCTTTAATTACTGTTCCACAAAACATAAGTGGATCGATCTAGTTTTAAGCAAATGTTACCATATTCAATATACAGAATTTAAACTATATTTTATGAATAAATTCTAGAATACTAGTAAACCGACTTTTAACAAAGTACATGTAATTGGTTAGTCAACCAATTAGCCTCTAATTACTTTGCTCACTAACATTTTAGTTCAGTGTTTAGAATGTATTAGTTTTAGACAGTGCAATCAAACTGTTATGCTCGTCGAATTGATATGCTTGAACTATTACGAGTTCAACTTAGTCGGTAAACGAGAGCGAGGACATATGGTCAAGTGACACGATAGGCTACTCTAATCCGATCGTCCTAAAGCCCTGCTAACGGTATCAAAAGTCTTGATAAGACATAGAAAGTGTATTCTACAAGCACCCAGAAAATTGAGGTTTTATAGAGACGTCCTTGGGAGAGGCACGAAAATAGCGTACTAAAATAACACAACAACCAATGACAGTCAAGGATTTTCCGGGTGGGAAATGTAATCTCAAAGTCAACTGATCAGTCCATGAATAAAATACAAAATTAGTACCTTTATTAAGTGAGTTCTGTGAGACCTAACGTCCCCAACACAAACCGCAGGGAAAAACTTGTTAAGATAACCCTAAGATTTTTAAGCCAGTTCCTAAGTCAGTTGGAAAAGAATCTAGATAGCTTGAGAGTATTTCGTTGGCCATGTAATGAAAGCTGTACGGATAGAGTGTCTTTGGTAATTTTATTAGTTTTTTAAAGGTTGTTATCGATTTCATAGTGAATAACCTCATTCACTTGAACGTTAACCACTTTCCTTCATAACCTCATAAAGCTTTTTTAAAAATCCCTCACTGCCTATAAAATCTTAGTTATGAACTCAGTGATGGAGTTTTGAAATAACTATATGAGCCAAACATTAATTAAGTCATCATCTACTTTGGCATTCGTAAGCCTACTGCTCTCCTGTTATTAAACAAAAACAACAGACTGTGAATAAAGGGAGTGGACCGAAAATTCATTGATTTACATATTATTTACAATCCATTTACCAAGAAGTAAGGAGTTTCAGGTCATTCCCACTGTCGTTTTCAATCGATTAAAAGGATTTTCATTACTGATTTTAAACTGTTTGACTACTATTTAGCAATATTGTCGAAAGGCTACTTTGCTCACATACACAAAGTCGTTCAACTTTGTTTTGCATGATCATTCCTTTAGTACAAGTTACACAGTTCTAGATATTTAAAACATTATTTTACACTTACCTATGAAATATTTGCTATGAATAATAAAACTCTTACTAAATTATTTTTATCTTTGCAAAAACTGTTTGATTTCATCTTTGTTCACTACAATTGTTTTTCTTTCTTTAAAACTGTTGGGTGTGCAAATACAGCTTACTAGATAAACAACATTTTTAACAACTGGGAATATATCAGTGGTTCATATTTATTTCACACTAACAAAAATATCCCCACAACAAAATTTCAACAATGACTCATCCAACTATCACAGAACTGATTAATCATATTAAAGTTTTAAAGTAAACATTAAAAAAAATAAGTTGCAATTATGTTCAAATTCTTTTTTTCAACATATCTAATTGAGGTGTGACCCATAAGTAGAGTAATAATTTAGCAAAGAATACGGAATAGAAATGATGTATAAAAAATAAATGTTTGGTATTGTAAAAAATTCAAGTGATTATTCCTTTTTTATCGGACAGGTATGGGCCCAAATTCCTAAAAGTGTCAACGTTCGATTGTAGTAAATGTTTAAAAAAAACTAGGGGATCATTGAGATGGTGGAGAAAATTTATAGCTCAGGTGGATGATTGTGGTGGTGTTTCGTTCTCTGAGCTGGATATTTTGGTTGGGTTTGATCGAGGTTAGCAGAACAAGCTACAGGTCAAATGTGGAGAAATTCAAAACTTCACCTCTTCTATCTGAAGTTTGTGCCACCTCTACAACTAATCGTTATAAAGTTCAGTGATTTCATCTGTTAAATATTTGTAAGGTTTGTAGAAGTTATACAACATAATACTTCAAACTGTTGTGCTGTTTAGTCCCATGGAAATTTTTATTATTAAGCTGTTTAAGATGCATCAATGAATAAGGGCATGGATTATTTCGTCTGCAGATTGATAAATATGATTTGATGTATTGAGAAATAAGGACTTATTGATTTTTGTTGGTTTTAGGGTACAGACCTTTTCATTTAGAGAAACGAACCTTGCAGCTGTAAAATATACCCACTGTGCTAGTTATTCTGTGAATAGTTAATTCAATAATTTCCACTCATTATAATACAAACATAATGAGCTATTATTTTTTACAATTGACCGAGTTTATTACTGATACAGACACTTACTATACGCTTATTTGAACCAGCTAGTTCAGTAAGAAAAGTATTAGTAAAAAGTAAGCTTTTGTTGGCTAACCGAACGAAAAATATTTGCATTAATCACTAAAAATGAATGGTATATTCCCCTTGGAAATTCAATCCAAATCTCTACTAATAGCGTACTTACGTCAGTACTTTACGCTTATTATTAGGCTTATTTCTGATTGACCATGTGTATCAGAAAAAAAATTTCATTTCATTTGTATCCTAATTGATACGTTCATTTTGTTATTTGATGAAATACTGACTGACAAATTTCTATGGGTATCCATTGTCACTTGGGGATTTTTTGGCTGACAAAAATTTCTTTTGGTCTTATATTTAAGCATAATCTAAGAGGATGGTCAAACACACTATAATATTTACTTATGCGATAAATTTGAGAGCTGTGTATAAAATTAACTCAAGATTCATTACTTCATAAAATCAAACAACGTAACATCATTGACGTTAGTCTATCTTAACAACCTAATACAAAAACCAGAAGAATCAGGAAACTTAACCTTTAAACTATTGTCACTTTCGGTAATTTGGGTAGACATAAAAAACAAGATATTTATAGCTTGATAAGCTTCCTGTCTTGCATCTTAGAAGTCCCCTGAGAAAAATAGCTATACACTGGATGATATAATTGAATGTCGATGATGTTCTTTGTGAGAATATCATAGGGACTATGAAACGGAAAATATTGCAGTAGCTCTTAATTTTAACGACCAACTGAATATGATCTAAAGTCTACTTTAAAATGTTCACATTTAGTCCTGCGATTTCAAACTACACCTCAATGAAAAACTTAAATTGTAACATTTATTGTATGAGTGCAAAAAACAGCTCGATGTTTTATGTGCCTTTTATTCGTAGTAATTTTTTAAATTTTTTTGTCCAAGGCATTTTTTTATGTGTTTCACTTAGTTATGGGGAAAATTACCAATAATCCACATATTTCTTTTATTAATATGACTAATTGCTGGGACTAAATTAGTTAAAACTGGTGTGGATTATCAACATTCACGTAAAGGAATGTAAATAAACAAACAATTTTAAAACCTTCACTATTATACAAAGATAGGAATAACATAGAGCTAAGCATAAATCAAATTGATCGTATTATTTATTCTCTAAATATTTTGGTGGGAGGAAAAAAGAACAACTTAAAAGGTGAATGTTATGAAAATAAATAAATAAAATAAAATAAGCGACCTCTATCCATACCAAGCATGTGTAAACACTTCTTTCATTTACACTTAGCAAAGTGGAACTTAAACTTTATCCTTGCAATTTAAATTGTACATCTCTTAAAACTATATCCTACTACTATTAATATGCATTTCTTATTCTTCAGAATGGTTCACTTCAGAGCGTTACCGAATTGTGAGCGACTTTGACTTAATCGCATAAAACCTTTTAACCATATCTGATTTATTGTGATAGCGATTAAGCAACATGCTAAACAAAATAGATAAGCATAAGTCAACAAAACAGTTATTCAAAACTTAATTGGTCTACTGTTTTAATTTTACTTGTATTTAGTAGTTTATTTCATCTTGAATCATGGTTATTATTAACGGTACACATTTTGATATATTATTAGAGATGGATTGACTGAATGTGCTTCAACCTCACCGATGTTGCCTGTACTTAATCACATCCAACAGACTAGTAAAAAACGCCTTTCATCAAAGTACGCTGTACACAACTCATTTCAAACTATCTTTGCGATTCATCTTTATTTTTTAAAATAATTAATTCTTTGAGAACTTTATTTACTCTGAGTGGCAAATTATTAAGAGCAGAACAACAATCACTCACCTTAATAGCTTCATAGTTTCCTTTCACTGAAGCACGATGAAGTGGTGTCATACTGTCTGATGCTCGATAGTCTAAATGCGCTCCACCAGCTACTAAAGCCATAATCATTTCATATGGTTTTTCTAATTGCACAGCCATGGTGAGTGGAGTTTCTATTTGGAAAATTTACGAATAAAAATGGATTAAAACGTACTGTAAAGTAAAATACAAACAAATTGAAGTAATTTATATATAGTGTACATTGAGCGTAATATTTTTATCTAATAGAATATAAATGAAGATTTTAAACGATTATGGCATTCCAAATACTTCCGATTTGTATCCCTTTGAAATCAATTAAAAATAATCGCCAAAATACCTAAACATCTAGCGATGATGAAAATAACTGTATTTTTCAAAAATTAGCTCACTTGTAATTTGCTAAATAGTTTATCTGATTAAAATTTTTATATCAAATTAATGTTTTTTGTGAGTAGTGTATACATTTTTCCAGACAATACTTGAGTGACAAGTGAATGACTAAACGCTCTGTGTATAAATCGTGCTTAGCATTCGTCAGATAGACCTAGACTTCGATCTAAATCTACTTACTCTGACACAATGGATCAGTTAAATACAAAAACCTTATGACGTACTAACACAACAATTCTAACAGTCAGTCATAAACTGGCTGTCACTGGTGTTTTAACGACGAAATTCTGTACTAGTCAACATAATACGCATGGAAACGTCATCTGATAAAGTATTGCAATGTCATCAAGCGATTCATTAACTATACTTATTTATGTACGTCTAGCGTCAGTATCGATCATTCCATAGTTCCAACTTATCCAAACACTTTTTTACAGGCTTACGGTAAGATTTACTCATGAAGTATGTAATGTAGACAGTTGATAGTATAAGGCGATGTCCTTGTTAATTGTACTCGTGAGTTAGAGGCTTTTGAAATCTGTAAAGAAACTGTTCAGCCTTTCATTTCAACCCATTTAATTCAGCATTTCACCATATATGTTCACCCTGATTAGTTTCTCAAATAACTGACACAATTTAAACGAAAAATACAGACGGATAATATTATTTTCAATCAGGCCTTCATTAGCCTTTACTGAAATATATGTATATATTAAAAATACTAAACCAATCTAAGGAGTTTATAAGTCCATCAAACAGTTAAAAAGGATTGCATAACTAACCGCCATACGTAAAAACTAATAGTTGAGTGACTCGTATCATGGTGAATATAAAAATAATAAACACCTTGATAACATAAATAAACAAACTAGTGAAAACTTGAAAAATTCGACCAATTAAAATACAGATCATCAGAAACGATGCAACAACAAATTTTTGTGAATAAATCGTTGAAATAGTTGCAAAAAAGGAGATACGAAAAGTTCAAAAATCAAAAAAAGATGTGAAAAACTGGTAAAATTATTTATTAGGTTTTGTCAACTCAAGGAGTTGACTGGTGTTTAACAAATCTTTTTCCAACATAGACTATGTTTGGTAGTTCGAGTCCTAGTACCTTCTGATGCGTGTAAGAGACAAGACAAATGCCAAGTTAGCGAAATACCAGAAACCATTTCAGATGTCTTCGTTTAATAATACCACATGGTCATTGTCAGTCATTTTTGACAAAATGAACCCAAGTATTGCTTTTGTCGAATTCCCCCCAAACCATGAAGGGACGTCGACTGGGTGTACACCCGATACAGCTTTACTGCAAATTCTCTTGGATTTTTAGCATTTTTTAGATATAAATATAATTATCACCATATTTCGAATTTAAGATGAAGACGTAAATTAAGCTTCTCACCAACAAAATATTTTCTTAAATTACTCCATAAATGTAGTGGTTTGAAATTTAGTATTCTAATCATCTGAACGCATCTGATTTTATCCAGCAACAACACAGCTTAATTTTAGACAATCACTACATTACAGTGAAGAAAATCGATCTTCCTAATCAAGGTTTCTATAGGGAAACTTACTAATTTGGCTAGGCAATAAACAAACTTGAGAAATTACGCGTATATATATACATAAGTATAGTTCATTGTATAGAGAGTATTGAATTGGTTAAACAGGAAGTACTGTAAGCATTTCGTATCAATGACTCTTAATCCTTTCTCTAATAAATTTTTGTCTGTTACATTTTTATTTGCTTTGCTAATTTAAAAAAAATATCAGTCAACTAAGCAGTTTTAGAAATCAATATTTGATTGAAATCTGTGAATATTTAGTAGATGGAAAGGAATTTTGTCAACTTACATACATCCATGAATCTTTCAGCATAAGTTGAATATAAATAATCGCTTACTGATAGTGTACACGTTAGTATCAATAAACGGTAAAGTTTGTTCAACACAACTCAATTTATTATTACGTACTACAGTAATTAACTACGGTTCATTATTCATCTCAAATTATAAATGGCTGAGAAGTGACTTCAGTGAAACTATACCTTACAACAGTATGATGTACCAATAAAAATTAAGAGTTAAGCATTAACAGTGTTGGGTGCCGGCCCAGTGGTTCAGAGGTTAGGTGTTCGCGTGCGAGACCGAAGGACCTAGGTTCGAATCCTACGAGTAGCAGGCGTTGTGGATTCGCATTGCTGACGAGTCCCATGCCAGGACAAAACGACCGTCCAGTGCTTCCAAGTTGTCAGTGGTGATCTGACAATGATTGATTTATGACTTCAGCAATCAACGATAATCGCCATAACCTGTGTGATGATAAAACTAGAGTTTACAAGTCAAGTGTTTACTCTCATCTTTCATTAGTATACTTAAACCTTCATACATATTCTTATACCAATCACATATTCATTTTATTTTAATAATTCATTTACTCTAACCTTAATATGGACTATAACTGCAAGTTCTTAGTCGAAAACTCTTGCCCGAATTGAAAGAACACTATTCAAAGAGATTATAGCTGAAGATAATAAAGATATATAAATCAAGTTAGATAACTAGATAGAATGCAGTTTCGAATTAGAATTAGTTTGATATCACAATACAAAATTTTTCACTGGCAATAATGTTTTGATCAAACGGTGGTTAGTTAAGATAAATAAACATTTCAATGATTTATCCCCTTGGGATATTGTCACTAATCTGTATTTCGACTAATATCTATCATAATATGAATATATGGGAGAAGTAATCTACGTCACAATGTATCCATATTAGTATGCAATTATATATCTAGGAGACAGTAGGTCTATTAAGTTGCGCTTAACAAATAATCAATAAATATATCGGACGGAATGAAAGATCGGGAGAGAATAATAATTCAGAAAGAGTAAATTCTCCCGTTTAATTAAACAACTGATGAAACACAACTACATTCAATTAACTAGATTTTATTCATAATTCTTACACTGATGTCATACAATTTACCATTATTCCTCTGTATAGTTAAGTACAGCGTCTGTATACACAACATTTAAGCATTCAGTTTATTCATTATACGATATAGCTTGCGTTTATGATTTGAACAATAAACTGTTTAATGAACCGTTTATCATACAATCGGTACAAACGAATAGGATCCATAATACAATTTCGCAAGAATTACAACATCAAGATATTATTTCTAGACGATTTAAAAGTCACAGAGTTTGCAGTTATTTTTGTTAAAACGAACTATTTTTAGCACTGAATTATCAAAAACCAATTTTTTCGAAAATGCTTTCCCTGATCCATATTAAAGAGTTGAACGAACTGAATCAAGCTAATTTATAAATGTCAGCGATAAAAAATCAGAGATATAGCATAAATTTTTGATACGAAGTAATATCGTTGTACTATATTAGACGTTTTTGAAATAATCCCAGTATTTTTTATTGGTAACGGAACAACTAGGTACAAAGTGATAGTTTTTTTAATATTCATAATTTGGCTAAAGTTTTGAACCTTAACGCGCCTTATCACGCAACAGTGATAACCCAGCAAAGGCACATGAAATCCAATTTCAAAAATGACACTCGATTTCTTTATTTGTTACAACAAAGTTTCATTGAAGCAGAAATTAATGACCGAATTATGAAATAAGATCAAAAAGGTCGACTAATCCCTTTCACTCTATAAATATATAACTGTACTACTGCCTCAAACTTTACCTCAAGCCACCAGAATGTATTTCGATGGGCAAACAGATAATAAACAAATAACCTCTACTTAAACTACTACCCAATAATTGGGTGACTATCCCCCGCCAGGACACCGTCATGGATAACTATCATTAAAAAAGAATCTGTATATTGTTCCACTAGTTAAATCGTCTTTAAACTGAAAACTAGTTACTCATTTCAGTTTAATATAATTCAATGTAATTGATCTGTACACTAGTAACTGATAAACACATATTTTTTTAGAATACATTACTTAACACAGAAACCACTTTTTAGGAGCCCATTCGCAAAGCTATACAACCGTATTTATATATGATAAATATACACATATGGATAATTAGCAAACCATTTTTATATAGTTCTGAAAAATGTGGACAAGAGTGAATTACATTTTTAAACTGACAAACGTATATAATAATTTATCTATCATGTCATAATAAGTTTATCCTGATATTCAGTTACTTATTGATTAGAAATCAGCCATAATAATTTGTTCACTTACCTCCATTTGGTTTCCATTGGAAATTCGGATCCAGTCCTTTATTCAACCATTTATTAACTTTATCTACATCGGCCATCTTGACATTTTCAATAAATTGACGAAAATTCGCCTGATAACATACCAGTGGTAAAAATAAATAATAGCAGTAGACAATTAAAGTAAATAATGCACACTAATGCAAACACAACAAACTGAAACCAGTCAGAGAATTATCGAAAATCTCACTAAAACTGTTATAATAATCGAAAATCAAAAACTAACTTATGAGTACCAATGAAACAAGTTTCCTGAATTTTCAGGGTAACATATGGGTCAGAAAAATCGAAATTAAGATGGCCAGTGGTTGATTACTGACTAATAAAATGAACTAGAATATGAAAGATTCTTATTGTGAAAATTAGAACTAGCTAAAGTTGGAAACTGAGACGAATAGATATAACAGTATTGGTTCAGTGTTGTATTTGTAGTGAAACTTATAGTTTTCTTAGTTCAACTGTATATAGAACTCGGATCAAGCATTCATTGATGGAGTATTCGAACATTCATTTGCAATAATTGTTAGACAACAGATGACTGGCTTACAAGTTCCAATAAACTAAATGACTGGGTTACTACAACAGAGTTAGTAATACATAAATTCTCTGGACGAACATACGAGTTTGCTTAGTCACTTACTTTTTGATGATCTCAGTTAAATTTAATAGAACTCTAAAGTATTGTAGGTTATCAGGTTGAGTGATTTAAATTACTAGTCTAATAGACATTACTTTACCTGATGCGTGCACGTACAGGGCATTTAAGCTTCTTAAACACACTCTTCAACAGATAATCTTGGAGCACAGTTCTGTCCAAAGAACTTAAGGCTACCTTGATATCAAGTCAAACAATATTTGTTGGCCTGCAATACATGTTGTGACACTCAAACATTTGGCAGTCGAGTGAAAACATGACTGTTCCATCAACATCCTGATCAAAAACCAGACCGCTCTTCATAAATCGTTCTGTTACGAAGTTTCTGGCTGCTAGTATCTTGTAGTTGTTGAAATAGCTTCCATCTAGTTTAAACTTTCCGACCACTACCTTTCTTCGTTCTTACACAAACGTCATAAATGTGCGCCATAACCCATGTGCATCATCAAACCCTTAGATCACCAGAGTAGACCCTAACAGTCTTCAGGGAAAATGTGATGTGATATCACATAAAATGAAACAAAAACATAGTAAAACTTATGATATGATGCTATTTGTTTGTGTTTTAGTCTGCATCTCTTTAATGTAAACATTTATGAATGATAAATAATGAGCAAATTTCATCTTGCCTTTATAATTACGCCTTCTAGATTCTTCGAAATTATACTGAACTTTTTCAAAGAATAGTAGAAATCTTAGTTATAAATATAATATGATAAAAATCTGTGTGTTCTGATTCTTAGGTGAAATAGTGAGATAGATCGCAAAGGTTTACTCAGTCAACATAGTTCACAGTAGCCGTATTAATCCAGTTTTCAGTTAACGCCAACTTTTATCCCTAAAAAATAGCCTTCCTCGTTAAGGCTCTTTTTTTGTAGGACAAGAACTTTAAACACCGAGGGATGAAGTAAATTCACTTAAAATCTTATGTTATATATATTTCCAGTGCATACTGATTTATATGAAAAAAACGACAAATTTTGCAAATGCAGTTTTGCAAAAAACTTGCAAAATACCATTTAGTTGATTAGTGAAAAATAATTTACATAGGACCGATAAAAGAATTAGTTTTTCGATCAGCTTCTCAGTAGTCACTTTATCATTCATTGTTTGTATGATTTCAATTCTCCGAATATATTATGTGATAAATGTCAGGAGTTGAGATTATTCTGATTGAATTACTAACTGAAAATGATTAACCCGTAAGATAATTATTCAACTTGACTACAAAAAGTGCAGTACACGTTTTACATTTTTTATTTGTCAGGCTTTCCTGTGACCTGAATGTAATGAGTCAAAGAATTTACCGAAGATAAGAGCTAACTGGTTATGTTTACTTCAAGATTATATAAGATAACTAAAACACCTGAAACACAAGGCCAAAAGTTTATTTACGATCGTAAATCATAATGATTACTAATTTCAGTGTCTTTATATAAAATGGGAAGAATTGTATCTGTCTGAAACGATCAAATTTGAATGAATAATGATATGTTAAGAAGATAAATTTTAGGGTTAAATAATCTTGTCACAGATTATAAAACTTTTTGGATCAACAAATAATCTGTTAAAAAAACGAAAGATGTCATTGTTACGAACTAATGTGTTAATCTTATCCGAATTCGTTTATGGTTGAGCGAAGCAAACAAAAGTAAAATCAGTTATTTTTGTAAGATTAAAGCCATTTGAACTATGTAAATGTTCATTATTAAACAGATCAGTTAAGGGAAAGATGGGATATTTTGGACGGATAGTGATATACATATTTGATATGTCAGTTTGTTGGGCTTGCACTCCATGACTAGGTAAAATGCACTGTTTCGTGACACTTTTTTAAGATTATCTACCCCAGATATGTACGTCATAACATTTTTAGGGTGCAAAAGATCACATCATGATCATGATTGGTTAGACGTTTCAAGAGAAAATAAGTACTTTCAAGATCATCATTATCAACAAGTAACAAATATGTCTTAAATATCTAAGTTCTTTTCGGTGCTCGGTTTAATTCACCAGCAATACTCAGAAATCAGTGTCATTTCATGCACTGTCTCTGAAGAATTTATTTATTCGTAAGTGCTAATCTTTAATTATTGTCCAGTTGATGCTAATTTTTAATGATAATTGCCCTAAAATCCATAACTACAAGCTATAAAAAACACATGATCATGAAGTTACAATAAGCACACTAGTTTAAAATGAATTCGATCCCATGAAATATCGACAACATTCTTTTTTTGTGATAGAAATACATTGGTTTGTAACTTCGAGAAATATAGTCTATGAATGTTATTAAAATATGTTAAATTTCAAGTAGTACACATTAGTAATGTTCAAAATTATATTTGAAGAATTAGATGTGTTTTAATGCTGTAAGTATAACTAGTCATTTTACTTTACTTTTAGGTACATATGCAAAATTTGTCTACTCGTTGCAACAATTACTCAATAATCCTATTTTTTTATGGCTTGAAAGGTCCTAACGATTATGAAAAGACTTGAAGAACTGCCATTATTAAGTTACGTAACCAGTGCTAGTTTCATAAAAATTCGACTCAACTATTTAAACCCAGTGGACAAATAGTAAGAATAACGTTCTTAAATAATATATAGTTCTTAATGTATTCACAAATTAGCATCTTTTTTAGACTATGTTTTATGAGGTTCTTTCAAATTACAGTCATTTTTTATCGTGAACTGAAATCAGCTAGATAATGATGATCACCAATCTTAAAATGAATCACAATAGCTCATACATCTTGATTTCAATAAACTTTTTCCTAGTGTCAGTATGTAATGAAGACTGACTTCAAATCAGTATGTAAGCTTGAGTCTTCTGGAACTTGAAGCTCTTTAAATACCAAATAATGTTTATTTCCAAAATGTTTTAAACACGCAAACTTAACAAAATGATTGTACTGTCTGTAAAACTTTCACAGAATATGTATGCTGTGTGACTCAATCTCATGTTCAACTACAAATCGAAAGAGAAAGGAGTTTTTTATTTCAGAAATGTCAGAACACTGTCAAGGTTTAATAAAATGCCTGGTTGCCTGTTCACAAGTTGGACTATTCAAATAAAGAATGCAGTTGTGTTTCTATTTACATAGTTTAGGTGGTTAGAGTCTTTGTTACTAGTCGACTGGCGGATGATTAATTTCATATACCATCCTGAAGGCAAACTATATACACAGTAAACTGTAATTATTCTAATCACTTATCTATATTGCATGTAACATGTGATGCCGATAGCCTGACAAAAAATAGTTTAATCATACCCATTTTATTGATTTACACTACCTACTAGCATAAAGTCTCCACTGTAGGTCTGGGAGGTTATCCTGTTTGTTACAATCAGGCACTGAATGAAGGAAATATTTTGTTTTTATTGGAATAAATATTTCATGACTTACAGTAGTTATGATTTATTCCATGAACATACGGAATTCGCCTACTGCATTATACAAATATACGGCAAAAACTTTATACTCACAAGACTTGTACTATATAACATTCCATATCGTCAAACTTAAGGTGCATTGAAAAGTTCAGATATATGCTTTCTCATCAGGACTCAAACAAATAAAAGATGAATTGTTGCACTGTTCTCGGTAGGGTGAAGACACGTTTATCGCTTTTTACACTCAACAACATGCAGCTCATTTGTTAGAACTTTTCAACAAAGAGCATCGAAACATCCAACTTACTATGGAACGTAAAAGTATTGATAAACTCCCCTTGGCTGATATGTGAGTGGAACGGAGAGGAGATGGTATAATACAACGATCGATTTATCAAAAGAGTTTATGAAATGGATGAAACCTGGACTTTAGAGGTTACTGCCCAGCCAGTTGCAATAAAACGTTGATCAAATCACTGTTTTACAGAGTAGAAAGAACATACAACCATCAAATTCAGAGGAGAATTGGCAAGTGTTGAAGGTAGCTAAGAAATATATGAAATCTACGAAAGTATATTGACAAACACAAAGGAACTGGGGACAAAAATCAAATGAACTACATTTGGTAAAAGTTTAACCTTTATTAACCCTGACCTTGAAGGTGGTAATGCCGCAAACACAATCTGCAGAATACTAAACAGTGCGTCAACCGAAAACTCCTTTGAAGCTTCGTTTTAGATTATGTCTAGGACATACGCCTACAATTTCCATCAAATTTGACAGGCCCCTATTATCTTTACTGTTTTTGACCTGCTGATTAAGCGACATACAATAGAAATAAGAAACTAGCTTTTATTCGCTGAGAATGCTATGAAACCTATTGGCTGAAAAAGAATAAGGACACCTAATAAGTGACACCGTTAGATATCACATAGATAAGCAGTCGCTACCAAGCTTCACATTTCGAAAAGTAGACAACTGTCAATCTTGTTTGTTTATGAAAAAGATTGCGAATGACTAACAAAATAATAACATAAAATGGATGGATAAATTTTCACTATACTTTATTCTTTTACGTCATTACTGTGAATTCTAGTTCAACCATTTATTAGTTTATTCATTAAAAAGTCTCCAAATATCAATTTTTCAATTACTCTTATCCTTCAATTTGTTTGTTAATTGGTCCCAGTTGAATTTATAAACAATCCTCAGTCTGTAAAAATCATAATCCAGTACACCGTCACTTGACTGACATCAGTTTTGCTACTGTTATTTAGACAAAGATATCAGTTAACAGTCGTAATAAAAAGCTAGTCATTTTTGTCCTTATAACTAGACGTTTCATTGATTTTACCTTATTGTTCAATAGTTACTTTAATACGACTACTTTGATGCACCATTCTTTCGGCTTTCTCAAAGTTTTTAAATTGGTTTTAGATAAACTGAAGTTTATTTATTTTGTTCCAAATGGTCATAGTCCTAGTTCATTATGTATTTTTTTACATTTATGGCCTTTTGTCACATACAATATTTCAACATATATTTTGTGAATTACGTATTTGAGTTACTTTCCAGTCAACTTATTTTACATGGATCTTTGGTATATCACTCTGATACATATTCACATTATCTTCAAAATATATATATTCCAGCCCAGAAATTCGACTGTGGACTTCAGATGAGTTTACTTATAACCAGTTATTCTAGGGATACATATAAACAGGCAGTCACGTATTAAAGTGGTTGGAAGTTGTTGCTGATTGAAAGTTGATTTCTTGTAGAATATTTCAAGAATTTTTAACAGTAACTGATATTTTTACAGTGTTCCAAGGCAGTTAACAAGGTGGATAGATTACCATCTTTCGAAAGATGTCACAAAAATCTCGAACTTTTCAAAAGTATATGCTAAAGCGTTTTTCAAAATTAAATCAGCTTATGATTTCATCACATGCAGAACATATATCATTCAACAAATACATAAAAAACTCTAACAGAACTCAACATCAATTAGTTAAACGATATTGATCCAAGGCGGTATAAAATTTAAACACTGGCTGACATACATCATCGAAACTGGAGAAAGTGAAAAAGCTTGACCAGCTGTCTATGAAGTGGTTCTGAACCCCAATTTACCATTATTAGAATCTAATATACTACACTGTTCGCTGCTTGTAAGTTGTTCATTGGGTTAAAACCCTATATAATAGATTCCTTGCAACCGAAATGGCTATTAAACTAGATACAAGCAGAATCAATTTTTGAACTCAAAATTAAAGCAGCACATTACGGTTAATAACACACAAAAATGGGTAGGTGTGCAGAAAAACACTATAAAATACAAATCTACAGTGAATAAAAGCTTCTAAGCCTGCTTTGAAACCATTCAACTTGGGCAATTCGGTGATAGTTTTTTTGATGGAGAGAATAAATAGGTTTCTGAGTCTAAGCCGTGATAAAATGCACTTCATCCCCTATTTTGTCTCTTTGTTGTAAGTTTATTGAAGTAATTTGAAAACTATCCACCGTTAGAACAAATAAAGGAACAAAAAGGGCGGTCAACATAAAAATGGACAAGTACCAAATCTAATGAACACACCATTTTTCAGAGAGAAAAATGTCATAGCAGCGCATATAAATATATTGCTTGTTAATGATTGAAGTAAGCACAAAAACCAGTCAGTTGCCTATAGTCCTTTTTTGAAATTAATTCACAAACTGTCATCGTTACCGACCATAAAATATCGGCTTTGCATGGACTGGAAGCGGACCATTTGGTTTCATGCCAAGCAATTTTAATCCAAGAACCGGGACTTTAACAATACAATCATAATTACAAAATGTTGATTGCATTTCTTTGGTTAAAAACCTCATGCCTAAAGCATGAATTCACTGATTCACTGTGATTTAGTCCCATGTGAGTAACTAAAATTTAACCGAATTGTGAAGAGTATTGAAGTGGTTGTCAAACGCTGAGCTTCTTCAAACCTACACAGAATATTTTTGAAGGTGCTCCAAAGTTTTGGATCTTTCTTTTTTTAACAGTTATCTGATTATTGCATTTCATGACAAGTCTATTCATAAATACACATGTCTCCTAAATGACACTCAAACCATTGAAAAAATCATCTTACCTTCTAGTGGCATTTTATCTGTTATCATAAATCTGGTGAACCTATTTGTCTAATCATGGCAGCTAAAAGAATTACCTAGTAGATTAAGTCTGTTAGTGATTGGACCTAGTACATAATCTAGGGAATAGATATTTTGTCCACGGATCTGCATAACTGGACTATGTGCAGTATGTGTATCCAACTTCTGAAAATATTTTGATAGTGGCTTTATCTTTTTGAAGCGATTAGATGCTCTGACTCTTCACATAACCATAATGGAATAAACAATGTGTAAAAAGTTTTACCAAACCATCAATATATCTAACGACTAATCGTAGACATCCATCACATTATGAATCTAAATACTGTATGAAAAACTATTCATTTGTCCTCACTGACAAAGGATAAATTTATAAAGGTTTGTACTTAATTCCGTTAGTTGGTTGCGCGAAACCGGGAATGTCAATAAAGTAACCATTTATAAATAAATATAGTCATGCAACTTGTCAAAGTGAGAAAATATTGTTTCAGTGACCGTCGCCAAACAAAGAGTAGACTCCTCGTCAACGATAAACTGACAGTCCGAAATTTCATATGTCGACTTATGAAGACCAGAATATAAAACACTACTTACATGACCTACAAAGAGAGTGAAGTTCCAAAAACTATAAATCCCAATTTTCTAAATATACAAACGTCAATCATCTTATTTTATGCAAGAGCGCAAGTGAGCGAGAAAAACCTCGTCCAAATTCCTTACCTTGGTGTTGATTTTGCGAAGCTTGTTGACATTGGTCTTTAAAACACGATAGACGCGCTGTTTATACTTCAACTAAAAATGTGTTAAATCATAAGTGCAAAATTACTTCTAAGTGACCAACTGAACTTTCAAATGGATAATCCAATAGCATTCTATCATCTTGTAAGAATTTTCCAGCTTTCCCTTTGGAAGGTGGAAGAAAAAGACCGAAATTTAATTCATCCTTTATACAAGAACTTGATCTGTTTATTACTGTGAGCTTGACGTCCATAATTAAATCCGTTGGGCTGAAACTGAAGGTCTTAAGATGGTTATAATAAAGTGATTGTATTACTTCACTAGTCTCGTCTGGCATCGTGACTCTAATAAATACGAGACCTTGAGTAGGTGAATCATTTTGACTCCCATTCATGCTTATAGATAATCCTGAATCGCTGTCACACATAGTTAGTCATAAATGTCTCTTTTTTCACAACAACATGCAGAATAGTCATTTTCATGGAATTGCGTAAACATATTGTCTGCTTGAAATGTTGTGTAGATGAATTCAAGGTAAATTCAATATCCAATATCACAAAATTTTTTTCACTCGCCACTTCTTACTTCGGTTTAGTTCCAGGTATTTGAAAGCCTAGTCAATATAATACACTAACTATAGTCAGTTTTCAGTTAAATAAATTGTACGTTCCATGATTTCAGTGAGTCCATCAGTTCCAGCACAGTAGGGTTTATGGACATCAGCAAATATCACATTACATAGTTGCTATGCGCAGAACAGTACCATGAAATTCTAATGATAAAGAGAAGAGGAAACACTCGGAACACAGAAAGTTAATAAGTCTCTTAATTATCAGCGAAGGTTGTGCAAGAGGAGAGTGAAACAGGCAAAAGCGATGACAAGCGAGATGGAATAAGTAGGTGATGTGGGTAAGTGATGGCTATAACAACCAACAAATTCCTGACATTCATCAGGCATAGCTGATCCAAGTGGTATATGTATCGGTACGTGTTTATCATGTCCCTGTGAAGCAATCCCCTGAGCAGTCTATAGTCACTTCGTCTGGAAGAGCATTCGAGATTTGAGAGATTTCCAGTGTGAAAAGTGAATGCTCCCGGGTTATTGCTTTTGGATGTGCAACTTTTCATTGGTCACCTTACGGTGGGTGCTCATGATAATCTGGTAGGCGTTTGCGTTGGTGGTATTTTATGAGATTTTGTATCAGATTACCTCTTATTCTGCCGTAACAGAGAGGGAATAATCCACAGTGTTGTAGTTTGTCTTTACAAGGTTACATTTTTCAACCTTGTCACTCTGGTCTCTCATCTCTACACTCGGTCCCAGAAAGTCACAGACAATTCCGAGTTGATCTGCATAGATTAGTGCCATTGAGCTTATTTTATCCAACAAGTCAAAAATAAATATCAAGAACAGAAGTAGAGCTAAGATGATCCTCTGCGAAACTCTTGATGTTGAGACTCATTAGTTCGCATGCATTCTGTTTACGAAACTCAGTGTCCTCTAAGTAGTTTCCCAGACAAGACAGAAATAGGTCAGCGGGCCGCAGTGTTCCAGTTACGTAACCCACTTATTCTAATTCTTGGAGTTGATATACTTACCGTTTCCCTGATGAGAACATGCAAAACTTATCTGGTCAAGTACTGTTGATGATGTTGAAGTAGAATAATGCCTGAGATCAGATGGAAACTTCTGGAACTTCGAGCAACTGGAAATTCCAACATTACTGGGGATAATATTCAACTTGTGAATCCAAGGTTTGGTAGTTCTGGGATATCGGGGAAGCACCATCACTGAGTAAAATAGCCAGTACAATAGTAGAAACATAGCAAATGGTTCAAAGTACTGGCATAGACCATGTAGTACTAGATACTTTGGTTATTGGATAGGGACATCCAATATTCTCAGTTAGATATTGTGCTTAGTAAGATGGTTTAAAGGGTTTCACAATCAGAGTAGACCCAAGTTAATATGTCAAATGTATTGTAAGACTACCTTAAGCATCAAGTGGTCTGGGTACATCTTTGAATTCACTAAGATTTCCGTAAATTGCTAATATTTGCGTCATCTAGAAGTCCACCCAACTCATTTTTGAGGTACTTTAAAGTGCATACTCCCTGTAACGGAAAGCGCACTCTAAAAGTCTTTCAGCAGCCTTTAATTGGACAGTTTTGTTATTACTTTGCTCTTTGACTAAGTTTCGTATCTAACTTCTACTTAGGACTCTTTTTACCAGGTTCTGTATTTCTCAGTCACTCATATTCAGCTTTAGTCGATGCTTATTAATCAAATTACTGTTGCTTTTTGCCGAACCATTAAAATGTCATGTTTGACTAAGCTTCAGGTTACGGCATGGTTCCTTGAATAATTCTTGGACTTTGATTGTTTGCTGGAAACGAGTGCTCGAGTCCTTTTATCAAACGATATTTGATCTAATTTTTTTAGGGAAGCTGTTGTTAATTATCCGGTACCGAATGTTTGTTTATTGTTGTTCGTTTTGCTGTCTAGTTCGCTATTTTGTGTAAAGGCTGCACCATTTGAAGTATTTCATAATTTCTATTTAAATTGTTTTCCTTCCTGAATTAGAACCATATAATAGGGGAACGGAGTTTGTGATTTTATATTATTTAGTACTGATTACTCAATAGCGCTTCCCTCGCTATACAGAAGAACACAGGTTGAAATAACGGAATGTAACTTAAATTGTTAACTCTACGTTCAGACCAAATAATGGTGATTGAGTCGTTTGCTCCCTCGTAATCTGAGTGACGACCCACCCAAATAACAGAAAACCTAAGCATAAAGATGACATTGTGTGCATTTGATCTAAAATGATGCATTTTTATTGGCCTCTTATGAATCCTGAACTATTATTCGGTCAAGTCATTGAATCTTAAAGCCAAATTTGAAGGGCGTATCGATTAATTAACAAGCTTGTAGCTAAATGGCCCATTTCTTACAAGGTAACTATGGATAATCCGTTCCGTAAGTATTACTTCATATCATGTCTTTCACCGAATTATAAAAGGTTGTCTATAGACTATCAGACTTTCTTAGCGTGGTGGTAAAGTATTTGTGCTAAATATTCACGTGACTATCAGCCTTTTTCGTCAGTAAGTACATCTAAAATTATTTGAGCAATGTTTGTAATCTAGAAACACCAACATTTTGAAGCATTCATGGTGGTACTACGAAGTTTGTATTGGATTCCGACAAATAGTCAGCTCACAACGTCCCGACATATACTGATTATTCCTCTTTTGAATTTGCTGTTGGTTTCCAATAAATCGTGGTGTCAGTCCTTGTACGTGAGAATGAAGATAAATTTGTACTCATAGGCTTTATAGAAACTTCGCCTACATGGACTTCCGAAGTTATTGGCTCATCATATGTGTCCCTGGGAGAGTTTACTCTTCTCTAACAAAATAATTAGGTTAATAGACAGTTTCCTTCACAAATCGTCCCGGAGTTATTGAATAAATCAAATCTCTGAAAGCCTAAGCGTTTTTTAATGGTTGAGTTGAGAGTGAATTAAAAGCTGGATCACGAAAGTTACTAAAGTGTTAGCGATTCACTAGTATCAAGGACATTCAACGTTCAACGGGTTTGAAGACTGTACGAAAATTACTAGATTCGCATAGTAAGGCTGGATTTTCTGCATGTAATTTAGAACAGAAATATTATTTTTGACCTACAACCTGCGGCACAGGACATGAAGATCATGGTCTCGCCTATTGAACACACAACACAATCGAAAATCTGTAGAGGTCAGTTTACAAAGAACAGACCAACTCAGTAGTCTGCAAGTCCAACTACGGCTCTTGTTCCAGGGATGAACCAGGAGATGAGATAACCCACCACGTACCCCCATAACAGATCAAGCGGACTAAGAAATAAGATGTCAGAGATCAGTAATGTGCGTTGTCCAATGGATCTGAAGATCATAATCCTAACTGAAACATGCCTATCCCTCGACATTGCAGATGGCGAAGTGACCTTGCGAAGCACGAATCTCTTCCAGCGTACACCAGACAGGAGGCGGAGTGACTAAATATATTAACAAACATTTCAAAGCGGGAAGAAAGAAAAATTCTAGTATTGCATCGACACAAATGGTGCAAAACACCTGATTAGAGGGATCAAATTTTGCAATTGACTGAGGTAGTTCCGTAACTGCCACTCGTTGGGTTTGTTACGTCCACGTTTTTGTTCCTTCCTCCTTAGAAGTACGGTGTGTCCATCTATTTACAATTCACGAACCAAAATCAATAGCAAAACCGAATTCCAAAGTAGGTACCGAAGTTTACTCTTAATTCACAATAATCGACCAAAATGTCGTTCGTTTATTACAAATAGACGACCAATGTCGTTCTGCAATTTTGTAGGTTCCTGGAGCAAAAAACTGCAAACGAACAAACGAAGACAAACAGGAGTCCAAAATGGCCGATTCACTAGTACCAAGGACATTCAACGTTCAACGGGTTTGAAGACTGTACGAAAATTACTAGATTCGCATAGTAAGGCTGGATTTTCTGCATGTAATTTAGAACAGAAATATTATTTTTGACCTACAACCTGCGGCACAGGACATGAAGATCATGGTCTCGCCTATTGAACACACAACACAATCGAAAATCTGTAGAGGTCAGTTTACAAAGAACAGACCAACTCAGTAGTCTGCAAGTCCAACTACGGCTCTTGTTCCAGGGATGAACCAGGAGATGAGATAACCCACCACGTACCCCCATAACAGATCAAGCGGACTAAGAAATAAGATGTCAGAGATCAGTAATGTGCGTTGTCCAATGGATCTGAAGATCATAATCCTAACTGAAACATGCCTATCCCTCGACATTGCAGATGGCGAAGTGACCTTGCGAAGCACGAATCTCTTCCAGCGTACACCAGACAGGAGGCGGAGTGACTAAATATATTAACAAACATTTCAAAGCGGGAAGAAAGAAAAATTCTAGTATTGCATCGACACAAATGGTGCAAAACACCTGATTAGAGGGATCAAATTTTGCAATTGACTGAGGTAGTTCCGTAACTGCCACTCGTTGGGTTTGTTACGTCCACGTTTTTGTTCCTTCCTCCTTAGAAGTACGGTGTGTCCATCTATTTACAATTCACGAACCAAAATCAATAGCAAAACCGAATTCCAAAGTAGGTACCGAAGTTTACTCTTAATTCACAATAATCGACCAAAATGTCGTTCGTTTATTACAAATAGACGACCAATGTCGTTCTGCAATTTTGTAGGTTCCTGGAGCAAAAAACTGCAAACGAACAAACGAAGACAAACAGGAGTCCAAAATGGCCGATTCACTAGTACCAAGGACATTCAACGTTCAACGGGTTTGAAGACTGTACGAAAATTACTAGATTCGCATAGTAAGGCTGGATTTTCTGCATGTAATTTAGAACAGAAATATTATTTTTGACCTACAACCTGCGGCACAGGACATGAAGATCATGGTCTCGCCTATTGAACACACAACACAATCGAAAATCTGTAGAGGTCAGTTTACAAAGAACAGACCAACTCAGTAGTCTGCAAGTCCAACTACGGCTCTTGTTCCAGGGATGAACCAGGAGATGAGATAACCCACCACGTACCCCCATAACAGATCAAGCGGACTAAGAAATAAGATGTCAGAGATCAGTAATGTGCGTTGTCCAATGGATCTGAAGATCATAATCCTAACTGAAACATGCCTATCCCTCGACATTGCAGATGGCGAAGTGACCTTGCGAAGCACGAATCTCTTCCAGCGTACACCAGACAGGAGGCGGAGTGACTAAATATATTAACAAACATTTCAAAGCGGGAAGAAAGAAAAATTCTAGTATTGCATCGACACAAATGGTGCAAAACACCTGATTAGAGGGATCAAATTTTGCAATTGACTGAGGTAGTTCCGTAACTGCCACTCGTTGGGTTTGTTACGTCCACGTTTTTGTTCCTTCCTCCTTAGAAGTACGGTGTGTCCATCTATTTACAATTCACGAACCAAAATCAATAGCAAAACCAAATTCCAAAGTAGGTACCGAAGTTTACTCTTAATTCACAATAATCGACCAAAATGTCGTTCGTTTATTACAAATAGACGACCAATGTCGTTCTGCAATTTTGTAGGTTTCTGGAGCAAAAAACTGTGTGGCAGAACATTTTGTTTGCTTACGGCTCCTTACGATATAGCAGGATGTAACAAATCAGTGATATTGATGTTACTTTTCCTAGTTAACCTCGTCTACAACCCATGTCTGTAACCTTTCACTGGTTTTTACTTCCTACAGAGAAATCCTATTACAAGCTGGTCTGGACAACTATACTAAAAATAGAGCTCATTCATAACTTCTTGAGCCTCAGAGTTAAAAATAAAAAGAATAAATTAAACAAAAAATTATATCACTGATCCTCTTTATTATATTTTGTAAATCAACTTTATTACTAACAACTTGGTTCTTCTGAATTTCCTCGATTCTTTCGACTAACTGCCCATTAGTTATCTCACTACCGAATTGTCTTCATTAACCTACATAAGTGCAGGTGTTTAGTATTTGTTATGATATTAAAAAATTCTGAGTAAACATACCTTTGTTTTATCCATAAACGTTTGTGCAAAGCCGTTCTTCGGCGTTGAACAAGAATGTTTTCTGTTCCGCTCCTCGTCCCGTTTTCTTCATTCCTCTTTTTTAAGAACCTTATTCCAATCCACATATATAATAATAATAATAATAATAATAATTTATTCTCAAATAACTAAGTTACAAGAGTCACGCCAGTTTACAGGCTAGATCAAATTGTCACAAATGCTTTCACAATTACTGTAAAGTTATAGCAGTTAAAATAAGTATAAGAGTTAGTTTCTGATTGCATATTTACACCATGTCACTGACAGAAACAGTATTGTACAGCCTCATTTTCAATAGTAGAGTACAAATAAGGAAGGAAGGTGCACAATAGGTTCTTTTGGCGATTTGCCGAGACCAATAGTGAATTTGTTGGGTAAGGTCATATGGAACGCGCTTGATACGAGCTGTGATCCAGACAGTCGTGTACATTGGGTGCATGTTCCCTAGAGTAGCCAAGGATTTCCCACCGTGAATGGGGTTCTGAAAAGGAGAAGAGAGAGAGAAAAAGGCAGCAGTGTGTCAAGTGTATATATATAACCAAAGCACTACTTAACCTGTCATGTTGAAGTAGTCAATACAGTAGTAAGTCAAGATAAAATTCATACTGACCACTTAAATTAAAGTAAATTATGGGAATATAAGAATATAACACACAGATAAAGGAGTACAGCAAAAAGAAGGAAGAGTTGTGCAGTGTCAGGTGGACAGAAGAGAAGTCGAAGTAAGAAGCTGGATTTATGTACGTTGAAATCGAAATTCTAGTTGAAAGAGTAGAGTTTGTAAAAATAAAAATTTGATGAATAAAATCTCGCACCGTCTAACTGTTTTTTTCTTTATTATTGAATACCAACCTCTAAGTCATACTGTTAGCGCCTGAGTAAGAATGTTGCAGGTGTCTCGACAGAATAGCGACCTCAGCATAGTTTTGGAAACATGAACCACAGAAGTAGCAAGCGTATAAGAGCAACCTCAGTGTTACTGATTAGTCGTCTCATCAATCTAAAGAGCCGAAAGCAAACAAAATGTTCGTCTGGATATTTGCAGTAGACTTGGTTACCCTACCCAAGAACATGTGAAATCATTAACTGACGTATATCAACCAGACCTTTGTATATTTACCGCATCAATTCTTGTTATATGAAAACCCATCTGTACCATGAATCGTTTCTCAGTCCATAAGATGATTGTCGTAACGCAACCTTCGTAACTTGCGCCAATTACTCGCTTTGTACATTCCATCTTTAAGAAAACAATGAATATTGTGAAATGTTTCAGTAACTGTATACCGTTTTAAAAGAAATATGTTGCTAATCTTAACATTTTGATCTTGCCTGTAAATTGGCATGTCTCTTGTAACATGTTTGTTATTTGAAAACAAATTATTATTATTATTATTATTAATAACAAACCAAGACAAACAGGAGTCCAAAAATGGCCGAAAATAATAATTCAAACAAGTTCATAAGTTAAGTAAAACAAATATACCCAAAAATCACAGTGAAATTACTGATATTTATATAAAGGTTTTAATCAGCCAAACGTCTTCATTTCTCCCGTAACAGGGTTTGATCAAATTCTCTTAGCCGAAGATTCCAGCAACCCATCTCTGAGTCACAGCTAGCAGGGTACAACTCCCACGAATCGGTTCCACAAACGACCCAGCGCAGCCGTTAAAATTTCCCACCAAAATGGAGAATGCTAAAACTTTTTTTAACAAACGATCAACTCCTGGTCGAGGTTGTTCATATCCATCTGCTAATAAGAATTAGTGACCATGACGCGGTCATGTTTAGCGTGGTCGTAAACGAAATACCCTGGATTGACGAAAGCAAGCCCCACCTTTGCTACACCAGGGCGAATAACACGTGCATGAGAGTGCGTCTGCTACACGTCCCATCACTACTGGAATGGTGAAGGTTAATGGTAGATGATCACAGACAAATAGTAGGATACATTATACCGAATACCTTTACCTACAATGTTCAACAATGCACCCGAACAGAGAAGAACTTGTTTTCAGCGAGGCACTGGACACCTGCTACAGGCAAAAACGAGAGCCTGGCACTAATAGAAAGTCTCTCTGGAGGATTCCAAACGTAGTTCTTACTTAGCACTGCGAAACAGATACAGTGTCAAGGTTCGAAGAGATAGAAGATACTTTCAGACAAAGCTAGCTGCCGGAATACATACTAACACAAAATACCCGTTTAGCTATATGTTTAAAAGAAGTCCTACAAAGCAGGGTGTTTTTAATCCAGTAGGTCTAATTGGAGAGGAACTTTACAACCTGGAGAATGCTGAGATCTTCAACACCAACTTCAATGATCATTTAAATCACGCAACTACAGGTTTGGAGTACTAATCAAACCTAGTTTCTGCTGGAGGCCAAGGAAATATCCGACTTACTTTTGATGTCGTACCGAGAAAATTAAAATCCCTTCGCCCTGAAAAGTCACAACGATATGGCAATATTTGCCGTATAGTCTTTAGACAGTGAGAAAAAGTACTCAGTTTGCCGTTACTTGGCCTGTCTAGGCATTCACTGTAGCCATACGACCTACGAGCTGAATGGAAACAAGGCACTCTCTTTCCAGACTGTAAAAGAGGAAATAGGAAGGATTCAGCTTGTCACAGACCAGCCGCATTACTGCCAATACCTCTGGAGGACTGGTCGATGAGCAACCGGGGAAGTACGTGTATAAGAACAGAATCCTCGACGAAGCTCAACACGTGTTTAGGAAAGATAGGTCAAGTGCATCCAATCTTCTCATAGCATAGGACAATTGGACGACCGAAAAATACCTGTTCACATATTCTTTCTTGACTTCGCAAAATCTTTCAACACGGTACCCGATACACCCTTAATTGCGAAGGTTGCGGAAATAGGCTTCACTGATCCTCTCCTATCCTGACTCGGAAACTACCTTTAAAACTGAAGGATTCACTTCACAGAAAATAGAGAGCACGCGAACTCGCGAGTTCCCACATTATTTTCAAAAAGGACCACCAAAAGTTATCGCTTCTGCCTAATGTTTATTTTTAAATGGTTAATAGTATTATTAATAATATTTTTATCTCACATAGCAAGTGTTGAAGAACAAGCCTTACAAAGATAGACTCCAACACTTGAAATTATTCCCTCCTAGTTATAAGAGAACTATGGGTGATCTGATAATGGTGAACAACATATTATATACTCCCAACCATTGCAAGATGAGTATCTTGCTAAGGCATCACCATCACGCTCCTAGAAGTAATCCTCCAAAAAGTGTGCATAAACGAGAGAACACTCAGTTTTATGCACACGTTTTCTCATTAGGAGTTGTTGCAACACAGAAAGCTCTCCCAGCCGACGTGACTACAGCCCTCTTAGTGGGTAGCTTCAAGAAGCGACTTGGTAAACATGCACTCACATACAAATTATGATCTCCCTCTCGGACTAGCCGTGCCTGAGAGTTATTAGTTGTTACTATTGCCGTTTACTCAGATAACTTAATCTGTTTCAATCAGTATCTCTGGTCACTCCTCCTTGATTACACTTCGGTTCGCTCACACAATCTTTACTACTAATTCACTAACTTATTTTCACATTTATCAACTTAGTTCTGAAATATTCTCCTTATTATTCTCCAGATTGCAACTAACTGATCTTCAGCACAGTAACGTGATAGCTGCTGGTATCCAGGGACCCTACTGCCCTAAAAGCAAATGATAATAATAATAATAATTTATTCTCAAATAACTAAGTTACAAGAGTCACGCCAGTTTACAGGCTAGATCAAATTGTCACAAATGCTTTCACAATTACTGTAAAGTTATAGCAGTTAAAATAAGTATAAGAGTCAGTTTCTGATTGCATATTTACACCATGTCACTGACAGAAACAGTATTGTACAGCCTCATTTTCAATAGTAGAGTACAAATAAGGAAGGAAGGTGCACAATAGGTTCTATTGGCGATCGGCCGAGATCAATAGTGAATTTGTTGGGAAAGGTCATATGGAACGCGCTTGATACGAGCTGTGATCCAGACAGTCGTGTACATTGGGTGCATGTTCCCTAGAGTTGCCAAGGATTTCCCACCGTGAATGGGGTTCTGAAAAGGAGAAGAGAGAGAGAAAAAGGCAGCAGTGTGTCAAGTGTATATATATAACCAAAGCACTACTTAACCTGTCATGTTGAAGTAGTCAATACAGTAGTAAGTCAAGATAAAATTCATACTGACCACTTAAATTAAAGTAAATTATTGGAATATAAGAATATAACACACAGATAAAGGAGTACAGCAAAAAGAAGGAAGAGTTGTGCAGTGTCAGGTGGACAGAAGAGAAGTCGAAGTAAGAAGCTGGATTTATGTACGTTGAAATCGAAATTCTAGTTGAAAGAGTAGAGTTTGTAAAAATAAAAATTTGATGAATAAAATCTCGCACCGTCTAACTGTTTTTTTCTTTATTATTGAATACCAACCTCTAAGTCATACTGTTAGCGCCTGAGTAAGAATGTTGCAGGTGTCTCGACAGAATAGCGACCTCAGCATAGTTTTGGAAACATGAACCACAGAAGTAGCAAGCGTATAAGAGCAACCTCAGTGTTACTGATTAGTCGTCTCATCAATCTAAAGAGCCGAAAGCAAACAAAATGTTCGTCTGGATATTTGCAGTAGACTTGGTTACCCTACCCAAGAACATGTGAAATCATTAACTGACGTATATCAACCAGACCTTTGTATATTTACCGCATCAATTCTTGTTATATGAAAACCCATCTGTACCATGAATCGTTTCTCAGTCCATAAGATGATTGTCGTAACGCAACCTTCGTAACTTGCGCCAATTACTCGCTTTGTACATTCCATCTTTAAGGAAACAATGAATATTGTGAAATGTTTCAGTAACTGTATACCGTTTTAAAAGAAATATGTTGCTAATCTTAACATTTTGATCTTGCCTGTAAATTGGCATGTCTCTTGTAACATGTTTGTTATTTGAAAACAAATTATTATTATTATTATTATTAATAACAAACCAAGACAAACAGGAGTCCAAAAATGGCCGAAAATAATAATTCAAACAAGTTCATAAGTTAAGTAAAACAAATATACCCAAAAATCACAGTGAAATTACTGATATTTATATAAAGGTTTTAATCAGCCAAACGTCTTCATTTCTCCCGTAACACTCCCGACCAAAAGAACCTTGGTTCTTTTCACCGAGAAAAATAGATAACATCAATCCAAGTATGTGCATCACAAGCAATCAACAACAAACATTCAATATAAATTCTACACTGGCCCACAAAATCCCTCCATGCAAAACAAGCCCTTTCTAACACTTCAACTTAGGGTTCACTCTCATCCCCTAATCCACACCGGAAGAACGAGCAGGACCTACAGCAATACGCTTACCCGCCCTCCAACATGGATATGACCTATCAAACTAACTATGTACCTGTACCTTCGACATCAGGTCCTTGATTCCCCTATCTATCGTAGCATGACCTAACGGTAGTATAAACCTTATCCAATTAACCCACATGAACATGTACAACACGTCGTAAAGCTGGTTATATCCTCTTAGAGATTTACCTTCCACCTCATGGGGATGAGTCGTCAATCCACCACCACTTGTTCCGAACGGCAGATACGATAACGTCCGTGATGCTGACTTGTCAACAGAAGTTCTTGACCCATAGATAATATGCAAGGGTGGGATCTCCAATTTCGATATTTCCTCGTCTTCCGAAGACTCCAAATAGCATAACATAGGAACAAGATTTAACTCTCCATCTCTTGGTACAAGGGATGTTTGATCAGCATTCGTCATTGTCGGTAACTCATTTGTCACATCAGTGACATCCAGATTATTACCATCGTCAACATGATTCCGTTCTGTCAGACACGTCACGTTGTTTCTGTCTTCACTAGCATCCGTAGAGTGAAACTCCTCCATTGTTGTATAACTCATCTCGCTACATGAAAGAACAGCATAAGTGTCACAATCCGAAACCGATAAACTCACGTGTTGTTCTTCCTGTTCCTTTTCAGAGACACAAGACATGTTCACATCAATAGCATCGTCATCATGCAACACTGTAGACTGGCTGTTACCAACAGACGCTTCCTTCTCATCATCACTCGACTGACAGTCAACCGGAGTAGGAACAGATACAGTTGCACAACTTTGTGCATCTTCAATCAACTTTACATTTGAGGCAGTGTTCGATGACGTCAAAACACTAGAAGACTCATTCGATGAAGTTGATCGACTAGTCACTGTAGATGGATTGCTAACACTTTCTGTCTCTTTACTATCGCTGTCACTACCTGTAAATGAATTTCTACAGTGGCCGTTCCAATGGGTTCCAATAGGTGCACTCCTGTACGATTCTCCCAGTCCCAGGTCCAAACAAATCAAAAAGGACAAAAATTCTAGGAGAAAGCGTCTTATTTAAATAAAAACATGGAAATACAAAGCATTACCTGGAAATAATGCCTCTTCCAGGATACAATTACTCCGAAGAGTATCAGAAACAGTGATAGATAAGTGACGCTAAGTCCAGCGGCCACTGCATCAATCCAAATATGGCTGTAGCCATATTAAAGATCAAATTTAAACAACATATATACAGATCAGAAGCAAACACAAAAACTTCAATATAAGTACAAAATATAGAAAGAATAACAACATACAATGATAAAATCTCAAATTGGAATCAAATAAATTACCAAAAATGTCAACAGAAAAAGTCCGTCATGTCATAACAAAAATATGTAAACATGGAGGGATTTTCCAAAAAACAAAACATTCAAAAAAGGATTCTACATCTATTGGTAATTCAAGGTCCCAAATTTCTATACCAAGAACGAAACTCCAAAGTAGATACCAAAGTTTATTCCAAATCACAAATTCCACCAAAATAATTTATTACAAATAGACGACCAATGTCGTTCTAACAACAATAATTATAATAATTACAATTACCTTCTAATTTATTATCTCTTGGAGCAAAAAACTGCAACGAACAACAAAGAGAAACGGGAGTCCAATATGTCCGCAAATAATAATTCAAACAAGTTCATAAGTTAAGTAAAACAAATATACCCAAAAAACAGTGAAATTAATGATATTTATACATGAAGGTTTTGATCAGCAAAATGTCTTCGTTTCTCCCGTAACATGAATTACGAATAGATCGACAACCGTGCTTCAAGGGATCAAAGGGCAAAAAACTGGACGTATCAGTCAGCCCTGAAAAATCGATGCAAATTAGAGTATTCGATAGCGTAGGATAATGTCCCGTGTCCTAACTAATATTTCACGAATCCTAGTGAGAGATTCATTCAAACCTACACGAGCATAAACAATGTATATCAAGAAGATCAGTAGAGGTTACAAAACCGCAGCTGTGACACATTCTCTATTCTAATGGCGTGATGCAGATGTAAAATTGCTGGAACAAAACAACACCAACGATATAATATTCTCTGACACCCAGAAAGCTTTCGACACAGTTCTACACGTAATTCTATTACCCAAGGTTGCAAAAATGGGCTACGTCTTTCCGTTTCTATCTTGGCTGGAAAACTACCTAGAAGAGACCATATAAAAACGTACCGATAAACGAATTATCATCCGCCCTCGACCGTAGCTGCTACCATGACATGGTGGTCGGGCTTGTTCTGTCAAGACCAGTCAGTTGAGCTCTATCGGCTGGAACATATATTCCCGAAGGTTCTACAATGCCAGGCAGGTCGATTGGAGAACGACGAGACTAAAGGCAACTACTCAAGGTCTGAGGGTAAAGTCGTACTGCTCACTGCAGAGGGCTGTGACAGCAATAAGGTGTTTCCCTCGGACAACCAGCATCTACAGCGATGCTGCCTTCTCACAAAGAAGGAAGGGTTAGAAAAGGTCGACCCTAAAAATGACACACCTCATCCAACCTCAAGGATTTCCGTCTCCGGCGGTAATGGTGTCCACTAAGGGCTTTTAAGAGAGGATCTAGTACTCTAAAAACTTCTCATTAAAAGGTCGTGCGTGACCGACCTCAAGCAGTTGTCCCCTGGGCTCTGCGGTCAGGTCTCTAAGACCAACACTAATCTATCTTCCTTTTCAGGTCCCTCAAGAAACAACCTTCCACGGTGTGGGCAGCTGGGAAGTGTTAACCACCCTCATACGCGTAACGTCACGCGAGACAAAATTGGACAAAATCAAGTCCTTGCTATGCCCCCTAATTTCTCTCTTATCTCCACGACAAACTCTTCTCGAATTCCTTTATCTTACTGCACAGCTAATGCAAATGATGCGAGTTCACGAAAATTTATTCCTGGCCTCCTGAAACCCCGCTCTAGACTACATGTTGGAGGATTTAATGTACGGACATTGTGTCAAATAGGGAAACAGGATCCCTAAGACATTAAAATCTCGTGTCATCGATGTACGCTGCGTCTCCGAAACGCGCATACAGGATCCTAGTAAAACCATTAATCTGATTTCTCCGTGTCAAAATAAAGAAGCAGCGCGATTTACTCTACATGTATCCGGTAGTCCTGATGCTGCTTCCCGAAGTCTTGCTGGTGTAGGTATAGCATTGCGTCGTAGGGCAGAACTAGCTCTCCTAGACTGGATTCCAGTAGATAGTCGCTAGTGCGCTGTCCGACTGGATGGGACAGTAAGGACTCGGAAAGATAAAGAAACCCGTGTTGCCTCTTCGTCATATCTGCCTACTGTCCCACTGTCTGCAGTTCAGACGAGGTGAAAGGTGAGTTTTACTGAGAGCTTTCGAACCTGCTCCAAGAAGATACGCGCTCTAATATAGTAATGATGTCTGGTGACTTCAATGCTCAAGTAGGTAGACTAAGTGAAAATGAAAGAAACCTAGGTGGATGTAATGGTGTCGCGGCTCAGAGAACGGACAATGGCGACCTCTGTTGCAACTGTGCTCAGATAAATGCCTATTCCTGGCAAAAGCTAACTTTAGGAAAAAAGAAAAACATCTGTTGACCTGGCGACCCCCATATTCGTCCCAAAGTTGGACCCAACTAGATCACATCACCATCGGCCACGGATGGAGGGGTTCGATAGAGGACTGTCGCTCGTTCGTGGGAATACGTTCAGGTTCAGATCAGGCCCTAGTGTGAGTGCGTATTTGTTTGAGGCTTACTGGGCGTAGGAAAGACACCGCAAGGAAACCTCTTAGGGTTCTACTTAATGATAATAAAGCAAAGAATATATTTCAGGAAGAACTAGAAAATCAGTTAAGCTACCATGTAAGCGATTCCCATCCGCAGTCAGGTTGGAATGATATCAAAAAGGCTGTGGAAACGGCAGTGACATCAGCTAGCTAGTTAAACCATAAGGCTAGAATGAAGCCGTGGATCTCAGTAGCATCCACCGAACTGATGGATGCTCGAAAACTCATCCCACATGATGAAGAACGGAGCCAGCGTAAGCGCAGGCCAACAGTGGTGGATGGCGAAAGCGAGAGATGGAAAAGGCAGCGGTGATACGCAACAGTAGGCGACTATTTAAACCCATCAAGGAAGCTTATATTAGGAAAAGGATGGTCTCATTATTTATTCTCAGTCCAGGAGATTGGACCGATGGGCAGAACACTTTAGGGATCAGTTCAAATGGCCTGCAGCCACACTTCCGTTGCCCACGGTTCCGTCATTCTGATTGGCAAATCGACGTTAGTCCTCCTAGTCTTCATGAAGTCGATAAAGCTACAGGAAATCTATAGCGAGGGCGAGCAGCGGGTCCTGATAGATTGATCGCTGAGATTTTTAAGGACGGTGGTCCAGTTTTAGCAGCTAGATTGAACGAGATCTTAGGTATAATCTAGGAACTGGACGTAAACGCATCCGATTGGTCTCAATCACTGATTGTCCCAATCTATAAGAAAGGACAAAAGTCTTCTTGTGACAATCACAGGGGAATAAGTCTAACTAATATAGCATCTAAAATATTGGCCTCAATAATGCTTCGACGCTTTACGAAAGCTCGTGAAGAGCAGACCAGAGAAAACCAGGCTGGTTTTCGACCTGGACGTGGCTGTATAGACCACATCTTCACACTACGACAGGTCCTGGAACACAGACATACATTTAGGCGTCCTACAATAGTGGTTTTCCTGGACCTAAAGGCGGCATTCAAATCAGTGGATCGGGTGGTTCTGTGGCAGTATCTGTCATTAAAAGTTGTACCAAAGAAGTACATTAACCTTATACAAGCTCTCTATTCGTAGGTTACTAGTATTTGATCATGGATGTCTTAGAAGCATTGCTCGTATATCCTGGGACATCCGAGTAAGCAATGCTGTCATTAGGAAATGGGTGCTAGGTAAGGATGTCAGATCAATAGGTAAGATATTGAAACTTCATCAGTTGAAGTGGTTGGGACATGTGATATAAATGCCTAACCACCTACTACCTAGTCGAACTATATTTTGCGGTGTAGGAATTAGTTGGACGAAAGCTGGGGGTGGCCAGACCAAAACGCAGCGCAAATGCATGACGTCACTGACGAGTGGACTGAGTCATGCCGGTAGGTGTCGACTATCTGGTTGGGGTCCGCAAGATGATAATAATTTACGGTTAGAGACTCTGAATGACATGGCTCAAAACCGTTCACAGGTGTATTCATTCTCTGTGTTCTCTCAAACACTAAACTTTTTAATTCTTCATCACTTTGTCTTTATCCTTCTAAGTCCATTTCACTAGATTCTACTTCTTGACTAATATCTTTTAATCCTAACCTCTCCGACTAGTGCTAATGTCTTTAATACCTCTACTACTATTCGGTTTGAGTTGACAGTAGCATCTCTGTGCTGATTAGGTATGGCAACATGAACTGATGTATGTACGTACGAAGTTCTAGGTTGCTAGTGACAGATTGATTATCATCTGCCACTTGGATCAGCTATGCCTGATGCTCATCTGGAACTTGTTTGTTGTTCTGACCATCCCTTTCCCACATCAATTACTTGTTCCATCCCGCTAATCATTTCACTTACAAATATTTGGAACGTTACTGAAGCAATATGTACCGAGCCCATAGAAATCAATTGGCTTATTCTATTCTGTGAAACAAATATTGGGTTTGTTGGATCTCCATTTCTTCTCTCTTCTTCACAGCTTAATTAATTCTCAAACCACTTCATTAGCATTATAAATTTCTTTCGTCATTCTTTACACTGAAGCCTACCTGTCTCCGACATGGTATCGTGATAGATTCAACTATCCAGAAACCCTACTGCCTGGGATCATTGTACTCACTCAAATTATTGGACATATAAATTAGTTCAGTCGTTTGGTTAAAATAACATCTATTGGAAATTATGAAATACCTGGATCTGTACTGAAACAATGAGAAAAAACCAATAAGTCTGAAAAATGTTTGGTAGAATATATTGAATAGTGGATATTGGACGTGGAAATTTAATTACGTTGCTAATGTAAATTGTTCAGAAGCATGTTGGAATTCTCGTGGGACAAAATTGCCAAATTAAGTGAATCTGACATAGATATCGACAATGCAGACTATTATTGCGAATTGATTCTAGACGTATGCACAAATTGTATCTATTTTATTGTTACTTTAGGCTAATGTTGAGGACTGGAATGACAATGATCGACTTAAGCATGTTTTCCAAATTACTCAGACATTACTAAACTTAAAATGGGAACAATGGAAGTTATCAGAAGCAAGCTTCGTGGACAAAAATGCAGAAATAAATATCCTGAAAGATCAAATAAGGGAATTAGAACATGAAAACACAGATTTGCAAAAAGCAGTTTCTGCCTCTGGTATTGATAGAGTAAGCATCTGTGAGACGAGGAAACTTGAGTTCAAAGTTGTCAAACTGCAATCTGAACTAGAATCTTTAAGGATAGCTAAAGATACTTCATTTAAGGAGAAGGAACAACTTTTAAATGACAAAGATGATCTCGAAAGGAAAGTGGATCTGATTTCTAAGGAAAACAAAGATCTACTGGAGCGTTGTGAGTATCTACGCTTACAAATACAGGATCGGCCCAGTTTGTTTGGCAAAAGTAATGAAGAGGCTAATTACAGGAAGGAAATCTCCTCCTTACGTGCAACAATTAGGGTTCAGAAAGCTGAAATCGATGTAAGGAGCATAGTTTCTTAATTATTTGATTAGGGGTTAGAAGACGAAAAACAAAACTTATGGAACGATGTCAACCGTTTGGAGAATAATCTACGACAAGCTAGCATAGAAATCGATCGCGCCACAGATGACTACGTGAGAATGAAAGAAGCCCTAACAGAAGCTGACAAGAGTCACGCAGAAAAGTCTGCTGAGTGTAATATGTTGCGCACTCAGTTAGCCAATCTTTCCGAAAAAATTGGGCATCCCGAAGAAACAAACAATTTGATCCTAAGTATTGTTGAACAGAAGATCGAGGAATGGAAAGAGGTATTAAAATTCATTACTCCGTCATTTTTAGATCCTGTCGGACAAAGATGTGGAAATAGTTAAACTTAATGGACGGATTAAGGAATTATCCCAGGAATTACGGGAACTTAAAGCTGATTCTGATAAAACCAGTGTACAAGCCTTAATGAAGTCCATAAAGGATCGTGATGTTCAAGTAACCGATATGACTGCCACTTTTTTGAAGATATTTATGCGTGTTCTAACTTTGCCTGTGATTACACTCTAGTTAGGATATTTTGCAATAATATTCTTACATGATTTGTTTGTGTATATATTTACTCTTTTTAGAGAACATGCAAAATCTTGAGGTAAATAGCCACGTTTTACGTCCTATGTTCACTTACTTAAGTTTGATGAGCACTAACGTCTACGCTATCAGCTAATCTGTTAGTGTAACAATCATTTAGATATGATGATTTGTTTAAAATGAAAACCTTGAACGTTTTTAAGCGATAAAATATCAAGCCTCTAAAATACTGTACTTAGATGTCTAATAATTATTGAATCACTTAAAATGATACAGTATAGTTACAAATGAAATGTAAACCAATGAAAGAACAGGTTGAAAGTAAGAAAAATAGGCTTATTCAGAATAGAACTTCGAAAGTGCAACACTTCATCGGAAATGTAAACTTCTAAGCCATTCTTTTCCTAACTTGTAACATTTTGTTAAATGAAATTGCCAAGTTTCAAACTTAGAGTCAGAAGTCATCCGTGTTACCCACTGAGGTGTGTCGGTGCGTCTAAACACCTTTACTTAAATCTGCATTGTGCTCTTGATTAATGGTTAGAGACACAGGGTGAAATAGACGAAGATTGCAAACAGTAAAACAGTTGCAACTATCAGTTATACTCCCTCAAAGTTCCAGTCACGTATCATCTCTATTTTTTCCATTCACTTGTTCAATTTATCATTAAATATATTTTAAATTGTAAATTCTCTTTGTGATTTTTAACTCTCTTTGACCTCTTGTCTTGTTAGCATTCATCCTTGCTATCGTACATATTTTAGTGTAAGTTTCACCTTTTATTTCAGATATATCGACCAGAGACAACAGATCCTATTACTTACGTCTACTTATTTCCTTTTAGAGGGTATCTTAAAACATTTTTACCACAAAGACAATAGACTTCATGTTCGGATCAGCCTTACCATGATTAGGTATGTAATCAAACAAACGACAGCAAAAGTTGGGAATAATAAAATCATACAATCTGCGTTCACAGTTATACTGAGTGCACGATAAACTTTCAAATAAAATAATCAAAATTGAGATTGGTGTTCTATGGACCTTCGTCACATCGAATTTTTCAGTTTTATATTTGTTATAACATGAACGTAAGATAGTTTTAGTTTAATTCTATAAAGCTCCAGAAAATTTACCAGAAAGTACACCTAAATCCCAAAATTTTGTTCATCGGCTACGAACGTTCATCAGGTATACGCAAAATCAAATCTCTGAAGTTCATATGTTGTAGCCCGTTTATACGTATCCACATGTTGCTTATTAATCTGGGTAAGGAGATATTCAATTACCCGCATAAACTAATTCCAGGGACACCTGTTTAAAAGGTGTTAGCACATTATTCGTTCTCATAGGAAAATACTTAGTTATTCAAATCAAACATTATTTACAGCCCAGTGTCATAAGATATATATGTTCTTTATTACCAACAGATAAATTCTCTCAAAAAACAACTCACCGATGCCACAAGTGAGGTTGAAAAAAGCACAACCCTTCTGAATGAACTCGCAAAACAAGCCAATGAGAATGAATTTCATTCAAACAGTCACAAAGCGGAACGTATTGTTGCTCTTAGAAAACAACTTCAAGAAAAAGAGAACCTTAATATAGAACTGAAGAAAAGATTGGAGCTTGTAGGTTATAAAAATATTTTTTGTAAACCTACTTGTAAATACTTTCATACTTCTATTTGTTGTTTTCAAATCAAACCAGGTTGTTTCGTATAATAAGAAACTCTACTTCATTTGATAAGGAACCTCTACACTAATCATATGTGAATGACGCTGTAAAGTCTTTTCTCAGTAAACTTCATACATCACCGACAATATCATATTAGTTCAGAGTATAAAGTTATCCGAATAATACTATTCGATCGCTATTACAGTTAAGTTGGACAAAAAGCATAAACGTCTTAGTCTCATTTATTTTAGTTTGAATTTTTCAAAGATCACTTTGTCTTAGAAGAACTCTTAGTTTAAAATCTTTTCATCACCTAGTTGTTACTTGTGCCTGTTTATGCTTAATCTCCAAAAATGCAGATCGGTTAAACGGATGTGCTAAATTTAAACTTAAAGCACACTGAAGTTGGTAAAGTACAATCCTTGTCGAATAACCAAAGATAAATAGTTATAACTTTTACCATTAAATTTCCATCATTGGTGTATATTTTACAATGTAACTATGTCAAAACTCGAAAATTAGTGTCGACTAAATTGGATGGTAGTTATTTTAGGCTCACTTTTAATGAAGGATGTGCATAGCAATAGGTGTAGTCGGCACAATAAAGCGATAAGATGCAAGTATTTCTAGTAAACAATTTCTTGCCAAGATTTTGACAATGTTTCCTGTTATGTATATGCATCTGAGTCTATCTGTTCCAAATTCAATTTCGAGGTATATTCAGTTCACTAGAGCAATGGGCTGAAATGCTCTTCTTACTGTTAGCTATGTTTAGAAGGAACTTAAAGGATTTCCATACCAAAAAAAATTAATTAATCTTATATTTTTGCCAGTTGGTCATAATGTTAAATTACTTAATAGAGTAGTCTATTGCATTTTTTCTCTTGAATAATTTATTCAAGATGTATTAACATATGGAAATATAATCAACTAGACAGGTTAATGATTATGCTCCAATATTTCTCGACGTTTCTCCTTCTATTTTTTGTGCGAAGCTATCGCCCGGTGTTATACAACACTGCATTTAGGCAAACACTTAATTTGAATGCAATCAGCCAATTACTTTTAAACGATTTTTCGGCTTATCTTAATTTCAAACTCAATAAGCTAATCTGTTCTTTGTATGCACAGGCTGAAGAAGCTACTCAATCTCAAGCCAATGAGATAAGTATTTTAGAAAAACAATTAAAACGTTACGAGGAAGGAGAGTATGGTTTATCAGAAGCTATTACTGAATTGAAAGCTACTCGATTACAACTAAATTCAAAAGAAAGACAATTGGAGGAAATTTGTCATTTAACAAGTCAAGCTGAATCATCTCTTAATGAAATAAGTGTAGAAAATGAACACTTAAGAACTAAACTAGGAATTCCTCTGAATGAAAAAATTGATTTGAATGGCTATCGCCGGCAAAAACGAGCCGAACTTGAAGAAGATCGTGCCGTAAATATAATTTTGCAGAAAGAAGTATGTAAATATTTTCTATGCATTCGCCAAACTTAAACAGATTTATGTTTTTATTGCTTTGACTTCGCTTTATCAGCTTCATACAGAAAATTGAAATGAAGTTGTTTTCATTTTACCTTTTCACAGTTAGGCGACCATCTGACTGTAAAAGGTTCTAAATATACTGAGCATTTATTTTGTAACAATTTCCTGATCTGATACGATACATGTTCTGATGATGTGGTTCCTAACTTAATATTACTTTGAAATAGCTAAAGAATGGCATATATATATATATATATATATATATATATATATATATATATATATTGCTCACTTTAGATATATTTGTTAATTATGCTTTCTACACATTCTGATGTAAGTATTTCTAACTTTTGTTTTAATGCATACAATTTTATAGGAGAAAGGTTTAATACGTCACGACAGCTTGAAAATTTACAGAGTTTGCAAATTATGTATTAGATTGATCGGTCGACTAATCTGTACGTGACATCTTCAAAGACATGTGGAAAGAAACCAAAACGACAGAATTCACTATATGACACATAATTGTCAGTTGACGAGCAAGAAAAATGATGACATCAGTGATGATACTCATTACTCTTTTAAGAAAATAAACCCTAATTTTAATAGTTTTAATCGAAAAAGTTGGTTTGTGGACTGATTTGCTCATTAATTTTGAGTTTGCGTATGATTGACCATTAATGACTGTTGTTTACCAAGTGTGTAAGTAAGTAACATAGCAGTGCATGAAACTGAATGAGTCCGTAATATTTTGGGCATTGAGTATATTATAATACCTAACAAAAAAGTCTTGAAAATGAATTTACAATCCACATGTTCAAAGAGTATTCAATATGCTTAAATGTTTGCTAATTTGAATGTGCATAAATAGATCGAAAAACTAGAAGATGAAAGGTTGGAGCTAAAACGAAAACTACGAACCCTTGCACGTCAATTGGGCCAACAGTATGGTTCAGCAGATTTGCACGTAGATGGAGTACTCCTGGGTAATTTGGCCCAAGGTAAGCAGTGAACAGTCAGAACTTAGAATTTTTGTATAATGAATTAACTAACTACTCAACGATCATATGTTTACTATAGACTAAATATTTATATCCATATTCAATCGTACCTGCCTTTACAATAAATTAGCCACTAGGTAAGAAAGCGTTCTTCATAGAACAGCGTGAATTTTATTCACCATACAGTTGTAAGGCGTCAAAAAATAAGTAAGATAATCCCATTGTTATGAAGAAACGATCGACTTCAAGAAATTAAAGAAGTGAGTTGGTTAGGAACAGAAAATAATATACATATATCCCACAATAAATGGATAATCATAAATGAAGTAACCAATGGTCATTTATTTCATTTGTATTGAGAAATAAATTAGGTTCTTTGACAGTGGAGTTGTTACTATCCTATTGGTTCAATGACCTGAAATATGATTATACAGAAAGTTGGCTCTTTCCCAGTATACAAAATCGAACGATGTATTTGGTTATTGTAAATCAAAAAACATTTTAGTGTACTATGAGAGACTCTAATACGTAGCACAACTCAAAACACTGTGACATACAACCCAGAAATGAATCGGATTTATTAAAAATTTAAATTTCATCCTGTCAATCGTTATAAGTGAATTTAAGTACTGGGTGAAACATGTGTATTATGATGGTTGAAATTCAACAACTGTATATCCCCTCAGTGATTTGAATAATTTAAGATCACTTACTTTAATTTTCCATTAAGTTCTCTTATTTACTGTTAACACTGCTAGCTTGGTCTATAGATTCTGTTAACCAGTAATGATTAAACAAAATGAATTTGATAGACATATTATTGTAGTGGGAATCATTTGTGTCTATATAGTGAGGGTTATGTTATTTGTTAGTGCATATTAATTGCATAACTGTTGAAAGTATACTCAAATAAACAGCGTATCACGTTTTTACGTGAAGTGTCAGAATTACTTGTGCAAGATTGTAGATGTGAGGTTAATTTAATTTATACCCAAATATCTGAAACTCAACGAACATTTTTTGTCTGCAGTTAATGAGGAAGCTGTATCGGTCCAGTCAGCAAGAACAGTTTCTGCGCCTCAATCCAGTCAGAAAACTAGACGTTCTCCATCAAAAGACGAATTAACCGACCTTCCAGAAGTATGGAAAGCAAGGGTACGTGTATTCGTATTCCTAAAATGTTTCCAATTCATGTTTCCGACAGTGCTGATATTGATATTTTTGCCATACCAAAAGTGAGCTAAGGGTGTAATCATGAAACATTCGATCTAGATCTGAAGATTTTATGTTCACTACAAGCCCTATAATCACTCTATTTTGTTTCCTATGAATTCACAGATATCCATAATTCTAATATTCTTAATTTAACAGATCAATTATGATAGAAAAGTACATGCATGAGCATTTTTTCCTGCTGATAACTCGATAAATCCTGAATAAGAATATTCTTAATGAAAGAAGATTTATAGAACCTCTAAGTGAGCTGACTAATGGGATTGAATATTTAACGTTGTTTTGAAGATTCAGTTATAAGACTTAAACATACATGATAAGTCTATGAATAAGTACTTCATTTCTAAAACTACACGTCATGTTACTTGAAACAGTGCAGTTTAATAATGTCTGTGACGAACATTAGAGCTTATTTCTAAAGGTAGCTATGGTTATCCGAGTTAACCTAATTTCCCCTGAAAATATTGAATCTTGTAACTCAGTATTGCGAACACAGTGTAATCAGTAAATCGATAAAATGACAAATGTCCGTCAGCTATTTGAAGTAGAATTAAATCTTTATTGTACTTTTATTTATCAGTAACCTTCGAAAAAACATCAAGGATTCATTGTACATCAGTCACTTTGTACAATAATTGAAATTGTTTCTGCACGTTGAACAGGAATGGTCTATGGACTAATATTCTGAAAAAAAATAAGAGAAATGACTTACTGAGAGACATTAAATCAACACATAAGTAGAATTCTAAATTCTACAAACTAACAAATATTTCGAAAAACTGTTGTTAGTAAAAGTGATGAAAGAAACTATCACTATCCTCTAAATATGTATATTATAAATGTTTCATATGTTTCTCTTTTAAAGACATGAATAAATAATCTATTTCAGTTCAATAATATATGTTCACGCTTCAATTCTAGTACATCACTTAAAGTATCTTTGTCAAGTTTCATTTGTCCTTCATCGTTCGCGATTGCTGTAATTCTTCACCTTTTTTTCCTGTACTTTTCAATGAAACAAAAATCAGTTTAAAGTACTTGATGAAGAATTAATTCAAGCGACGCATCAAATAGAAGAAGAACGCAAAAAACATGATAAGTTAGAAAAACGTTTGAAGCAGATTACTGAAGCGAATGTTCTGTTAGAAAGCGGTCTAAAAGAAGTTCAACACCAGATACATGCTTTTCATACTGAATCAAATGATCAACTTGATTCAAGTAAGGCGAAGAAACAAACAACACAGAACACTATTATAATGAATATGGAAGAGAAAAAAACGATCAATAAGAAGAATTCGAAAATAGGGAGTGAAATCATTCAGTTAGACTGTCCATCTTTAGATAAATTATTAGCTGCATTAGACGTAAGAAATCTAGTTGAAGATATTGACTCTGGACAGTTCCTCAAATCTAGAGTGGATCAACTTGAAGTGAGTGAATACAAAAGTTTATATGCTCTTTTATAAACCAAACGGTAAAATATCAACTAGAAAAAATGAATACTTACTGTATAAACATTGTCACATCAAAGAGAAATAAAGGTAGAACTTATAGAACTAGCCTATAGAAAACTATTGTTTATATTGTGATTGTATGATTATTAGGCATTTAAATTGCCGTCTTCTTAAAATTTCCAATTTGTTAGCTTTTTTGACTGATAAATGGCTTTTAGTGCTGTCAAGTGATTGAAGCACATCATTGAATAAGTTTTAAGTCATAACGGTAAATCTGCTTGGTATTTTCACTTTCTGTTCGGAAGGAGACCACGAGCCAACAAGCATTAAGGTCACGAACGATGATTCATTGGTCCTAAAAAGGTCACCGGTCCTACAAGCAACATTTGCGTTTAAGTCACTAGTCAGATTACACAATACAACTGTCCTCATAGTAAACAGATGGATCACAAAGGCCACAAGACAATTCAGAAATCTGTTCTTTTTGAACATGCTTTTAGCGGCCTGCATCAAATTCGAAGTAAGGCTCAACACTTTAGTGGTCCGCGATGCAATAAATCTCTTCAGTTTTCGTATATCATACTTAGGCGAGCCCCGTTTGATCGACGGCAGTCATTACAAGTTAAATATGGATTCGGTTGGATGAGTTTATTTCATGCAATCGTCAATGCAGACAAACATGAAAGTGCGAAGCGTTAAAGCAAAGTGGAGAGGTCGAGTGAGCCAATTCATTGCAGTGATAAATGATTAAGTTTGCATGGTTAGGCGAGAATGGGATAGACATGTAATAAGTGAAGTAAGCATGTACATACACACTCAAATAAAAACTATCCAGATATACGCAAATATTAGACAAGGCCGGAAGACGTGTGAATAACTCGAGAAAAGTGGACTAATTAATTTGTTCGAAGGCTGGTACAAGCCCTGTTGGCTCAACACATTTATACACACACTACATACTACAACTACAAGCCCATCTGAATTTGTTATGATCAGCATACCGTCTATCCCCATTAAGATCTTGAGAGATAAAGTTAGACACTTTTTATGACGGTTACATGAGTTCTTTATACAATTTTGATCCACCTCTCAGTCAGTTACAACATGGGACTTCGTACATGGGTACATAAGTTCAGGTTGTCATACCCAATCAGCACAGATACGCAACTGTCAGTTCAAATCCCATAGTGCTAGAGATAGTAGAAGTATTAGCAGTAATGACGAAGATTAAATTTGGAGATATGATTCGAGAAGTATAATTCAGTGAGATGACTGTAAAAAGAGAAACATTGAGATGGTGAGGAATTAGGAAGACTAGAATTTCATAGAACACAGAGTGGATACACCTGCGCCATTGCAAACGATTTTCAGCTATGTCGTTTTAGGTCTCTAACCATCGGTGACTATCGTCTCGCGGACCACAACCAGGTAGTCGACACGTACCAATATGACTCAGTCCACTTGTCGGTGACCTCATGGATATGCACCGTGTTTTTTGTTTGAACGCCCCCAGCTTTCTTTCAGCCTACTTACTCCTAAACCACAAAACACTACTCATTCTGATTCCCTGATTCATAAATTGCCATTTTCTTATTCCCACCATTCTTTTTACTGTACTTGCTGCGTGTATCAAGTAACTTCTCAGTTTGATATACCTTTTTGTCATACTTCAGTCTACATTACCATCTTTTAACCAGATAACTTCTCTTATAGACACCGAAGCTGTTATGCTTATGTATGAATCATTATTGTCACATTACAATGAAAAACTACAAAAAGTCATTCGGTTTAGGAATAAGAGTGAAAAGTCATTTTAGGACAGTATTTTGGCAGATGGTTCCCCTAACTCCTCGATATACTTCGTCTGGGCTAAACGTACAATATTCCGATTAAAACAGATAAACTTACCTACTTAAACCTGTAAGCCTTCTTGAAGAATAGGCCTCTGACCAGAATTCTCCGACCTGCTTCATCCTGGAGCTCTCCATTCCAATTATTGCAGGGTACTATCCAACCTTTTAATGTTTACCACCGATTTTGAGTGGAGCATATTTTCAGTCTGCCTCTTTACCTTCTGCTTTGGGGATTACAACTTACAGTTTATCCTGTGAATCAGTTTAATGATTGCCATAATGCGTCTTATTCACTTTCGTCGTATTTTTTCGAATTCCTTTATCTGGAAGCTTATTTGTTCTCTGGAAAACAGTAGCTTGTTGCAGATAGTGGTGGGCTAGTGTATCTATCTTGTCTAGACGATTGTTTATGAATAGCTGTACTTTTTTGATGACTGGCTTAGTAGTTCTCAAGGTCTCAGCTCCGTACAATGGAACTTTCTTGGTATTTGAACTGACTTTGGTGTTGGTTGACGGTCTTTTTCAGTTCATTATGTCCTTCTGTTGCAGAGAAGCTGTCCTTGTTTTACCAATCTGTGTCTTTAAGTCTCCATCAGATACTCCCTTGTTTATGAAAAGTAGTTTCTAGGTCCGTAAATGTTTCCATCTCCTCCAGAGCTTCTCCATCAAGCTTGGTTTGGTTGGTGCTCGCTGTGCTGTATCTTAAGATCTTGCTTTTTCTCCTGTGTTTATTGAGAAGTGCATGATTCAAGTTTAAGAAAGCCAGCCTGTTGATTTTGGGGTTGTGCGTCTATTGAATCAGCCATTCGGTCCAGCCATTCTCCGTAGAAAACTTTACCTGGTACTTACAACAGTGTAATGCTCCTGTAGATCTTACATTTACTGAAACCTCTTTTCTTTGGCATATTGACCAAGTACCACTTTTTATAGTCTGTTGGCACTTGTGCTTCCTTCTAAATCCTTCTGTAGGGAGTGTGGAGTACCTTCGTCATTACCTCTGTGCCTGACTCCAGTGCCTCAAACATTATATTATCTGATTCTGCTGCTTTGCCACTATTGATCTGTATGATGACCATATTGTTCTCTTCGATTGTTGCATGGTCAACATCTGTTAGAGAAAATAAGCACTATCAGAGTTTTTACAAGATCTGCTCACTTAACTGTTCAAATATGAAATGTATAGAACTCAAAGTGCTATTTCAATCAATCAATCAATAAGGTCAATCAAGTCAATTATTAGCAACTTAGAACTTCGTACGTACGTACATACATCAGTTCAAGTTGCCATAACACATTAGCACAGAGATGTAACTTAAAAGAAAAAGATAAGGTGATGATGAATTGAAAAGTTTAGGATTTGAGAGAACACAAAGACTGAATGCACTTGAGCCATTGCAAACGGTTTTGAGCCATGTAATTCAGGGTCTCTAACCCTCGATTATTATCATCTCGCGGGCCTACCGACATGACCCAGTCCACTTATCAGTGACTTCATGGATTTTAGTAATAATCAGTGTTAGGAAAAATGTAACTCTGATTTGAAGCACTTTTCATACAATTGTAGATACAACCTGTCAACTAGTGCCAACGGACCCAAACGTTGAGCCCAAGACCTCGCGTTGATTTTTTTCAACAACTTTGCACTAACTATAGTTCACTGGAATTTCGAGTGACTTAGTCTAGTGATCATATCATAATTCGGTTGAATGCTTGAAATAAAAAATATTATTCCCTGGTTTTGATAGTGCTGGACTCTGATCAAGTTCTTATTTTATGTGCACACTATTTGTTACTACCTGAATTATGTTCAGCAAATAAATACATCTTGATATTTTTTTTAGGGGGCAAATCAGGAGCTCCGATCAAATCTTCGTGATGCACGCATGAGCAGTGCTGTAAATGAAGCAAAACTGAACCAAGCACATGATCGAATCAAACATTTGGAATCACAGCTTGAATCAGTTGATCTAGTAGATAATAATTATATGCCAAGTCGGACATTTCTTGACAGTCAGTCACCTCTGCCAAAAGATATCAATCCGGACACAGCTAAAGTTATTCACTCTCTAGAAGAACATTTATTGACAACAATGAAAGATATTAGTGATAAAAATACGCAACTTGCTTACATACATAATCAAATGGAAGATGCAAGAAGAAAGTATTCTGTTTGTAAACATCATCAGGGTTTATTGTATCGTGACTTTTATAATGAACGCCAAGTAAATTTATATATTAGATCTAAGAATTTATTTACATAAATGATTATAAAAATTTTCTCACTTTATTTAAGCAGGTAATCCTGGTTCTGCCCAGGGACGAGAAATTAAAGAGAACTAATGTGTCTTTGTATTCACATAGAAATTGATTTTTTTTACTGGACTGTATGATACAGATTCTGTAACAAAAACTATAGAAGTGACTGTCAGTTACATTAAAGAACTTGGCACGTAGGTGCATCGGTTCAAGTTCCCATAACACATTAACACAGACAGATGGGATTGTCAGGTTAAACACCAGAGTAGTGGATGTAGTAACAAAATTAGTAATAACAGAAATAAAAATGAGAGATCGAAGATAAGATTCGAGAGAATTTTAACTAAATAAAAGATAAAAGGTTTTGAGGAATTCATAAGATTAGAATTTGAGAGAAAGCAACGAATGGATACACACCTGAGCCGTGAAATTGACAAGGGTTCTTTTCATTCATTCCTCTTTCTCTTTCGATACTTGAAATTATAACTACTCAAATCAACATAGTGCTTCAACAAACTGTATGTTAGTTTGTTAGCTTGCTTGTTTGTTTTTTTGAAGTGATTGTGAAGTTTCTCATTTAATTGTGCAAAATCCTGGGAAATTTACTCAGTAAACATTCAGCATCAAATATCTTATTTCCAAAGTTTATGTTTATGTAGTCTCCTATGGAAATATTTGCATTCGGTTACCATGGCTGCCAAGTATTTTTAGCGATTCGGAACGAAATAAAGAATAAGTCAAAGTTACGGTCCGATCATGTATCTACGTAAAATTAATCTTAACCTTATTTCCGTGTGAATTTCTACATGTGCGCTTGCTATTATTGGTTATTTGTCCGCTTTTCACCTTATTGATCGTCCTTCTTGCTTAATCATGAGTAAATGTGAAAACTCGAGTTTTACGTAAAGCTGAGCCACACATTTTATTCTCATAAAAATGCCTGAAGTATAATCTTCTTGCTACACTTCATGTTTGGCTATGTTTGGAGTGCAGTCAGAATACTAACTATACATTGCAAGGTTTCGTTAGAAAACATTGCATCGTTAGAAAACATTGTCAGGATTGGCGTACATGAATATTTATTCGTAGATGGAATAGCTTCATGGTGTAAATACGAATCTTTTAAAATATAAATGTAAAAAAATCTGTTTTCCGATATTCTCTCACTGTTGATTTGAATAAATGTGAATGCCATTGTTACGATGGATTAGTGGAACTTATCACAATACTCTCTTAACAGGTTTTAGTGATTGTTGAAGTAGGCTAGTCGATCACTTCAGTGAAAGATGAGTCAGACATACATACACTTTAGTGAACCCATTTAATCAGCAAGAATAAAGTTAGTTTTAATTCTCTGAAAACTGAAGGTCTGCTTAACGAAATCTGAATATTTATCCGAAAATAATCAATAATAATCTTGAAACTATTTTCATGCGAAGATCATGAAGCAACAAAATGTTAATGATCATAATTTTGTAAATTTTATTTTTCTCCGTATCTTATGTATTTCTGTCTTGAAGACTTGGAAAAAAGAAAAAAAAGAACTTGAACAACGTTTAGAATGTTCAGAAACAAGAGTCAACGAACTGGAAGTTCATAAGAGTGAACTACTGCATTTACAAGATGTTTTGTCGAGTTTAGATACTTCATCAGGTGATAAAGAACCGAATGAAAGTTCAATAAAACAAAAGATAGCTGACCAATCACGACAGATATTATTACTTCGTGTCAATGAGGTTGGCTTACGTCGCCGGTATTTGGCAACACAAGAACGTGAAGTTGCTTTATCAAAGGTTAGTTTTTATTTGAAGATTACTAAAACCGTTATATGTTTGTCGTTAGAGATAAGACTGTATCGTCTTTCACTAATAATCACACTACAGTTGAAACTGACAGTTACGGAAGCTTGTGGATTGAAATTCTAAGACTGAGCTTAGTTTGTGGAGGTCATTACGTAGAAAGTCCACTCTTAACTTTGTCTCAACAGGAATTAGACAACTCACATTCGGTTTAATACTAAATATGACCATGCACTTTTTGTTGTGTGACATCATATTATAATGATAAGAAAATCTTTTTTGTCAGTTTTAAACAATCCAGTTTCAACAAAATCCCCGGTGTACAGAAATGAACTAAAGATTATCGTTTCAGACTTGTAACTTAAAAATGGCAATTCGCATGCTCAAAAGTTTGCACCACTCAAACCATGCAAGGGAGTTATGCATGCTAATTGCTAGGACTGTAAACAAGCTTTCAAAGCAGCAAGATCAACAGCGAATAAAATCCGATGGCCAGTTATCCAAAGACTCGATGATAGGCCAAAACTACACAAACCCAACAATCCATTGCCTTCAGTTGCCTTCCTTCTTCGGAACTCTAACATCCAACTTATCAATATACATTTCAAGGATATTGAAACATTTAGTGGAATCCCCAAACTCAATGAGATTTAAATCGGTAACTACGAATTGATGATATCCTTCGGTGTAAAAGCCTTATTCGCCTCATAAGAGCCAAGACTTGCTGGAGAAACTCTGTCCCTACTCCATACTAACGACACAAGTCTCCCAAAGTATCCGAAACTTCAGAGTCAAAGTCTACAAAAACTCACTGATTTATGCTTAACAACGTATTTTCAATCCAACAGCAAAATCTACGAACAAACGGAAGGAACGTCAATCGGATCACCAACCTCAGAACTTATCTCAGAAGCCGTGATGCAGAGACTGGAAGCATCGATATGACGAGTGGATTAACTGTGTCGACGACACATTTGTCATTATCAAAAGGAATGAGATGGAGAACACCTACAATCAGATCAACAGCTTCTTCGATGACACAAAATTCACGGTGGAAAGGGAATCGAACAACAAACTATCATTCCTGGATTTATTAAACCTGGAACCTCAAATATTTTGGAGCCATTCCATACAGATTTAATTCTGAACTACAGTAGCAACAACTAAAGAACTCACAAAATCAACTGCGTACAAACTTTGTTCAAGAGAGCGAAAACACACTGAAGCACACATGAAGCACAAAGAAACAAGGAAAAACATCTGTTGATTAACTAACTTCCAAAAGAACGGCTATCCACACAACTTCATCAAAAAATATCAAGTGAAACAATCAACAGAGGTGAAATCATGCACAGGAATCGACAAACGGATTATCCTACTATACATAAATAGGCATAACCCATAAACCAACAAAATTACTTCAATCAGTCCAATGTCAACCAAAGAACAAAATGACAAAAGAAGAAAGGCCAAATATAATCTACAAAATAAACTGCTCAGACTGTGAAAAACCTGACACAGGACTAAGTGGGTGTCCTCTTCAACTCCATCTGCGTCAACATCACTTAGCAGTCGAACTCCATGACATTCTTCTCTCATATCAATACATACAGACAACTGTGGACATACATATGATTGGAACAATGTTAAAATACTGGATAGAGGGAGTATAAAGAACACTAGAGAATTTTTAGAAGCTGGGCCCACAGGTCAATGAGCATTTAGCAAACATATCGGCATTGATTTATCAATTTATCAGCCAATCACAAAAATCATCATCAAACATAGGATCAAAAGACAGACCAAAGGGGGAAACAATCGAGATAAAGGTGCCGACAACGACAGGTTTGAGGTTGATGACAACTAATCAAAATCGAGGTTAACAAAACAAGTTACGAGTCATAACGGAAACGTGCAGCTCAAAGAAAGAAACTCCACCATAATCATCCACCTGAACTACAAATTTTCTCCACCATTTCAAAATCACTTTATCGTAAATGGTCATTTTAAATTAACTGGAGGGCGTTATCTTGAGACTGTCAATCAAAACCAAATAACTAAGTAATTATACCGCGGACTGTGAAGTTACGTGATGCCAACTCACACCTCATAACCTTCCTGGCTAGTGGCGACTAGAATGAAATCTATATTCAAAATCGACTTCTTCCTACCCAAAAGCACCTGATATCTAAAAAATTCAAACGAAACATAAAACAACTCAAATATCATAACTATCAGTTAAATTTGAAGCAAACGACAAACAGACTGGTTAATGAACAACAATGTATGTAATGCATTTCATCCACTCTCTTTTTCCCTTAAAGTTTTGTAATAAAAATTTATAAATCCTGATGATTAGCAATTTTTACTATTAAGCTAACTTTCATAATAAGTATTTGCAGAAATTCAATTCAGTAAAGAATTAGTTAATTTTCCAAAATTATTTGAAAGATCACTGAATAACAGTGAACATACCGGATTCGATATTCATGTATTGTTTTTTTACTTAAAATTTAAGCGTTTAAAATCCTTATTTTATAGTATGCAAGTTATTCGTTATTCGTTGCACAAGAACTAGAAATAAAAACCATGCAACCTTAATAATTATGCGTCTATTGTGCACAATTTTCTTCAAATAGAACTTTATGGTTTATGCTAATTACTTGCGTAGAAATCAGCAAACATCTGATTAATATTTATTAGTACTTCTCGAGAGTCATTTAAGAATTACTAAAAATATTTGGGGACAATCTAACTATTGGGAAATATTTTCTTCTTTACACTATCCAATCATTTGAACTACATTTCAGTTTGTTACCAATGAAACAAGTTGAATTCCGCACTGCATAATCGCCGTCAATGTGTTATTAGAGCTAATGCAGTCTCAGGTATCTCGTTCATCAGTTTACATGAATACATTTAATATTTTCTTTGGAGATTGGGGTAATCGCAATTTTTCAGATTTTATCGTGATTTGTGTTTGACAATATTGATCATGTTTTCCTTAGTTTACTGCTGATTTTTTGAACGGTATAAATTATGAGTCTTTTTGACTTTGTGCAATTCAGGAGAATACTAATTTGAAAAGTGATATATTCCAATTGGAATCAGCTGTAAGTGCTCGGCTAAACTATTATGCGAGGTATAAAGAAACAGCAGCATTTCAAATACAAAAATTACAAAAAACATTAGATCGATGTGTTTCAGAAGATGAATTGAACAATCTAAGAAATGAATATGAAACATTAGCTATTAAATATAAAGAGTTATTGGAACACGGTTCAAATAACGTAGATTATCAATTAACCTTGAAATCTACTCAAACTAACTTGGATAATTTGAAAAAACAACATGATGAATTGAAGGAACAATTGATCATAGAAAAAGAACGGAGATATTTACTGGAAAATTCAACTAATCAGTTGCAATCAAATGTGGTAGGTCACGTTAATTTTTGAATTGTTTAGATTTTTCGATGCTGATAAATAAAGCGTACTTTTTATATCTCTGCAACTTGTTAACATTTTCGTTTATTCATTTTAGTATTCTATACATGTTGTCTTCGTTGTTCTCCAATCATATCTACTACTTTCAGTCTGTTTTAATTCGCATACATATCTAAACTTACCTGTCTTAATTCGCTGAATGCTATCAGTCTAGGTAGTTCAAATAAAAACAAGTATTTTTTATCTCAAAAGTGTGAAACATGATTTTGTATGTAGCATCTATAATATGCGCTTATCAGTGCAACATCAAGACAAATAGATTACGTAAAATAAATCTTCATATCGAGTATTTCAGTAGTTCACTCAATATTCGGTTCAATTTTAACAAGAAAAGATCGATATATACTTGCAACGTCCAATGCTTACTGTTGAAGCTGTAGGTTGGAAGCAATTAGTTTTATATATTTCTTGTAGGTTTCGTTAATCTGCTCTTCTATTGTTGAATTATCTATCTTGATACTTATCTCAAGTCTTCTTTTGTTTATGATTGGTCTACATAATTAAATGTGTATTACACAGCTAGAAGATTCTTGTGTGACGCATAACTGAGGTTGATATTAGGGAATTTTGAATACCGAATAGTTATCACTAGTTGAATTCGGAAGGTAATTATTTTTCATTGAAAACTATGTTATTCTTCGAAGAAAATTTTCCTATCTTCACTAATCAGATCATTTACAAAATATTGTTAACAGAAACATATTATAGATGATAAGTAGCTCGTTTCTTTTGTAGTAATTAACAGTTTATTGCAACAATATAGCCTATATATAAATCACAATGGAACATTTGTATTTGACTTTAAGTAAATAAACTTGAATGTACTCACACATTTCTGTATGAGATGACTGATGAACAACTTCGTTTATCAACTATACATACATCGTGTTCTTATGCATTTTGTTTTATGTAGCGTGGCGAGAAAACAGTGTAAGTGGACAATGCAGTAAAAGCCATTGCTGGTTAGTTCGATGTAAAAAGTTAGTGGAAACTATTGCAATATGAATACAATTCAGGGATGGAATGAAATTGCTAGTGTTTACTAGTGAACTTCATATTTGTTGATTTTGACCAATCTAATGATGACTTTGTGAAACTATCTGGGATCAAGTTGAATGAAGCATTATTCTAGCTTGTCTAACAAGCATAACAGTTAGTTAGAGCCCATTTAATGGTCAGTTAGTCAGTTGCAACGTAGAACTTCGTACGTATGTACATAAGTTCAGGTTGCCATACCACATTAGCACAGGGACGCAGATGTCAAATCAGATCCCATAGTGATAAAGATAGTAGAGGTATTAATGGTAATGAAGATTAGGGTTCGAAGATATTATTCAAGAAGTATTATTCAGTGAGATAAGGTTAGAAAGACAAAGGTAGAGGTGCTGACGAATCCAGAAGATTAGGATTTGAGAGAGCTCAAAGAATGGATGCACTTGCGCCATTGCAGAAGATTTTGAGCCATGTCGTTCAAGGTCTCTAACCATTGGTGACTTTCGTCTCGCGGACCCCAACCAGGTAGTCTACATCTACCAACATGACTCAGTCTACTTGTCAGTGACTAGCTGGATTTCTGCCATGTTTTGGCCTGGCCGCCCCTGACTTTCTTCCAACCTACTCCTACACCACAAAACATAGCTCGTCGAGGCAGTCGGTGGTTAGCCATACGTAACACATGTCCAAGCTGTACGACTAATCTTAAATGATCTTCTTGGTTGTTGATAATAACGGTTGAAATGTTATTGATTATAACATCATTTAGCCTTTTTTATAATTAATCTTTTTAACATTTAGATAATGAAGTCTAATCAAATTGAGAATGATCTGTCCGACACAAATATGGCTAAACGTTTAGCTTTAATAGAAATGAAAGAATTAAATGAACGTGAACGTGCAAATCATACACAAATGCTTTTAAATACAGTGCAAGATGTGAATCATCAATTAGAGTTAAGAAATAAAGAACTTGAAAATAAATTTACAGAAATTACAAAAGCATTGATGGAAATGCAACAAAGTGAACAAAAATTACGACAAGAACTGACAAGTAAGTGATATAGTTCTTTTTTTTATCAGCACTTATTCAATTTTTGTGAAATACCAACGATTTTCCTAATATGTCTGGTGTCAGTGCTAAAAGTTAAAGTTGTAAATAACACAAATACAAGTTAGTCTGTATGGTATCATATTTCGTCGATTACTTGATTTGTGCTTTAAACAAATAAAGCTAGTCATAAAAATCTGAAATTCATAAGATATAATACCTATAATCGACCCTACAATGTAATAAACTGTATGTAGTGTAGTTGTTCAAATCTTTTTTTCTAAACAATATACGAATCATTGACAGTTCGACTGATACATGTTATCCAGGAAATTTATTTTAAATGAACTCTGTACATTATGATATTATAGAGATGCGAATGATTGTCGGGTCATTCATTCATTGTTCACATACGTATCTGAAATATAGGCTTAGCAAAAATACTTTCTATGGATTCATTTCTTAGCTGTAAAATTCAGTCTTTACTCTTTCTGTTGACATTAATTGTGACAACTTCATTAAATATCACAAAACTACATCCATAGTACTTAATCATGTGGTCATCACTGATTGGCTTTTGAATGATGCAGTATAAAACTGTCGCTGTATAGATTCAAGTACTGAACATAAAACCTTTGAAAACCTTGAATTATTTTTTCCGGTTAGTTTTTTCTAAGTGAGTTGGTTTTCTGAGGGATGATGTCACTAACTCTGCCTAACCCTCCTTTATATGGACTTGGGACCGGTAGTAACCCCAGAAGGGTTCCAAGTGGATATATAGGTTCAAATACTTTGTGACTAAACCATTTACCACCTAAATACATTGAATGAAGATCTCACGATATCTGGGATAGACTTTAAATGAAAGTGTGAATCGCTAGACAGTATCATCATTGTTTTAAAGTCATATTCTCCATGAGAATAGAAGTCCTTGTGAAATTGTGAGTATAAATTTAGGTCAGTTCCCCAGTTCCTAATAAATGGACCCTGAGAATTTAGAAAATACAGTTCTTATGTAAGATGCACAAGAACCAGAGTTGTTCCTTTACCAGATAATAAATGATTTGTAACCGCAAACAAGGGTGGACGTTAGTCTCGAAAGCTTATAATATTTAATTTGACAACCTTTAGTCAGGCGTGGCCATAAGATATCCCATATCCTCAATATGCGTTCAAGATGTTGATGTTCAAAGGAGTACGCAGTTCACATTAATTCGCACAGTTTATCGACATACGAGCCGAGTGATCCCCCGCTCATAGTAAAAATTATTCGGTCCAGGTATAATATCCAGATTAATGATGAAATACTATGTAGTGTAGGTTCTGATTGATTATTTATTATCAGTCTAGATAGTGCTCCTTACCTTGTTGAATTTTCATGTGGTTATATGCCTTACTTACTTACTTACTTACTTACGCCTGTTACCCCCAATGGAGCATAGGCCGCCCACCAGTTTTCTCCAACCAACTCTGTCCTGGGCTTCCCTCTCCAGTTCTGTCCAATGCTTGTTCATTCCTCTCATATCTTCCTCTATTTCTCGGCGTAGTGTGTTCCTTGGCCTTCCTCTTTTCCTATTGCCTTGAGGGTTCCATGTGAGGGCTTGTCTCGTGACGCAGTTAGGTGCTTTTCGTAGTGTGTGTCCTATCCACTTCCACCGCTTCTTCTTGATTTCCCCCTCCACTGGAATCTGGTTTGTTTTCTCCCACAGTTTTGCGTAGACAACTGTTCATAAACACTTGCATCCTCTGGATGATGGCTTTGGTAGTTCTCCATGTTTCCGCTCCATACAGTAGAACTGTCTTGACATTTGTATTGAAAATGCTGATTTCGGTTTTGGTTGATATTTGTTTGGAGTTCCAGATATTTTTCAACTGTAGAAATGCAACCCTTGCTTTGCCAATCGGCGCCCTCAAATCTGCATCGGATCCACCTTGGTTGTCGATGATGCTGCCCAGATATGTAAAGGTGTTAACGTCCTCCAAGGCATCTCCATCAAGAGTGATTTGGTTGGTGCATGTTGTGTTGTATCGTAGAATCTTACTTTTCCCTTTATGTATGTTGAGACCTACTGCTGCAGAGGCTGCTGCTACACTGGTCGTCTTTTCTTGCATTTGTTGTTGAGTGTGCGATAGAAGAGCCAAGTCATCTGCGAAGTCCAGATCGTCCAGCTGCGTCCTAACTGTCCAGTTGATACCGTGCTTCCCTCCAGATGTTGACGATTTCATAATCCAGTTGATGACCAGGAGAAAGAAAAAGGGTGAGAGTAAGCAACCTTGCCTGACACCGGTCTTCACCTCGATAGAGTCTGTCAGCTGACCTCCGTGCTCGATTTTGCAGTTGAATCCATCATAAGAATTCCGTATGATGTTGATTATTTTCTCAGGCACACCGTAGTGTCGAAGAAGCCTCCACAGTGTTTTCCTATCCACACTATTGAATGCTTTCTCGTAGTCGATGAAGTTGATGTAGAGTGGTGAGTTCCATTCAATTGATTGTTCCACAATGATCCGTAATGTAGCAATTTGGTCAGTACACGATCGATCCTTACGAAATCCGGCCTGTTGATCTCGAAGTTGGACGTCTACGAAGTCCTTCATTCTGTTTAACAATACCCTGTTGAAGACTTCGCCTGGTATTGAAAGAAGAGTGATGCCTCTGTAGTTCTCACACTTGCTGAGATCGCCTTTCTTTGGTATTTTGATCAGGTATCCTTCTTTCCAATCTGATGGTACTTGTTCCTCATCCCAAATCTTCTTGAAGAGGATGTGAAATATTTTTGCAGTTGCTTCTACATCTGCTTTCATTGCCTCTTCTGGAATATTGTCTGTTCCTGCTGCTTTGCCGTTCTTGGTTTGTCTGATGGTCGTACTGATCTCCTCAATCGTAGGTGCGCCAATATTTATTGGGAGGTCCGTGGATGCTGGTTCGATGTTGGGTGGGTTCAGTGGAGCTGGTCGATTCAGTAGTTCCTTAAATTGCTCTGCCCACCTATTTCGCTGTTCTTCAGTGTTGCTAATTACTTTGCCTTCTTTACTTTTCACTGGTCGTTCTGGTTTAAGATAGTTTCCGGCCAGCTTCTTTGTTGTTTCGTACAATTATCTCAAGTTTCCTTCTCTTGCAGCCTTTTCCGCCGTCATTGCTAGATCCTCCACATATTTTCGTTTGTCAGCTCTGATGCTCTTCTTCACTTGCCTGTTTGCTTCTGTGTATGCAGCTTGTGCCTTAACTATCTCTGCTCTTGTTCGGCTGATGTTGATTGCTGCCTTCTTGTTCCCCCTTTCTTCAATTTTTGCAAGAGTACCAACAGAGATCCATTCCTTGTGATGGTACTTCTTGTGACCCAGAACTTCGTGACATGTTGAAATGATTGCCTCCTTAATCCCTTTCCAATTGTACTCCAATGTTGCTTCCTCTCCATTGAGTAGATCCTGAAAGGCCTGGAACCTATTGGTGAGGGCTATCTTGAATTCGTTGAGTTTTACGGTTTCCCGAAGAAAGGCTGTATTAAACTTGTGTGATGTTGTCTGTCCCGTTGTCCAGTGCTTCTTTAGCTTCAGTTTCATTTTGGCGACCAGCAAGTGGTGATCTGAAGCTATATCAGCTCCTCTCTTGGTTCTCACATCCTCCTTAGTCCTTCTGAACGTTGTGTTGATACAGATATGGTCAATCTGGTTTTGAGTAGTGTGATCCGGTGAAATCCATGTAGCTTTGTGTATGCGTTTGTGCGGGAATATTGTGCCACCAATGACCAGTTTGTTGAAGGCACATAGGTTTGCAAATCTCTCACCGTTTTCGTTCCTTTCTCCCAGTCCATGTCGTCTTATGATGTCTACATATCCAGTGTTGTCTATGCCAACCTTGGCATTCAGGTCTCCCATAAGAATCGTCAAATCCTTTGGTGATCTTTAACGTCGTCATTGTAGTCATTGGTAGGTGCATAACATTGGATGACATTCATTGTAATGTCCTCTTTCTTTGTTTTGAAGGATGCTTTAATGATCCTGGGTCCATGAGATTCCCATCCTATCAGTGCCTTTTGTGCATGATTGGACAGCATCAGCGCAACTCCTTGTTTATGTGAAGCGTTTTCCTCTTCATGATCAGAGTATAACAGCAGTTCCCCTGAAGCAAGTCTCAGTTGTCCTACCTGTGTCCAATGTGTTTCACTGACGCCGAGCACCTCCAGGTTGTATCTTTTCATTTGTGCCTCAACTTGAAATAGTCTTCCAGTCTCCCACAATGTACGAACGTTCCATGTAGCTAAAAGAATGGTTGTTCTGGTAGTCAGAACAGGCATCGGCCCCGTGACTTCCGAGGGAGCTCGGCTTTCATCACGAGACGTCATAATTGTTCTTCCAACTGCCAGGGCAGAGTTAAAATGGTTTGAATTATTTTTTCTGGTTAGCGTTTTTTGGCAAGTGAGATTTCGACGGAATGGGGTCTCCAACCCCATGTCCAACCCTCCTCCTTAACCCGGGCTTGGGGCCCGGAAGTAGCCCCTAAGGTTCTACTGGCGGAGTTGGTTATATGCCGGTTATATGTAAATAAGTCTGATTAGTTGAGAAAACGTGTTGAGAGAGTCTTTTTGAAATGCTTATGTAAAACTCACCATACTTTGAATGTCTTTCATTCTATTGATGGTTGCCAAACTGGGCATGATAAGTGCATAAAATTTGTTACGAGAAAAAAATTCTCATGCACCATACATATCCAGTGAGAATGCTTCTAGAATTTAACTACGATGGTGAGAATTTTTTTAGATTTTTACTGAAATTTTTCCCCATAGCTCCACTTCACCTGATTGATCACAAGTCCTTTTCGTTGTTTGATTCATAATATGAGTTCTTTTTCATTAATATGTGGATTACACTAGAAAGCTTGCGTATATATTTCAGGGTTTGTTTTTTATCTTTCTTTATGGGAGTTTACTGAAAGTTGAAATTTATGAAACGTTGAACAGAAACAGGTTACAATGATTCTGCTCAACACTAAAGTAGATAAACTAAATAGTGTGAAATATTCGATTAATTTATATTTATTTTGGAGAAAATTAGGAAAATAGATTAACAAATCAAGGTGATTTAATCCTATTTGAAATGATTTGGATTACTCTGCTGTTCATAATTTTACTGAAATTCGATCATTCATGGTTGGTATTTAGGCATTCCGTGCGGATTGCCTTGATAGAGGCATTTGTAACACAAGTTTATGTAGAATATATAGAATATGGCCAGCAGTAGAATCAAGGAAGCGCGTTTCGTCCAACTCAGGACTTGTGAGCTGGATGTACCTGCAACTCAGAGTTGACGTTCACCTCGAGACTTAAACCTAGTACCGTTTGCTTCAAACTTCAGCGCGTCGTCCACTTAGCTAGTTAGTCGAAGACTGATTAAATTTCAGTCAAAATATCAGCAACGGAATAATCCAAACCATTTCAAATTAAATTAAATCTCAAACCTTTTGCAAAAAGCGAGTGAATAACGCGGTTGGATTTTATAGCTAATAGTAGTGGGTTCGAGTCTCGAAGTGGACGTTAACTTTGAGACGGAAGTCCCCAACGGGACAAAACGCACGTCTTGGGTTTTACTGCTAGTCCTTCTTTTCTATGTAATTTACAGCAAAATAAAGAGGGAAAATATGAGCTCCTGAAAACAGTATAATATTGTCCAATGAGTATCATTTAGGCTTTGATTCGTGACTGAATCATAGTTTCGTGTGGAATGGTTTGAAGACAATTTAATTTAGAATGGAACAGTTTTCCCCCAACTCATGGCGACTGACTATCCAAGTATCCATCAATACTCAATGAATATGCATAAAATACCATAAATTTCGTAACAAAGAAGTCTGACTTTGTAATTTCAGAAGCAGTCCCAATATCAGTACATCAAGAAATTGAAACACAAAATACCGAACTGGAGCAGACCAATTTGAAACTTCGTCATGAAATTGAACAACTAAAAGAAGTAGCTTTAATTTCAATGAATCAACATCAAAATTTGGAAGATCAGCTAAGTAGTCAATCGATTGAAATACAAAATTTGCGTGAACAAGTGACTGAACTGGAATCTAAAGATGATTCAAAAGCTGATTTGGCTCGACTCCATCGTCTCGTGACACGAATCCAGGTAGGCTTACGTGAATAATTACACAATTATCATTTTTGTAATATAACACAAGTTTATATAGAATGCATAGAATATGGCCAGCAGTGAAATCCAGGACGAGCGTTTCGTCCTACTTATAGATAAAAACTTGTTCGGTGGTTCTGGCTGATTTCTCATTTCAATTTTTATGAAGTTATCTCAATTAACCTATCTAATTGTTGAACTGTAATTGTGACCACTTGTGCAATTTCTACGCGTTGAACTGACTACTCATTGTTTAACGACCTTAACTCTTAGATAACGTATTTAAGAAAACACTAGAAGCTTGTAAATAAATATATATGACAAAATCAAGATGAACTTCAAGAAATGGACACTGATTAGTTGCTATCCTTGATATCAGTAATGAAATTCAAAGCACATGAATTTTTTTTTATTTGAACGTTCAACAAAAAAGTTCGATCGTTATATGAAACTTTCTCAATTTATTATGTATTTAACAATTAGCTATCAGTTATAAAATATAGCAATCTATAAGAGAGGACAACATAAACTGATATTAATTTAAAGACCTACAATTTTTCAATTTTTTAAACTACAAACTTAATATATTCTGTTTCAGTTCTTTCTTAATATACTGAATTTCTAATTCAGGTATCTAAATATAACATTTACAGATCTCTGAGTCGACTGCCCTACGTCGTTTAGCATCAACTCAAGTTAAAGTAAATCGTTTGGAAAGCGATTTGTTGAAAACTGAAAAAAGACTAACACAAAAAGAAAGTGAATTGACAAACGTGTACAATAAATCACGTCAACGTGAAAGACGACTACGTGAAACTATTACAGTAATTTACAATTTTTAACTGATACAAAAAATTGCTTTTATTTAACGATGTCATGTTAGTCGGTTTTATACATATCAAGTAAGAAAAATGAATGTAGGCCGGCTGAAGTCCCAATACTTCACGTCATTGTGAGGGAACAAAACCAACCAAATGCATATCAGCCATGTGTAGCTCCAGGTAAACAATGAGCACTTTTGAGCAATTTAGTTTGAACAACTTTAGGCATGAAATCGGCGAATTACGTTAGCTTTTAAACTAATGCTAAATTTTTTAATGTTTGAATATCATAACTTGATCTAGCTACTCTCTAACATTTTTTAGCCTGCTCTTATGCTAGTATGTTTTTCAAAGCACGTTATTTGAAGCGTGAAATAATAACAGTGCGCATCGGATGGTTTTTTTTTCTGAAAAAAAACGAGAGTCAATACATTGGGGCGTCAAATAGCACGATAAATAATACATTCAAGAAGGCTGCATATTAATATTTTCTTGTTTGCTGCCTAACGTCAAAACAAGTTTTTAAATTCTGTGCGTTATATTTTTGTCGTAACTGTGTTCGTTATACGTTCCATAGATTAAATGGACACTTTGGTATTTTTATTGCTCGATAGTTTGCGTATTATGAACGTCTTATTAGAGAATGAAGCGCAGCGATGGCGGTTTTTTTTGTCAGTTTTCCATGAATTTGGTTATCACAGCTTAGATCTTCTGTGCGTGACAAAATCTACTTCAAGTTAAGAAATTTTATTGTGAAAATTAATTTGAATCAAATAAATACCTTTCGAATATTTCCAAATGATGACTGAATCTACAGCACTAATTTTATGTTACTAATCAGCTTGGTCTTTTAGTTTTGAGTACTTACTGATTCCATTGTTGTCTAAACATAGATCTGTGTGCTCATGAAAGAAACAAACGTTTATGAATCTTAGCGTCCGACCAATAACATGATCTATGATAATTTCGAGACAATAATTTACTCTTACTTCCAAAAATGTCCACTTTATCTGAAGATATTTAGGGTGTCATATTGTAAATTCAACAAATTTTTCGGAATTCAGTTTCGTGGTGTCCTAACACCGACCTTTTAGCAACCAAGACGCAACAAGAATGAGAAAGCTGATACTCCATACTTGACAGTTGATCCAATACTCATGTACATAAGAAACCAGACCGCACAACAGGCCAAATGAACAACGATATAAACAAGGAATGGGAAGAGCGAAGTGATAGTTACACAAGACTTCGTTCGGTCTGAGTGTATGAACGGAAAATGCAATAACATTAATTTACGGTTCGAATAAAAACTTCAATCTCGGGTGATGCGGAAATATTACAAAACAAAATAATAAATATTCCATCATTATTCATAAAAATAGACCTTAGAAAAATAGTTTCAAAAACATTTTAACTCATAGTTAGATTGTCTCTCTCTCTCTCAAAACAAGTTTGTTGATTATACTTTGGTAACATATCAACTATCTTGGTATTTACATTCATTTTTGTAGACACTTCGTCAAAGATATGCAGGTTGTATTCCGCTCAGACAACAAGAGAAACTATCTGTTCGTTTAAATGAAACAATTCGTCAATGTACATCTATCCAGTCGGCTCTTGATGAAGCCTTGAAGGATAAAATCAAATCTGAATCGATTATCGACGGTTATGAGGAAAAAATAAAGTTAACATCTGACATTCAAAAGATTTTCACCGAATATAACGAACAACATAAAAGTCATGATATTAATAAAAATTTAGAAAAACGATTATTAGATTGGCAAGAACGATTAAGTGATTTACGAGTCTTAGAATCAACACAACGTCGTCAGGTTTGTAATATTCATTTTGATTTTGAAATCTATCCGAAAAATTTCATTCATTGACTTCTCTAGTGATTAAATGCAAAGTTGTTTACTTAAAAATGTATGTTTACTTAAAAAATAAATCTTTTTAGTGAGTAATAAACACTCCTCAGTTTGAACAAATCCGTACTAACCATTTATGTTAAAACAGTGTGCCCACTTATAAACAACTTCGAGATAAATTTTCAGCAAACCTACTAACAAGCTGAAGCATGTGGTGCGAACTACTTATAAGTAGTATATGACGTGAGTGTCAACGTTAAGTCTGGTAGCATAATATGGGGGGAAGATCAAGAAAGGAAGAGTCAGAAAACAATGGAATTTCTATGAAACGCATGAATAGTGACAATGGATTGATGTTTTGCAACAGGAACAGTCCAGTTCCATTGGATGAACTGATATTTTGCAAATGAACGATTTACGATATGGTTTTCCGATTTTACTGAGTAACTCTGTAATTTTCGCTAAATACAATTCGGTTGCCCCACCTGTGTTCTCGTTCACTACAAACATACTTAGTCAACCTTATCATGAATGAATTGCATAGCCTTAAATGAAATTGCATGACGTTTGCTGAATAGTGTTAAACGAGTTAATTTGTAATTGTGAGCAATTTAGTTTGACTAAGTAAATCCAGATATATTTCATTCTTGTCTGGGGACCTGGAGATGACTGATTCGTTTCTGTTCAAGCCTGTTGATATGCACTGCCTCTATCTTCCAAGGTACTTCAGTCGAAGTGAATTCCTGATAAACGCAAATTACAAATCCAAATATTTTCACAAATCCTTAACCTGAATGATAATATATTATGTGAGATTTGGTGGTGTTTTATGAGCCTAGAGCTTTTCATGTCCGAAACGTGCTGATCACTGATTTGAATCATTTAATGATTTTAATTCACAACGCTTTGTTTAAAACTTGTAGCATATTCTGCATGCAGTTATTTTGATTAACCCGAACTGTTGTCTGGTCTCAATACAACAATCGTATCAGCTTTTGAAAATCCTTCACTGCTAACTTGTGTTTCTTAGTCACAATCTTTGAATGTGGAGATGGAGAAATTAAATACTTTATTTTGAAATATGAACCAGCTTGACTTTAAACCAAACCTTTTTATCTTTATCCTATGGGTTTGAAATCAGTAACTTGGTGGTTGAGATGTTCAGACTATGCCTGCCCATTTTTTTTCTTGACCTTGTTATTCGGAACATGAATTTCAGATCCAAGAGGTAATGCTTTGATTTCAATTTTGTCCAGCTTTGTGTTTAACAACTGATCAATAAATTTTCCGGAAATCGAGGAAGGTCATCAGATATTGCATCTTTCATTGAGTTACTTTAGAAAGATTGTTTGAATCATTGAGGTATAGAGCTTTATCAAATGTATATTCATCATCTCATCAATCTTGTGCTTTCTTCCACATTGTCATAATCGAACATTTGGTGTTACTAGTTAGTGAAATCACATCACAGAGTATCCTGATCCATTACTTCAGCAACGGTTCTAGTTCTTCTAATAAATGAAATGATCATGCGAATTAGCAAATGGTCAACTGCGAAGTTTCACATCTCAGTCTAACTAGTTAGACAGTCAGTGAGAATGAAGACGTACTGGACAGCTGTATCATCCTAACAGAACGATAGACATCTAAGTAGATTAGATCTGAATATCAAAGTTCTCCCCATGACAAACTTGTTAAACGCATGTTAGTATTGGAAGGAAAAGTATAAAATGAGTAGAATCTGATGTTCATTTTGTAAAATTTGTCCTACTTCAAAACTGGATAGTTCAAAGCCCTAATCTTTCGCCAGGAAAACTGTTTGTAAACATTCTTAGATGTATGTTGCATGAAATAACAATGAGACCATCATGTAAGAATAAATTTTCACCAGTCAAAATCTGACTACAAAGTAGAACATCGAAGTCCTACCATTTCATAGCCATGTATGAATTTCAACGTGTTTGGAGATTAAATTAACCATATTGTATATCTATTGCAATAATAAATCTACCTGTAATAACAACTTAGTTCCTAGAAAGTGAATACTTATGTCAACTTTCGAATTTAATGCAATTCACATTTTAGACCTGAGATATCTTGGTATCGTTTTATTTTTCAAATAGGTCGAACGATTAAAGGAACAAGTACGTCACTTGGAATCACTTGTACAAAATCAAGAGAGACAATTGAATGAGTTAGAATTAGAAAATTCACGTCTTGTTAAAGAATTAGATCAACGGGAATCTCAGTGGGAACAACGTGAAGCTGAATTAGAAAGTGTCATAGAAAATAATACTGTATCTCATGTACGTAATCAAACGATGCCTATATGTTCTGTGGCAATTATATTTTCAGCTTTGTAACATATATCAGCATAAAGCATGTGATCACAACTTACAATTGATACATCAAATAACAAAAAATCCATCTTGTAAACGAATCAGATTTATATGATTTGCAGAACCAATTTGTTGGAAGGTTGTACCAAGGCAATACTCGTCTCTTTATGCTATTTATATCCGTAGGGATTCACATAGTAGCGGTTTAAGGTAAAGAGGATGGCAAGGAGCCTGCAAATGTTATGCTGTAGTGCAGATCAAATAACTGTAGTACTTAGTGATTATCTTTGGAATAATTGCATTACTGAATGAAACAAGTCTTCGTCTTTAAAGCGATCATTGTGAATTATGATAAACTCTCATTACGTAAACTAAATGCTTTGGTGGAACTTAACCGTGTTCGTCTGGTTTAGAAGTGAACCAAAAGTTATAACCAGACTAATCAGATTAATAGTTTTCAGATAAAATAATAGGATATATACATGTGTATAAAAAATATAATCATTCCAGACATTGTTTATGTTTCTATCAAAAAGCAAAAATAACTTGTGATTTTATTTTTAAAACTTTTGATACTACTGGATAACACTTGTCAGTAGTGCATAGAGGAAAGAGGGAAAAATCTTCTACAGCAATGGTAGGATGCATGTGCACGTCAAAATAAAACATGATGGTACTGTTTTCATTCCAAATAATCTGATACAATATTTCTCCAACAATAAATGTTTATTTATGTTATATATCCTCTCAGATTTTTAGGCTGGTGTCATTCAAATGACCATAACTTAAGTTTTTTTTTAATTAGCCATCGGTTTATAAGAATTATGGATTTATAATTATCGAGCACGTAAATGAAGCTTTTAAAAATTGTTGTCTGCTTAAATATTATTTGTCTTCAAAGGTTATTCAAACCATCCTAAATAGAAAGTAGTCACATAACACATTCTTCGAGTTGTTTCAGTCATAGATTAAAAGGAATTCATTAAATATCAAAACACAGGGTGAATTCACACTAGATCACAGTAGATTCTGAATTTCATAATTTACCATCTCCTTGTCTTCTCTTTTCCTACGTGTCCTTCATTTACCGTTTCATTCCAAAGCAGAGTTCAGCAATTTGTGTATAGTCTCATATTGCTGCATTTCCGTCAGTTGGTCTAGTTTTTCTACTAACAATCTTCAACGTGTATAGTTCACTTATCTTTTAATTTACATAGACTTGGGTACTTGGATAGTATAACAATATCCTCACACAAGCTTATACCTCAATATTGAGTACATAGATTTAGACTTAATAAATGGTTTACGCAGTGTCTTATTTAGATGATAAATAAGTAAAGTATCGGAGCTCCAACACAACCTATACCGAAATGATCTAAATTCTAGTCAGTACACTTAATAAGTTTAGAATTGATTATTTCGCAAATCACACTGTTGCCTTTTCTTATCCTAAAATTTTTTTTCCAGTACATTACCACAGAAAATATGAATGACTCAACTAATCTGCTTACAGATGAAGATATTGACGCTGCTTGTAATCAAATTAGTCAGAAAGAAAATTTCAATGAAATTTCCAAATCTGTACAACTGACTAGTCAGCAATCATCGTCTAAGTTCGTAGATGAACCAGTTCAAAAATCTGATGCTCAAACATTGGATAAATTGAAAAATGAAAACACTGCACTAAGAAAGGTATTTTATTAATTCACTGAATTTTCCGATTTCCTACCGCCTCATATTTCTGAAGAATACTTGAATAGTTTTCACTTATTAGATTAATATTCAACGAGACAATTGAAATTCCATAACTTTGGTTCTGCTCAGTAACTTCCAAATAGCTATTTATATTATGACAGTTCTCCCACTTGAATATTGGTACTAGTTGACCTGAACTATTAAAGATACAAAGCGTCCTGGAATAATTCTGACAAGAGTTGTTTGTTTCCATTGTTTTTGAAAGGTATATATAACCAACCTAAAACAGTGAGGATTCGAACCACTACTCCATCGCAAGACTTGCTCCAAAATTCCCTTGTACCACCAAGAGTGGATAGAGTTTGCTCTACCTCTCTGTATGTTCACTTGTGGCCATTCATATATAGTCACTGTTAGAGGGGTCTTACCTACTGCCTTCTCGTGTAGAGGGTGATGTTTACGATATTGAGAAGATGAAAAGTTAGTGTAGGGTGCTTTAACGACGTTGGTTGGTATAGTGTCCACCTAGGGGAGTTGAAAAACCGTGATTCCAAGCCTATGTTGCACACATTCTCCAGGGTCCTGACGGAATGAATGACGAATTAACCTACTGTTGGACACTTGATACCATGGGGCTGTATCTCCTTACATAGCTCCACTGCTTTGTGAATTAGGTTTCAGGTCATAGGTTCGGGGAGTAACCCCTTAAGAAAACCAACTGCTTCAGTTTAGGTGCCCGGGGCAGTATTCTAGCCGACTCACAAATTCAATAATTTGTTAGACATACAAATATTTAGGTGACTTATTTGTACCAATGTTTATGTGCTAAAATAAATAAATAAAATAAACTAGTAACTGTTGGGCAATCGTGTTCATTGAAAAGCGAAGTAACCAAATTCAGATATTTTGAGTTTTCGATACCGTTTATTATTAAGATAGAATATTCACATATTTATGACTTCAATTCAAGTTACTTTTAATGATGTCGAAATTTTCCTTTACTCTGGTGGGCTAACGAGCATTAACTCCTGGTATTCTATAATCAATCTTACCATCAATCCTTTGTGATAAATTCTAGTAGTCTACTTTCGAGGTAGAGTCTGTCATACTGAATTGGCTCAAATTTCAAAACTGTTTCGTGTGCCATATTCTTAAATTGAATGATGGAAACAGAAAAGAAAACAAGATTTCGTTCGGATGAATTGATAAGCACGAAGCTTCCTAACCTAGTCATGTTTTCATAGTATACATACGTCGATGAAAATAATAGTGGCACATTACACCGATAGTCCTTTCGAAATTATTACCCAACATCAGCTTTAAGCGATGTTTTTGCGTTAATATTGATTAAATGTTTTCAACATCACGTTATTAAATATCGATAGCTAACAAAGTCATAGTGGCGGTAATACAAACTAGCATTAAAGATGATATTTTACTTTGTACGATCTGCTTGTTTAATGAAAATTAAGAATGCTGAATCACTTATAGGAAGTTATTTTAATAAATACATTCAGATTGTTATATTTGTGCCTCATTACATTTTCATTTTCACAGCGACTTGGCCAACTGCTACAGCTATTACGTTTACAAGATATGAAATTACAAAATGTTGTCAATCATTCCTCAGCTGTACAAAATTCCGATACTCAATCGACATTGGCTGGTTTACGAGCTAATATAGATTTGTTACAACGTCGATTAAATGGAAAAGATGAAAGTCTTGCAAGAGTGAATGAACTACTCAGGCAAGCTTATGAAGCTAACGAAAAATCAAATGATCGACATAATCAAGAAATTGCTATTTTACAGAATAAAGTAAGTTTAATATGAATACAATTTGATAATTATGATAAATAATTTTGAATTCTACGCCAAATGATTAGAACTAATAATATTAACTGAATTATTCCCTATATAAAGATTATTTGTATCAAGCGAAACCCTACCGTTTTCGCTTAAAATTTCGATATCAATTTGTTAGCGATAACATGAAGCCAATTCATTTCAATAAAACACAATTTCAGTAATAACACATCTTGAACAAGTAAATCTGTTCGTGCTCTATCTCTCATGCTGTATCAGACAATCCCTTAGCAGGTATCTTACAACCACATATTATTAAAGTAAACTCATTATCGTACTGTACAATATCGATTAAGTACCCGCTGGTTATTCGTTGAAAACTAGCATACACTGAACAATTATTCCACCTTGACGTTAACTGATTAATATTCAATACGGTTATCTTAAAGATATAGAGAAGAAAATAGATCTTGACTCATTATTTTGTTGAACCGTATGATGAGTGTTTCCAGACTAGTTCTCAACTTATCAATGAGGTGAGTGAGCTTTCTTACGTCTAAATTTTGTAGGTTTTGATGATAAATCTCGCCGTGAATTAATATATAAACTGAAAAATAGTTGAAAAATCCGGAGACTAATGTTTGTTTCTTTTATGAAGTTTCTATGCATTAACTAGTTAATAAAACGCATTTATCGATTAACGTTTTGCGTTTCTTTCCGATCTGTCAAAGACTATGGAATATCAACTGATACCTGAAGGTGTTGGTTTTCACATTCCTCATGTTTAAATAGACATTCTTTTATGTCTTATAAAACAAAATCACCGTTATCATGCTTTTCTGCTGTTTTTGAACAAATTATGCATACAGTTACAGAACAAAATGGAAGAACAATTATTACGACTAGCACAAAATGTCGAATCTGTTGGCAGAAATGAAATAACCAATTCACATTTGATTGAATTGAAAAAACGTTTACATGAATTGGAAGAATCATTAAATGAACAAAATCAAGCTGTATTTCGTCAAGCGGAACGAACAAAAATCATCCAACAAGAATGTGATTTATGGCAATTGAAATATAATCAACTTCAAGCAAAAACTGAAAGTGTAAAGGCGAATATGGAAAATACACATGGGTAAGGTTTTGCTACATGTAGCAGCTAATTTATAGTTTACTATAAATAGCTGTTGTCTGTTGAATGATAACCTAATCCATATCGGACCTTGGAGTAATGAACATTGAAATTGATTTCGGACTTTTGCTTGTCAGTGATTCATCAACGGATTATTACATGGTGAAATAGTTAATAAATCATCATGTTCTACAAAACAGTCACCGAAATAAACATTTCAAGTGTGAATGGCTTATTTCAATCAAATCGATTGTTGTTTTAAGAAACGTTCTGGTGGATGTTAGTGATCGATTCGTAGGTTATCTTAAACCATCTTCAGCTCCTTAAGCTTCAGGAATTAAAACCTTTCAATTATTTATCCAGTGGTTCTAGGTTTTCAATGGTTATCTAACGCTGACCGGTTCATGTTCTCAATGAAACTTAATCATCTACACAAATCAATATTCATATATATTTCTGCCTAACTAGCTCTGTTCGTAATAAATTCCGGTGATAGATGTTCTTAATAATTTAGGCAACATCATCGTAAAAACTGATTTTTTCTACGATTGAGCAAGAAAATTTTCTCCGCTGAACCACATTCATTCTGTTCAATAACTCGGTGTGCTTCCATCATTTTTTTCACAAAAATTTTCTTTATTACTCAGTGCTTTTTCTCTTTTTTTTTCAAGCGAAGAAGTAATGAAATTGACATCACAAACAGAACAATTACAAAAGGAACTGGATAAAAGTAATGCAAAATTAAATGAATATTATAATGAAGTCAAGCGTTGGAAAGCCGAGGCAAACAAATCCCCATCAGTGATGCAACGCAAACTAACTGAACGGTTACGCAATGATCTGCTTGAAAAAGATAAACAAATCCGAGTAAGGTTCATAGTATTCGTTACGTGGCTGGATAGCAAAGTTTACTCCTTAATTTCTGTCATTAAACGAAGTTAAGGAACGACCCATAATCACTGAATAACCTTTCAACTCTTTTTACACACACACTAAGTTCTTTACTCACTTTCACAACTTCATTCTTCATGATACTTGGATTTATTTTTTAGATCTTTTGATTAAATGAATCATGATCTACAATTTTCTAAACTGTTAATCTACGCCCTACATTACATCGATTTTCGAGGCAATTTTGATGATTCATGATTTGATTTTTTAGTCATAAAGATGAATAAGCAAGTTTTGGAGTGTAGTTTCGTCAACAGTTATACTTCTTGAATAATATCTTAGAACCCTAATCTTCTCGATTACCAGTAATACTTCTACTATATCTACCTACTTCTATGGGATGTGAACTGATAATCACGTCTCTGTGTTAATGTAGTATGACAACCTGAATTGATGTAAGTACGTACGTACAAAGTTATACGTTGTAACTGACTGACTGACTGACATCCCAGTTTTGAATGATTGCCTAAACTAAATCAGTGCATACTGTAAACTACGAAGACTTAATCATCTCAGTAAAGCTCCAATACAATAAATTATAGTCCTGACTAAATGGTGTCGGCTTTAGTGCAATCGCTGATGTATGTCTACAAACTGGACCGTTTTATAAGTCAGTAATTCCTGTGGTGAAAAATGACAGGAATGCTTATTTGTATAATCGATTCCAGCAAGCTATCGTATTGTGATTAGATAATGCACATCGACATGAATAGTCTTTAAATTATGTGACAGTAATTCTATGTACACATTGTTTCTTTTTTCTTACATAAACAAGTTGCATAATACCTTTTATTCAATGTTTGCTTATCAAAGGCTTTGTCCAAAGCACTGGAAGAACTCCGTCATGATCTTGTAGCACAAGCAGAACAAGCAGTTCTAGCTACTAATTCAATGCAGCCAATTCAATGTGCACCATCAGTTCGTGAACTAAACGAAAACAAAACTGTTGATGAAACAATCGTAACACCAACTAACGCAAAGACCATAGAGTCTGTTATCCAACCTCCATCGGTAAAAATGATTCATGAAATGAAAATTCAAGAAGGTAACTGACTGTTTGATCACCAAATTTTAATTTGCTTATCGTAAACTATTTTGTTGGTCTCCTATCGATTTAGAAGTGATATTCAATGATTGTGGAGAATTCTTTATTCGCCAATGTAAAACGTGTGTTCAGAACCATTTCAGTATTTCCCAGTATATTGAACACTGAAAATTTATATTTTTAACGCTACTATGACAAAATCGAAGAAATAATTCAATGTAGAAAAATAAGGACCTTCGGTATTGTGCGCGAACGCCCTAACCGTTAGACCACTGAGCCGGTATCTAACGGTGTTAATGTCTAACTTGATCAAATTCACGGAATTGCGCAACCTCATACCCTGTGTACATCCGAACAGGTTTGAACTTCACTGGTCACGACTTTGATCAAGTTAGACATTAACACCGTTAGATACCGGCTCGGTGGTCTAACGGATAGGGCGCTCGCGCACAATGCCGAAGGTCCTGGGTTCGAATCCTGTGGGGTGCAGGGGTCGTGGATGCGCACTGCTGATGAGTCCCGTACCAGGACGAAACGGCCGTCCAGTGCTTCCAGGTTTCTAATGGTGGTCTAACATTAATCGACTCATGGTTACAAATAAAACCTAACAATCTTCACAACAACCGCGCAACGTAGAAAAATAAGAAAGAAAGTTGTTGTAACGTTAGGTTTTTAGTTTATTTCTGTTTTGGACGACTACAGTCCGGTGTACCCATGACAACTTAATAAAGACTAAAAATTCTACTATGCTTATGTACACTACAAAAAATCTAATCAAAAAAGGGTTTGCACATTATTCCCTTGCATGACCTTCCATTGTCTTGTTCAACGTAGAAAATTTGTCGCCTTTGTATTAGTTAACAGTTAACTTATCGGAACAAATGTCTAGCATTATGACACTAATTATGAGGGTCTGAATTACATATATATAGTTGCACGTCTTTCAATGCATCTCACGGTTATTCTTTTATTATTATGAGTATATTTTGTACCATAAGTTTAGGTTAATCTAAGAGTTTCAAAATGCATTGGCAAATGGAGCAGCAGATTTTCTATTTCGTCCGCAATAAATCTACTCCCATATCAACCCGATCCCTCATAATATCATATTTTTCCTCACCAACGCGCATGGTCTCCATAAGAGTCCAGTAACTAATTTTTTGATAATTAGCCTTTTTCTCTATTTTGCTGCGCCACATACTCGACCTTTGTTGACATCCTAAAATTTTCAAGCCCGTATGAATTCCTTAGCGGTAATGTGCTAAAGTTTGGATTCTTAAAGTTCACCATTGTTCCCATTCGTCCTAGTTCCGTGTTTGTAAGATTACAGGCCATAATGATAATTTGCTATTTCCTGAAATTGTGGTCATAGTTATGTTGTTACGCTTTCTAAAGCATAGCATTTTCAAAAGTACGTTCGTTCAAGTTTATATGCATTGTAAATCATTATTATGTGTATATAGCAAGTAGACAATGCGGCTATCTGTTAACTGGATAAATGTTTAAGGTTGGCTTTGACAATAGTATTATCCGTATTTCATTCTCTTTTTTACCTTTAAGACAAGGAGAAAACTGTCAAGCTCGAAGATTTAAACAAAAAATTGGAATTAGAGTGTGAAAATTTAAATATTCAGCTGCAAAATTTCAAATGTGTAAGTTAACGAATATATATGCAATTTTTTAAACTTCCCTCACTTGATATAGGAAGTCCAAGTACAAGAATGAGTAGACTAATGAGTTGGTACAATAACGAAACCCGATCCTAAAACTCCGTAGTGATATTATCCAAACATTTAACAACAAACAAATTAGCTGTGCCATTCGAACACCTGGCCTAGTGATCAAAATGTAATGTAATGTAACACTGCTAATCAGCGACCGATTAGCGTGTCTTACCAGTATGCAGTCCAATTGGTGTTAAATCACATCAAAGTGTGAATCAGATTCAGAGTTAAAACAAACTTTGCCTTATCGATCAACTACTAGGAACGTCAAGAGTTTACTCTTTTTATCAGTGTGTATCTAACATCTATCATAGCCATATAGTTCAGCCATTAGATTATTATTAACTAACATAAGCGAACAATATTGTTTTCAATTAGATCGTCAATAAGCTTTACGTTAATACACATGAACATCTGTATAAAAATATTCAACCAATCAAGGCAATTTATGAGTCAATAACCAAAATGGAATAGATTACATAACTGCACGTAAAATAGGTAAAAGTACATACTGTTCGTAGGAAACACAGGTAACTAATCGTGTCAAGAATCATAAAATAACAAAAGTTCTAGTCAATAATTCCGCATTGGAAATAGTCGGTCAAACTTAGGTAAATAGAATTAAGTGATAATTATTTTGGTGAAGAATATTAATCGAAGAAGTGAAAAATGCCATACAAATACGGGTTGTGAAAAAATTAATAAAATCGGCTATTAAATCAGATTCGATGAAGGATGGAATTAGGATGTCACAAGTCTCTCCTGACACATTTAAACTAGGATTATAATTTCGAATCCCGACAGCTTCTGCTATATGTAGGAGCCAGGGATCAAAACCTATTAAGAAATAACAAAGGTATTTAATAAATCACTAGAAATTACTCAGTTTTACCAACCATATTATCACTGTCAACCAGATGTGGCAGTATACAGCTGTGTGTTGTCTTTCCATGGCTCTCTTCAAACTAAGCTGGTAGATGTCCACTCATTTTTCGGTTAAGTTGCCTGTTAGTATTCCTATCTTTCCTCGAGGGAGCAGTTGACCTTCTAGCACAAAAACTAAAAGATGCTTCCAAAAACTGATGTGTTTTCGATAACTTTGTTTAGATATTCAGGGATATAATTGACAGGTAAAACCATCCCGTACAATCACTTACTTGAAAAGTGTGTTTCAAAAATAGTCATCAAGCTAAAGTGATCATATTCATAGATTACAATGCTACAAAAGGCAATTAATCATCTGGGCAGATCAGCCCCTTCATGTAGACAAACTTTAAAGAATTTCACATTTTCTTCGGTTAATGTTTTAATATATAAAGTGAAAGCTTCACAATCACATTATTATAATTCAGAAAATGTTATTTCATCACTATAACTATTGCATACTGTGAAGACAGAATAATCAATAATCGGATTCGTCTCGCTTTCAGAATATGAACTTACATTTTGTTTTACTCGGTAAATAGTATCGTGCAGCATACTGCACCGTAAGTTATGATTTGCATTTACGATCGAACTTCACTAATCATTAGGCCAACATGCATGATTAATATATCAAGTTGTGGCTACTTTCATTTTGATGAACGGTCGGTTGTAATAGTTGCCTAGTGTATTCTGTTATAACTTGTAAAAATATATAGTTGTCGGTTTTGTTTTGCTGTGTGCAACTTAAGTATACGTTCAGACATTCCAAAAATAAGGAAAACTGTTGAGCACATTCAGAAATTAACGACTACTAAATAGAACAAAGGCTCTTCAAGTTGGTTCCAGCAGGACTCATCAATCAATCATTGTTAGACCACCATTAGAAACCTGGAAGCACTGGACGGCCGTTTCGTCCTGGTATCGGACTCGTCAGCAGTGCGCATCCACGATTCCTGCACCTCGCACACTGCTGACGAGTCTGATACCAGGACGAAACGGCCGTCCAGTGCTTCCAGGTTTCTAATGGTGGTCTAACAATGATTGATTGATGATTTCGAATGTGTAAAAACACAAACCTCCAAAACTCTGCCCGAAAATATCCAGCAGGACTACCTACACATGCAAAAACGAAAGAATAATAACTATGGAATCAAACGTGTAAATTGTTTACCGGTTTTGTTACATATTTTCTCTTTTCTCCTTGTTGTTTACTCTGAATATATCGGTAACTGCTTTCGGAAGCAATAAAATTGGGCTAAGGTTGGGCCATACACAGTCGTACTTCTAGCACTACATATAATATGTAAGATACTATCGTCTGAAATAGATGAATGTTTTTATCTTATCAGATAAACAACTTCCGTCTTTTTTGTTTCATGTTTATGACTTGAAGATAATGTTCCCCAGCAACTGATGTCATCTAGGGTAATTTTGAAAACCAGATGACAGTGAACGTTGATAATAAATTCAACAGGCGTCTATTGCTATTTAGTTTCCGCCATAGTTCTAATCGGTAGATACAAGATGTCACGTCTTGTAAACGATTTGAGCAGTAACTAAGTATATTTGGGACGCTTTTTTATCTCTCTAGATTCAAAATGCCTCTTTAAACTTGATTCGCGCCAAATCCATAACTAATGTTGGGGTGTAAACTAGTTGAGAAGGTTGACCATACCAATTAATCTAGAGTTCTCTTCAGCCCTGGTGGGTTGGTATCTGACAGAAACTCGGATTCGGATAGCTCGTTTCACCTTTTCAACCTTGTGTAACTTGTGACGTAGGTGAAATGTTTGCATACACACCATATGATTTTGTGATAACAAGTACACTCTGTATTACTGTTTGTCTGTGAAACATGATCTTAGAATGTTTACAGTGCATGTCCTTGATCATGCGTGCTTTCGAAAATTAGATTCAAATAAACATCATTGTACTTAACAGTAACATAAACATTGAAATTCCAATAATTCTACCATGATTTTTATTTAAGCTGTTGAATACGTCACAGAAAAAAATTGATGAACTTTTAAGGAAAAATCGTATACTTGAAGAAGAAAATCATAGACTTCGTATGATACCAGAAAAACCATATCAAGAAATCAATAAAAGTAATAAGGTATGTTGTAATCCTATATTTTTTCGATTACACTTTTTCACTACACATATACGTCATGGATATTTTAGTATGTTTGATTGTGCAATAACGTATAACTATATTTGTAGACAATAGACAGTATTTCAATTATTTAGTTAAGTTTTAGGAATATTATTAATTCAAACTAGCATAAAACTATAAAATAAAGGTTACCTTACGAGATAACTTTTAATCAACTTAATTTTCTCTGTTAGATAACAAAGACTAATTGAAATCGACTAATAAAAAGTTCACTTATTGAGGGTTCCGAATGGGGACTCGTCTTGTGACGCGGTTGGGTGCTTTCCGCAATGCGTCTCCTATCCACCAACTCCAGCACTTCTTCCTGATACCCTCCTCCAATGGAATCTCGTTTGTTCTCTCCTACAGTAGGTTGCTGCTGATGGTTTCTGTCCAGTGAATCCGAAGAATATTTGCGCAGACAACTGTTGATGAATACTTGTATCTTCTGGATGACGGGTTTGGTAGCTTGAAATGATATCCAAAGGTCTCTGGAAACAGCAGTGAAATCTGCTAGTAAGGTAAAAAATAAGGTTAAGGAGAAACAGTGGGCTTCAGTAGTTTCTGCCGAACTGATAGATGCTCGGAAACTCATCCCGTCTGGCTTTGAACGGGAGCGAATCCAGCTTTGGCATAGGCTGATGAAAAGCCTACGCAATGAACGTGAACAGTAGTAAGTAGCGAAAGCAAGAGCGATGGAACAGGCAGCGGTAATAGGTATCAGTAGACAACTGCCTAGACGTATCAAAGAAACCGATATTAGGAATCAGACTGTGAGGCTACTTCGGAAATGGATGTGACTATCATTCATTACCAATCAAGGAGATTGAATCCATCGGCAGAACACATTTGGGTTCACTTCATTTGGGCCTCACCCACATTTTACTTATCTCCAGTCAACCTGAATGGCTAGTTGATGTAGGTCCAGCAACTCTTTGCAAAGCAGAATAAACTATAGGAAATCTAAGGTGGAGAACGGCGAGCCCCGATGCATTGACGCATGAGATTTTCAAGAATGGTGGTCCAGCTAGATTGACTGAGAACTTAGGTAGAATCTGGGAACTGAAGGTAATCCCATCTGACCGGTCCCAATCCTTGATTGTCCCAATTTCTAAGGACAAAAATCCTCTCGTGAAAATCACAGGAATCCGTTTAACTAATATAGTATCTAAATTGTTAGCCTTGATAATGCTTCGACACCTAATTAGAGCTCGTGAAGAGCAAACTCGAGGAAACCACGCTGGCATCAGACCTGTTCGTGGCTGTATAGATCTCATTTTCACACTTCGTCAGGTCCTGGAACACAGACGCTCATTGCGACGTCCCACTATAGTTGTGTTCTTGAACCTTAAAGCAGCACTCTATCGATCGTAAGATTCTGTGGCAATGTCTGTTACCAAAAGAAGTAATATAGAATTTCATCAACCTTACATACGCTCTCTACTCGAACACCACTGGTCAAGTTAGAACTTATGCCGAACAGTCATCGGAATTCATCACTTCAAGTGGTGTCCGAAAGGACTGTCCACTTTCTCCTTACTTGTTTAACTTTGTCGTAGACGTGCTTTTAGAGATGACATTATCTTCGCCTGAATTTTCAGGGCTGGACCTTCAACCAGAAGACACGCTCGTTGACTTAGAGTATGCTGAGGAACTACTCCTACTTGATGAAGATGCTGACAAAGTACTGAGTCTACTAACTGCACACTGGTTCGTTCCTCGATCATAACTGTCTTCGAAGCATTACTCGTTTATCTTGAGACTGTCAAGTAAGCGATGCTATTGTTAGGAAACGGGTATTAGGTAAGGATTACAGATCAATAAACGAATTATTGAACCGTCGTCAGTTTAGGTGGTTGGGATACGTGTTACGAATGCCCAACCGTCAACTACCTCGTCGAGCTATGTTTTGTGGTGTAGGAGTAGGTTGGAAGAAAGCTAGAGGCGGCCAAACCAAAACATGACACAAATCCATAAAGTCACTGACAGCTGGATTGAGTGGTGTTGGTGTGTGTAGACCACCTGATTGAGGTCCGCAAGATGATAGTAATTGATGGTTAGAGACCTTGAATGACATGGCTCAAAATCGTTCGCAATGGCGCCGGTGCATTTATTCTTTGTGTTCTCTCAAATCCTATTCTTCTGGATTCTTCAACACCTCTGGTTTTGACTTTCTAAACTTTTCTCATTGAATCATACTTCCTGAATAATATCTTCTAATCCTAACCTCTTCGATTACTTCTGATACCTTTACTACCTCTTCTACTATTGGATTTGAATCGACAATTACATCTCTGTGCTGATGTGGTATAGTAACTTGAAATGATGTATGTACAGACGAAGTTCTACTTTGTAACTGACTAACTGCACTTGTAGGACTCATTCGTGGAATAAGGTTTCCCAAAGTTTAGTTTCATGAAAACTGATAGTAGCTCCACAAAATTTCTAAGCGTAAATTCACTTTTGAATACAAAATACTGATTAGCTTTATTACTTCATAATATTTCTGATACAGTATTTATATATGTATATATCTTCATGCCTCTTCGAATATTTCTAATTTAGGAAGCACAAATGTCATCGGCTATGCGTTCCAGCTTGACCAATGAATGGGAAGCACGTAAACGTATGGAAGCTGAGATAAATAAATTAAAAGAGCAACTAAATAAAAAATGTACAGAATTGACATCCATACAAAAACAATTGAATCTAACTAAGAATGCACTTGATCGAACTAACAAGTTAGAAATAGAATTTCTTTATTTTTTTTTTTAATTTTAAGTACTTGGAGTAACATAACATTATTGTTTGAAACTTTAGTCAAAAAGTTACTTAATCTTTGAGATGGTGAGGAAAATTTGTAGCTCATGTGGATGATTGTGACGGACTTTCGTTCTCTGAGCTGGATGTTTCGGTTGTGGAGCTTTCATCGTTTTTTCTTTGAATGGCATCAGCACAAATTTTAGGTACAAATGAAGTATCCAAATTTCTCGACGTATAACTTGTGGATTGTTTTGTTAACCTCGATCATGATTGGTTGTCATTGTCCTTAAACCTGTCGTTGTCTGTGCCTTTGTTTTAGTTGTATCCCATTTTGATCTGTTTTTTGACCCAGTGTTTGTCTAGGATTTTTCTGATTGGTTGATAAATTGGGTCAATATCTATGTGTTTGCTGATTGATGATTGAGGTGTGTGGCAAGCCTCTAGAAATTCCCTAGTATTCTTCATACTCCACCTAACCAATATTTCAACATGGTTTCAGTCGAATGTATGTCCATAGTTGTTAGTATACACTGATATAAGGGAAGAAATATCATGACGTCTGATGGCTGAGAGAAAGGATCGCCACCATAATTACCTAGTCTTTGTTACATAAAATTACATTGTTTGGAGGTCATCAGTCTTACTTTTTGATAGACAATTTTAAAAAAATGACGTCAAACACTAATTTATATTTTGTTTATGTTACGCATAAAGTTTCTCCATTAATTTGTTTGAAAAAATAGGCTTATAAAGGATACGGTTTGCTATGTAAGTCATAGCAATGTATGATAATGAATTTACGTCTGTTACCTTTCGTGCAGCATAGGCTGCCCACCAGGATTTATCAGCAAATTCTGTCATCGGCCTTTCTTTCCTGTTCCTTGTTTTCTTGTCTAACTTCAGTTCTCGGTGCAATGTGTCTGCCTCTTTTTCCTTGGCTTTGAGGATTCCGAGTTCTATCCTATCATTTTCTCATTTAGAAGCTGGTGTGTTCTCAATTATGGTATGTTGTTCTAGATTGTTGTTGCAGTCACGATAGTTTGGTGTCTGACCTACGGATCTGAAGTATCTTGCCCAGATAACTGTTTATAAATAACTGTATCTTTTACATGATGGCTTTCGTTATTCCCCAACTTTTAGCTCCATACAATAGAACTCTGTCTTGATACTTGTATTGAAAATTCTGAATTTTGTGTTAACTGACGGTCTTTTTTTGAGTTTAGTATGTTCTTCAGTTGTGGGTATGCTACCCTTGCTTCACATTTGCATCAGATCCCATTTGCTTATCATTAGTGTTGCCGTTAATAAAGACTGAAGGCTTTTTAAATGATGGGTGATTGAAATAGACCATTCATATAGATATCTGTCTATCCGAATAGTTTTGAAGCTTTATCATTCTTATAACATCATCCAAAATCAATGGGCTTGGATTTTCTGTGGCGTATGACAAACTAATTTTAGTGCTGGTAGCATTTTGTTTCAGTGCCTTAGTTCTTCTATCTATTAACTAAGCGATATCATGGTAAATTCTCATTGAAGAGGTTATGATCAAGTCAGTCGCAATGAGAAAGCATAGTATAAAGCTTTGTATTGATGCGACTGTTAAAGGACAGTATACTAATTATTCATCGTAAACTGAAAGCTAGTTGAAATATTTTATAGAGAAGTTTTCATTTCTTAGTTTGTGTTTTAATTCAGTGTTTCTTTTAAACTGGTAACTGACAGAGTAAGTTGGTTATTTAGCTCTTCTAGCATCCAACAACACTGCATCAATCGGTTATTTCACACAGATTACTGCAACACTAAATTAAAAGGGTTTGAACTTGTCTGAAATCCAATAAATTTCAACGTTCTATATACAGTGTTAGATAACGTTTTACAAAACGCTACATTTCTTGACCAAGTAGTGACAGCTAAGCGTCTCTGTGCTAATGTGATATGGCAACCTGAACTGATGTACTTACGTACGAAGTTCTACGTTTCATCTGATTGACTGACTGACAGCTAAACCATTTCCTTGACTATACGACACGTTCAACTAAAGTCATGTGACTTCGGTGCCAGTATTTATAGTTATTTTGAAAATTTCCAGACGTATAGATACATGACATATTTTGGAAAATTTGTTTAATATGTTGAATTCCAAAACAATAAATGCAATTCCGTTAACTGGTAAGTTTGAATTTAGTTAACTCGTGATCTCTATATATTTATTCTTCAGTGTGATATTAATCTCTATCATTATATAACTGTATAAACAGGCATTAAAGTTGGTATTCAGTAAATCAAATTTACCTACCTTATGTCCGAACCATAAACTTTCAATAAATCAATTTTTCAATTACTTGGTTTACGTTTTTACTTTCTAAGACAAAATGAACAGCTAAGAGAGAAAGTCAATGAAGTTTGGGGTCCAGGTGCTACAGCTGATGAGTCAACTGATACTAAAACGGAGCAAAATAAAAAAGAAACTCTCAGTCGGTCGTCAATATCATGTGTTTCTGAACGTGTTGAACTACACCAACAAGTAGAACAATTGCAATCTGAAGTTGAAAGACTTCGACGAGCACAAAGAATATCTGCAGGTTTCCCACCTGGAACAAAATCAATGAATACAGAAGCCATGTTGATAAAAGTGAGCTTCATCATGTGTTTGTATCAGAATGTATCATAACGAATTATCTTCTTTGATATTGATTGTTTCAAACAAAAGTACAGATTTGAATAATGGAATTTTCAACATACATTTTGATGAAGGCTACTTAAAGACCCTCTAGTTATTCAAGGTCAGGTAGATTGAATAATGTTCAATCTTGATAACGATGATCAGAATGTCAAGATGTCTTAGCAAATATGTCAGTGCTGTGGGCATAAACTACCAAAAAATTAATTACTTTTATGAGAATAGAATGATCTACGTCTGACAATCGTACAAAGCAGGAAAGCATTGAAAATCTGGTCAAACGTAGTTTTGAGGCTGTTCATCCACGGTTCCATTGGAGATCGAACTTGAAATCTTCATTGTCTAGATGTGCCAGATTAACACTTACTAGGATGAAAGAACTGCTTTGTGACACCTGGTTTTCAATAGTTGTCTAACGTACTTTGGTTCGTCATTTCACTAACATTCAACAATCTTCATCGAATCCCGTGCTAAACTGGTCGAATATTAGTGTGTTTGAAGATTTTTCAGTGACTGATATCCAAAAGTTTAAACTTTGAGTTAAAAAAACTGTTTTCGAAGATCCTCAACTCAAAATGCATTCAAACTAATAAATTCAACTAGTTTTTGTTCCACTAAAGTAACTTGGGCCTATATATGTTAACAATACAGTTCTACGTATTAATTAAAATGAAAAGTAAGTTCTTGATAATACAAACTAGTTAAAGATGTGGTCAAACTTCTTTTTCGAATAAATTTTCTTTTAAGTCTTTAGAGATTACTAAAGGAACCACTAAAGTCATAAAACACTCACTATGTCCAGATGCTCAATCAAATATTTTTTACATAATTAATGGCTAATGACATTTTGTATTCATCTAAACTGATTACTTAAAATTTCGTTATTTTACAATTATATCTATTCCTAAATCATGTGTAAAAAGCAATACTAATAATACTAATAATATTTTAGACTTCTGTGATGATCTTGAATGAGTAATGTGACATTGAAATGATGTCTGATTGTATTTACTTCAGCCAAGCTTTTTTAACTATTTGGATATGTGAATGACAGGACTGTACATATTCATATATCCACTCAGTCAGTTGAGCTATGATTGTTTCTTATTTCATTTCGCTAGCCGGTATCCATGAACTGTTTCTGTGAACAAATCAACAGTTCTGTTTTCTCAATTAATTTGGCGTTTTATCTAGTCGATCGAAACCTCAATATGCACTCAAACGAAAATCTTCCTAGATTAGAATTTTCATACATTCCAATAAATTAAGTGAATAATTTCCCTTTATCTTGTTCACCTCTAATATAAAAAAAAGTGTTTTCAACTAAGTTGAGTTTAAATTTTCATTATCATATTACGATACTTATTGAAAGATGTTTTTACCAGTATTCACCGACTTCTATAGAATTTACTACGAAATCATTTAAAACCAGGCACTTCATTTCTATAAAATACAACAACCATTAAATAACTTAAATTCTATTTGTCTGTCCCTATTGGTCAATTTCATGGTCGTCCTAAATATCAATGTCACAGACTTCGATTCTGTTTCCTATTTGAGTTAAATGTATAATTACGCATTATCTGTAACGTTTTATGACCCGGACCCGGATCCCTAGTCCGGGATCCTGATTCTCTACTGGACTCGGGACCTCGTACTTTCTGGATGTTTTGTAGAATACAGGTTCTGCTTCACATCATATCTTCTTCTTTTACTCAATGGGGGGGGGGGTTGGGACAATTGGATTAGAGCAGTCTGTCGTGTCGCCGGATCCTCGATCCTCGTTCTCATTTTCCGACTAAGGTAAACTCGTAATAGTTGCTGGCGTATCGACTGACGTGTTGACATGTATTCATAACAGTTTCCAAGCAACTCTAAAATACGAACACAAATGAACTAGTTAGTAGATTTCATGCATTAATCATCGACGTAGATTTTTCTAAAATATCATATTCCCAGGATACATTCAACATTAGCATCTTGCAAACTTGTTCTATGATGTAATTCATGTTTCATGTGATGGATTTTATTCTCCTAACAAAACACCAATACTCCTAGTTCCATTAGATTAGTCTATTTCTGCTAAAACACTTATTATCGGTCAATAATACTGTGAGTATGTATTCAACACTAATGAAGGTTCCATTTAGTTTCAGTTTTTTTAAGATTATTTTCGCATTTCAATGTTTATTTACATTGACTGATGTCATTTTTATATTTTCAAATATGTAACAGAAAGTATTTACTAATGAAACTGACGCAATATCAGCAGTCATTTAATGATTGGGTATTTTTATATTTAAAAAAAAACATTAGTCCAACACTGATTTATGGACAGATTTATTTTGATTTCAATCAAACAACTCTCCTTCATAACATAACGTTTGTCTACATCATTTACTGCCTAAAACACACACACACTGGAAAGTTACTGCGCCGTTTCCATTTCTTGTTAAATCCCCTATGTTTTAGTGTACACCTTTAATATTTGACTTGAAAATTGTTCACTGTTTACTTGAAGTGTTTTTTTTTGCTGCTTCTAAAATTAGCGTTCAGCATGACTACAGTGCCAAATAAATCTAAGTGCGCAGCAAGATTATTTGTTGCATATTTTCATGCCACTTTTTTTTAAATATTGATCTTGACTGTTTTTTTATCATAGAGAGCATAACTATAATCACTACGATGTTACAACCGGTTTAGTCGTTCAGCGCAGGCTTAATGGTCAAAGCGTTCAGCTTGCACCTACTAAATCTCAGATTAAAGCCCAAGCTGATCTAATTCATTTCGAGAAATTCGGTAGTATCATTAGCCTTTGCGGTTAGAATGTGATCCATACTTTGATGAATGAGCTGATTATCCTCATAGTGGATTTGGTTCTAGGGAATTTTAACACTTTATACCTCATAGCGTCGGATTAGTTTTTGTTTTCTGACCCATAGGTACATTAAATTTACTTGTCTTAATACAAAAGTCTAGTTGAGATTATTAGTTGGACAAACAAAAGACTATGAGATAGAATCTCGGAAATACATAGACATGAAATTTAAATGATAAATAATGAATCATATCAACTGCAACTAGTATTTTGAAAAATCCTTTAACCCACTGCAAATTAATAGTCAAATTAGGCTCTTTGTTACTACGCCTCTTGATTGGCTATTTTTTTACATGCTGAAACTTATTGGCATCTAGTGACAACAAACTCTGAACAGTTATATTTCACATGCGATAATACAACTAACTTTCATTGCCTTCAAAGTTTTGAATCACAGTAGTAAACGCTTGGTTGAAATGATCAATTATCTTGGATGACTAGCTACTATAAACTAGAAGTAAATGATAGATTACACATGGACATACCTTTCAATCAAGTAAGTGATTTTTTAATTTTCAAACACTCCCAATCGTCAAATTTATTATTATTAAATTTTTTATGTATTTTTCAACCGTCCTATGTTCTAAGAGCGCAGAGATGCGTAACAAACTTTTATCTGAACGTATAGACGATTTGGAGAAACAGTTATTAGACAAAGGTATGGTTAGTCCAGCGAAAATGCAATTGGAACAAGCAACTCAACGTGATCTATTACGGCTTAATAATGAAAATATGGAATTGAAATTCGAATTGGAAACATTGAGATCCGATGCAGCACGTTATAAAGTAGGTTGTCATTCTGCTTTTTTTGTCTTTCATGTGATTGTAAGAACTGTTACGTCAAATTTATTGAAGAATCAAAATTTCATTTGCTAGGTTTGATCAATATTATCTTAATAATTGAATATGAAAACTGAGCAATTCGTAAGACAAGGTTATTGTTCATTTGACAGAAAAACAATTTTATTTTTGATATAAGATCGTAACACTTCACACATATGTTGTACTTTTATCATTGTTGAGCTTGTATGCGCATGTACGCTTGGGCATTACTTGCCACCTACACATATAGTTATTTAACTAGCTTTATCGATCAACAGTTTGAATAATTCGATGTCAATTTCGACAATACATATTTGAATTAAATCCGATATTTGTACCGATCATTAAATAATTTGAATAATAAAGGAATTGTGGCAACGACTCGTGTTCTCTCGTAGAGATCATCAAGACGGAGATATACGGAACTTCGAAGATAACGAACGTCCAACGCCACAAGATCACTGAATAGGACTAAAATTACCAAGTTTAACTGTCTTTACATATACAACGACCTACTTCCTTAATTTGATAAGCGAATATATTATTTCTTAATAAAATCTTAGAAATTTTAAGCGATTTTGTCTAGGTGACTATGGTTTTCATCTAAATAAATGATTGGTTTCGTATTCCGGTTCGTTCTATGAAATAATATTCAATAGGTTCAAACTGAAGTCATGTTCTTGACTTTGGAACCTTTCTGAATCTGTTAAATATAGACACGTAGTACAACACTTTTATCACAAGTATGATACTGGATCTCAACGCATGCATTTCGGTTGCGTAAAGATGCTTTACTTAGAGTTGCAGATAGCTGCATGCATTTGTATATACGCTTCTCAGAATTGATTCTGCATCAGTCGAAATCACAATCAAAAGAATACCGCATGAATCTTATACTATGTACCTTTGAATGGTGTTTATTGTATAAATTCAAGTTTAATTATTCCTGTTTGATCACCTTGATTCACATTAATGTTTTTTTTCAATTCGTTTTCGTTTTTTGTAGACTCGAGTTCATGACTTACAAATTTATGTTGATTTACTGAAACAAGAAAAAGAAGCATTGCGTGCAGGACAAAATCTTGACAAATCATTTAATTCCGACAGTAGTACAATGAGTACAATAAAAAGAGTGAGTTTACCGTGATAATACCTGTAATAAAACAATGGGATTTCCGAGTTCTACTAATTAATTGCTAAAAAATACCATATCTGCTTCTCTGTCTAAAGTCAGCAAGCCCTCCCTAAAGTAACGCCCTTTTCACAATTTTAATTTATGTTATCCTGCATAACAGTAGGAGGTATTGCACCTTACCTATTTCGACGAAAACTAGTTATCAGCACAATTAAATAATGATGTACATGAAACTCACATTACTGTTTTCGTCACAGAGAATAACATATTTATATTCATCCATAGCTTCACTACATAATTTTTAAATTATCTTCTGTAATCGTAAATGAAATATGATTTATTTTAGTCTGTAATTTTGAACAATTTGAATCTGACTTGTTTGTTTGATTTTTAGTAAAATTATTTTGGTTCACCTCAGTTCACATTTTAGTCCAACCGTTTTTGTCCAACAGAATTTGTTGATATTGACAAAAACTTTTCCCACGAACACTGAATTGATACTGACGTCATTAGTTTTGAGGTCAGGCATAAGTGACTAGCGTTTTTACCGATTCTTGACCGATTGTTTGTTAAGACGAATAGTGAAAGACAGTTATTTCGATCCATGAATGAATACACTGTAGTACTCATTTAAAAATACACTTTATTGATTATCTCGAAATCATTTTTGGGAATAAATTAAAAGTTATATCCAAAATTTTACACTGAATAAAAAGACTTTCTGACATTATATTGGTTTAATATTATCCTCGAAATGTATATGTAATAATCACTAATGCCTGAATCATTTAATCATTGCGGTTCAACTGTGTAGTTGACGTTTTATGGGGACAAAAAATATGTTTCTCTAACATCATTTATTAACTTGTACTGAGTTAGTGAATATTGTTAAAAGTCTCCTTTTTGGAACGAACTATTATTAAGTGGCGGCAACCTCTAGTTGAATATGAGAAATTTTGCGATGAATAAACATGCTGCTTAAGTGAACAAACGATGATCTGATGGTCTTTTCCTCTTATGCAGAGAGTTGTACATCATTTCAAACTCACTAAGAATTTACAAATAAACGGTTACCATGCTCAGCTGAATACTTATTTTCACAACAATTACTAGATCTAGTTACATTGTATTCAAAATTCTTCAAAGCTATTTAAATGAGAAAAATATCTCAGTTAACCGATATATCACTCATAGAAAGCTTATAAGTCAGATTGTCAAAGCAAAGCAACCACATCAATTCTTGACAAGTAACAACATTGATAAATAATGAAAGTTTACACGACAGTATTGTAAAGATGGCTAAAAGCAAGCATTAAACTGGAACTTTTGAATTGACAGCGACCAGTATCATTCATTGATATCGATTTCGTTTCACAGTTGAATATTTACGTGATATATATACATACATTTAACAGAGCAGTACATTTGTTGAAAAGATGAATACGATGGTATTGTGGTGTGAGCTACTTATAAGTAGTATATGACGTGAGTGTCAACGTAATGTCTGGCAGAAGAAGATGGGGGAGGATCAAGAAAGGAAGAGTTAGAAAACAATGGAATTTGTATGAAACGCATGAATAGTGACAATGGATTGATGTTTTGCAACAGGAACAGTTCAGTTCGGTATGATGAACTAAAAATTTGCAAATTAACGATTTACGATATGGTTTTCCGATTTTACTGAGAAACTCTGTAGTTTTCGTTAAATACGATCAGGTTGCCCCACCTGTGTTCTCCTTCACTACAGTATGATTGTTACAAAGATAAGTACTGATGTGACTGAAAGTTTCGACATATTGCATTGATTAGGCGATGTTCGTTCATCTGATGAACTGGCTGACTTATCTACTAACAAAATAACACTTGACGTTCAACTCAGGAGAATTTGAAGATGAATCAGAAAGAAATGTTATTATTCATGGATAAAATGAAATCCAGTAAATAATCTATACATTTTTGTCCTCAAGTGAATAAATAGATTTTATTAACTAACCATCATGGATACACAAATAAAATCAAACAGACAACCTTAATCAGTGTATCCCTGTGTACAAACTCTCTAGGATTCGAAGTTAAAGATCGAATAGTTCAGCAAGAAAAGTCAAATGGAGCGAAATAATAATTTAGTAAAAGTATTTACAGTGATCAGAGTAGAAAAAACATATGAAATGAATGAAATTAATCAATGAAAGCTTTTCGGTAATGGTAAGTTACTTTCATAAATCTTGACCATAAGTGAATGAACATGCACCTTATGTTACGAATTTAAAATCAGTTGATTCAAACTCACCAATCTACATCAACTTCATTGACTACCATAAAGTAACTGACAGCGTGGACAGGACAACGTTACGGAGGCTTCTCTGACACTATGGCGTGCCTGAGAAAATAGTGAACATCATACGGAAGGACACGGAGGACAGCTGGCAGACTCTCTCGAGGTGAAGACCGATGTCAGACAAGGTTGCTTACTCTCACCCTTTCTCTTTCTCCTGATGATCAACTGAATTATGAAGACGACAACATCTGAAGGGAAGCACAGTATACAGTGGAAGGCCAGAATGCAACTAGAAGATCTGGACTTAGCAGATTATCTGGCCCTTCTATCGCACACGCAACAACAGATTCACGAGAAGACGACCACTGTAGCAGCAGCCTCAACATACATTAAGGGGAAATCAAGAGTCTCCGATACAAAACAACACGCGCCAACCAAATCACTTGTATATCTTAGAGAACTCAAAATCCTTTCCATGTCTGGGGAGCATCTTTGACGAGCAAGGTGGGTCTGATGCAGATGTGAGGACACGGATCGGAAAGCGTTGGCTACATTTCTACGGGTGAAGAACATCTGCAGTGGATAGCCAGGATACAGCTGAACGATCTGCACTTCACAGATGATCTGGCTCTGTTATCGCACGTACAACAACAAATGCAAGAGAAGAAGACGAGAATAGCAGCAGCCTCAGCTACAGCAGGTCTCAACACACATGAAGGGTAAGCAAGATTCTCCGATACAACACAACACGCGCCAACCAAACCACACTTGATGGAGTTTCCTTCTAGAATTGTACAACATCTGGAACTACAAACAACTATCAATCAACATCAATATCAGAATATTCAATACAAATGTCAAGACAGTTCTACTGTATGCGGGGGGGGGAACTTGTAAAACTACCATAGCCATCATCCGGAAGTATTTATTAACAGTTGTCTACGCCAGACATCATCGGCAACAACCTACTGTCAGAGAGAACAAACCAGATTCCATTGGAGGAAGAAATCCGGAAGAAACTCTGGGAGTGTATAGGACACACATTGAGGAAATCATCCAACTGCATGACAAGAAAAGCCCTCCCTTGGAACCCCGCAAGGTAGAAGGAAAAGATGAAGGTCAGGAAATAAATTACGTCCAAAAATACAGGAAGATATGAGAAGAATGAACAAAAATTGGACAGAACTGGAAAGGGAAGCTCAGGATAGAGTAGGTTGGAGAATAGTGGCTGGCGGCCTATGCTCCATTGGGGTAACAGAAGTAAACAAGGAAAGTAAGGGTTTTTGATCAAACAGCATGATGACGTTCATCTAAATGATGATCACTTAATAGTCTAATAGTAGGACGAAACAAATATCCAGTTATATCCTAGTTATCGATGGTTGTCTAGCTAAGGTCAGATAGTGAGTGATTTAACCAATCAAAATCCCACAATCTCCACAAAATACCTTATAATAAAATCAAACTATGAGTTCAAATGGTTTCAATATCCAACTAACAGATTTAAAAGAAACTTAAACGTAGAAATAATAAGAAATTAGAATACAGTTCATTCTCTATATTATATGCAGTGGAGTTATAATTTTAAAACCGATATCTTATTCGAATTTTTGATTATAATAATGCCCAAGAGCACAAACGTAACATGTACTGTTGTGACTAATTTTTTTACCATTCGATTTTCATTTGTTATTTTAAAAACGTTTAAATCCGTGTTCATTTTGTTCCGTTTTCAGTGTGAACTGATTTGTTAAGCTTAATGTACGTAATCACCTTAATACTACACCATTTGAATTTAAATTTGCTGAATTTTATTATCCGAAATGTCAAAAATTCATTTCAATTTTTCTACCACTCAATTCTTTAAGTAATCACTTATTGTATACGTTAATGTCGTCAGCGATTTGTATTATTGTGTCACTGGTTAGTCATTTCAGCTTGTACCAACAGTCAATTTCATATCTTGTAGTTTAACATTGTTCACTAAACTCACGCGTGACTATTCTTTTGAATATTTGATAAAAAGCTTAGAACTAATGAAAATTCTAAAAGTGTATTTAGACAGAAAATTTTTCCAGTCATTTATCCGTTTGTCTTTTTCATGTGATAAGAATGTGTCCATCGATTTTAAAAAAATCTAAGTATTTATTAATTTTCATTGTAAGATTATTTCATCCGTATTTCTACTCCCGTTGGTGTTCATTACGATTAGACTGCTATGCTTGACCAGATAACCATGTATTTATTTAAGCTAATGATTACTGAATTCAGTAGTATTAACAAAATCATCCTGATTAGTAGTGTAATGGACACCTAAATATCGAACAATACCGTTCCAGGCAATATACATATTTTAAGGTACATTCTTTGTTTTATCATTCATGAGTTTTTATTACGTTTTGACAAGGCGCTTTTCTAAAGTGAATTAAGATGTAAAACGATAAGGTTGATAGATATTTGAAGTATAAAAACCTGTTTATATGCAGGTATACACAAATTAGATTAAATTCATAAGATGAAAATGACCTCTTTTTCAGAAAATAAAGGTCCATTTATGTTAGAGCTTAACCTTCATTTTTGACCTTTAAATTACCATGGTTACTTTCATTGAGATTTTACATATGATATAGAACATATGATCTACAGCATTGAAAAACATATTTAATCGGATTGCTATTTTTCATTGTTGGAAAGTTTCCAGATTTCGTAATGTTCTGTTATTCATCGCATCTAGACTGCCCCGTAAGTCTACCTAACTAAAAGTGATTCTTACCACGAATTGTTACTCATTTACTAAGTATAATTTTATGTATTCATCTTTAGGCTATAGGCTTTGTGTGAGCTCTAGATTGAATTACCAAAAACAAAGTCTAAACACGTTTAACCCAATAACCTTCTGCTCCACCGCGGACTAATGCTAGCTTGACTAACCCAACGCCATTCAGGTTCAACTTATATGGGAGTACATAAAATAACAAAACTATTATTTACCAAATTATTTAATTAAATCAAGGTACATAAGTTTACTTACTTCAAACATTTGAGAAAAGTTAGCTAATTTTCCTAAATAAATTTTTAATGCTCTGTCCCCATATGATCTAACCCCATAATATATCAAACCCAACGTTTTATGATATATCATTTAAGGGCTTTATTTCAAAATAACTAGATTAATTTTGCATAATTTTTAATTGGATTCTTATATAACCCAGGTACTTGAATGAAACGATTTTATGTACTAAAAATTTTGATTTGTTTCTTTAATTTAGTGTATGTTATAATTCTCTCCTTATTACAACCCAGCCATTTCCTAATGCTTAGTATTCTCCAACACCAATTCACTCGAGACGTCTTCCTCCCAAATCAGAACACGGTTGAACAGGAAACCGATTATATCCCAATAACAAGGTTGGATGAAAGTAAGAAGTTCAAAACGTTAGTATGTTTATAGTTTCTTACATGAGAAGATTCTAGAATGTTCCCCCGGTATCGACTAGCGCTGACTGGGTACGAAAGAGCCAATCAGAGTGCAACAACGCAATCATGTATGGAACATGCTTTAATCTATGTCCCGCTAACAGTGTATTGCTTTACTTTTGCCTTCTTGGTCAAAAAACGAGCATACACAACTTTTCTTTGATTTAATTTGAAATAAAAAAACTGTTATTAAGTCTAACTGTGAACAAATAAACATTAACCATGATTGAAATAATACTGATTCAAAACTCAATGTTATTTAACAAAACATGATAATGAATTATTAGAAAGGCATATGTATTGCTTTTTCCATGTTTCGGAAAACGAACACAACGAAGTTCATCTACGCTCTTTCTATTCGACCTAATTTAGGATCAATAAAACTACTAAACTATGCATTCAGTCACATGTTGTGCCCTAGTTCCGATTCCCATGATTGAAATCAACACAAGCTATTCTTGTAATGTGACTATAGAATTCTTAAAGTAAACCAAGCATGGTCGTTTTTTTTCTAATGACTGTCAAAATCATAAAATTTTAAGCAGAGAAATTAGATTATTCAGACTATCCGTAATACCTGTTTCAGTTTAGACTCCACTTGTCACATAGTATAAGTAACAATAGAGATTCACATAATCTACCGAATAACGGATAATCAAGTAATAGTGCGACTTCTGACAGCAATTAATCACATAACATCTTGACATATGGTGAGAGAGGTTTACTATCATAGCTCAAACTTATTTTCACATTTTAGCTTAGTGAAGTTTGTTTTTATTTGTTCTTCTAAAATCTTAGGTCGTATCACTCCGTAATATGCACATTTTCAACAATATTTTTTACGACTCGCCAGTAATTCGCCTCCTCCACCTTCTTAACTTCTCCCTTCGGTGAAATGACATAAGTTTCTTCAAATGAGACCTACCCAAGTTCATACTAGCTTGTTTGTTTCTATTGCTGACTGACTATATGTTATTATGAAAAACCCTACGAACGTCTTGCGGACTATATCTTTTCATTGTGCTTGTTGATGCTCTCTGCAAATACGATCAAAGCTGGACGAAAGTAACGTATAGTTAGATGAAAGTAATGTGCAAAAATAATCTAACTGGTCACCACTCTTTTGAAACTGCTCTTACGTGCAATGTCGCTATGCATGTAAACTGAAATCTTGCTGTGAACATTCCTAAATTTCACTGAAATAGTTCGCGGCTATTTCAGTTACGAGGGCCATTATATAAGTAAGACCTATAATTAAATTGATGATCTATTTTAAGAAAGAAACTCCTAGCTTGTGAATTATCTGCTACCCTAATTTAACTCACTAACCCATCCAGTAAACTCCTTCCAGCTTTATACAAAAACGTGAATTTTAACCACCAACACAAAAATAAGCTTCAACATCACCATAAGCTAACCGTGCAAATTCTGACTAGTCCCAAATCTGGCAAATATTCCATTTCTTTTTCCAACTTGAAAATCATTATGAATACAATGTTAATAATGGTTAATAACTTGATGGAAATGTATTAAAAAATGACTAACAATCGCAGTTATGAATTGTTGTTCCAAATTATGTCTGTAAAACTCCACCAATGTGTGACTATATTAGATAATCAACTATTTCTTCGTTTTCATCTCCGGTGTCATCATCGGTCAGCATAACATTTTTCAGTTTGGCTAGATTTTCTAATTTACTACAATGATTTATTAAATGTTCCGCTTCAGAAACTCCATTATTTAATGCATGAATCAGTAAGTCATTGACTTCATTCGCTGTTAAATAACTTTCTGTAACGTGTTCTTTGAAATGTGCAATCACGTAGTTATATGATGCAATTGGATTTTTATTTTGAATAGCAGATATTTTCAACCAGTAAATAGCTTCTTCATATTGTTCTCTTGTATTAGCATGATAAAGTAAGTATTGACTGAGACGATTCTGAGCCTCCTTTATGTGAATACACCGTGTAGAAGTGGGGAGTGAGGAGAAGAAAAAAGCAAAATCTCTCTAAATCTCGATAGATAGTTCCATATTATTAAAAATGTCAATTACGCAGATTCCGAAACAAAAATACAGTAATGGAATAGGACTACAGCTATTTAAATTAGGTAATCATGATAAAAATCGTACTGATTATTAGAATAACTGTCACACTATTATCATAATCTTTAAATGCTTCAAATTTACACGTGATCATAATGCTACTAATCCTAAATGTTTAGAATAATTTTAAAATAAGCATCTCCACTTGTTATTGTCATGTTTAGAGAGAAAATTAGGGAACATATGTACTCTCACTTGAAATCGTTTCAAAAAAGAAATTTCAGGAAAAATAGGAGTCGATTAATTATACTGTAAAAAAATAAACTTGATTAATGGTAACTTTATGAATAAAACCATTCACAAAGTTGATGTCAATTTATGGCCTTTTTATTACTTCACATATTTGAGTTTGTCATATGGTAGTAAAACTTATTTGTTTACTGGATTCTCTGACACAGTAGTTTATCGACCGGAATTAGTTGTTGCATTATTTTGATTCTGCATTAATATTCTGCTCTTCAGATACAATTATTTGATTTCCGTTTTATTATATATTTCCGTTGTTCTTTGAATTCATATTGTCAATTGTTTCAATTATACGATAGAGTGGTTGACTATCGAATATCTGAGTTAAAACACATAACTCAGCCATACGACTGTATAAGCGAACGCTGGCTTGCTCACTTAATTTTAAGCAAACGAACTGATAGTGTATTATTTATAAGAAACTATGACTACGAGTCAAATACATAAACCTGTATTTGATCACTTAGTTATCTTGACATATTGACTAAAGAATACATCTGATCCCTTGCTGGGTTATGGAATAAGATTTTAACTATGCTATTTCTAACTCAAAATAACTGATACATATGGACACTAAAGAACACGCTACGTACAATATTGTGATGTAGAAAATTGAAAATCTGTAGGAGAAAAGAAAAATCATGTTAGATGATGTACTTCAAGTGAAAGCCAACTTAAAAAATAATTTTAAATAGCATCAAAAGTGGACCATATGCTCTGTGATTGCTAATATTACACACTACTTAGTTGAATCATATTTGTGATTCAACCAATAGAGTGTCATGACATGACAACGGTTACCTGTCTAATGTGTATATCTTTCATCCCACAAAGTCAAATCATGCATGTATAGCTTCATGAGGTTCGTCATTTAGCACCCATTATTATACTAAATCCATAGTTTTGAGACAACATATGAGAAACCTATCTAAACGATTAAAAAAGTGTTTCAATTGACATTTGTTGACTTATCATATTCATGATGCTTCTTATTTAAACACATTGAGGTAGTGATCTATACATGTCCATCAATTTACGAAAAAATATATTTACATGTTCAGTTAACCTGTTTCATCATATTGTTTTGTTTTCAATACAGATCCAAAAAGATTTTTAGGATTACTGAATTAAGAAAGAAATACTTTGTTCACATAAGTCTAATGTGAATAAGATATTCACAAGTTTGCAAACATTTCGATGCACTCATTCTTTTAAATGTTTAAATTAAGACTATCGGATGAATCGCCAAAATAAATAAAACTCATTGATCGCGGACGTTCTACACAGTCTTCTTATGTTTCTGTCAATCAAATCTATCTTATTGGTATTTATTTTTGACCTCTTCATAAATCTTCTCTACGGAATCGTTTTCATTGTTTGTTATTGGTTTATTTTCAGTGTGAAATGCGTAGTTTGTTTAACCTTTATCTGTCTAATAAATAATCTTCTCAGTATTCATTATCTAAGTAAAACTTATTCGTACAACTTCTAAATATTTAAATAGTCTACAGTAAAATATTTAGTTTCCTTTATAATACTGTTTAGTATTTTCTGCGTAGTGGTTTCATGTGCTTATCCAAACGTGAGATATTTATTGCCCGACTTTCATCCTATATGCAATTTTGTTTAAAGATGTTTTGAATTATACAACAGCAGCAGTAGTGCTAACTTAATTTGTATTTAAAAAAAACCAGCGGTGGGGTTTTGTAGATAATTAAATTCTTGAAGAGATTGTATCAACTATACGACAATTGGTAAAACTGTCTTAATATAAAATGCGTACATCATACTCATAACAATGTGAATAAAAATCCCTTAAATCTGTAGGCGAACTATGCAAAACATCGCATTTTTGATTAGGATCTCTTGCAGTGGTAGTTTTAAACAAATAAACGGACTACGCTTACTATTCTAGAAACGCTCATGTCAATATTACACTGATTAGAGTGGTTACAATTCGCAAAATCCATAGATCACAGTTATCTTAAACGCCAATTTCTAATAACGCTCAGGCCAGAAATCGTTAACATCGTGAAATGACTACACGTCTCAGGGTCAGTCATCAATTCGGTGTCCTGGCAGTCGTCATCATCAGTTTAGTTTTTCACCATAATATCTAGCTAACTCTGAATAAATTTATATCACTTAAATCGACAGTTACATTGGACCCGAAACTAGAGGCAGACGTCAAAAGGATGAATAGCAGCTTTTGAGAACAAATGGAAACGATAAAACTGGCTGGAGATTACTGGTTGACAGCGTAAGGAAGTTGTTCATCATGAAAGATAATAATAACTTGAGAGCTAAATCACACCATATGATTATCAGCGAACCGATGTCGGTTATCGGCTCGTGATCCGAATAATTATTCAAAGCCTCTCACCAAAATAACCATCAAAGTAGACGATGACAGAGATGACAATAATGACAACAGTAAAAATAATTAAAAAATAAACGATAATTATCGCTTATCTGGCGTGAAAATAAATGCCCATTCTATTGAAGAAAAAAAAAGCTTTTTGCATAATTACTTATGACTTACCTTAACACCTAAATGAGCATAGAATTTCATGATCGGTATATACATCTTGTCAGAATGATAATAAACAAAATAACCAGTTAATAGTACACCAAATATAATACTAATTTCAATGATATTTATTATTCGTGAATCCGGTTTTGTTGTATGACATGTAAATGGTATTTTATCAATATATGACATATATCTTCTATTGGATGATTTATTGTACATTTTATTAGTGTTCTGCAACAACTTTATATGATCAGCTTGTTTGGATGATAACTCTCGATTTTTAATCGACATACGTCGACGTAATCCTGATTCATTGAGTTCTTTCATTGAATTTTTGTAGTAGTAGAAGTGATGAATGAATGTTGATGGGTTTTGTTTTAAAAAAAAAAAAACTGAAAACCAATTCCTTTTATATATGGCAGTTGTTTCTTCATTCTTAACCAATATAATTAACTGTTACTATTAACAACGACTATTGCTTGTAATGACAATTACTATTGTTTCCCAAGGTCAAATGTTCGTAACAATAACTGAAGTCCTCTTATTACTATAATAATGAATACAGTAGAATTGTGCAAATAAATAACAAATATCATACATGAAAAGAAGGAAAACTATTGTAGTTAATTGGTCGTCAACTGATTATTGAGGCATGTTTTGTTTGCTTTTCTAAATTTTCTCTAATTTAAACATTTAGACATTGGTTAATGCACACATGCTGCTTATAATTGTATCAAACAGACTTAAAAGTTCTAAAAAGCATAGTACAAAATGAATTCTGGGTAACAATGATGAGTGGTGACTGTTTTATTATTGTTAAATTGTGGAAAAATATTAAAATACTTTTTTTGTCTGGTGAACGAGTAATAAGGAAAGCTTTCGTAATACAAAAGGTTATATTTCAACTGGTTCAGAATGTAGAACCAGTTTAATTATAACTAGTCATCATAATTTTGCTTAATCATTACATCACTGATCCTTATAACAGTCTAGGGAAAAACCTACAGACACTTGGACATTGGAATGAAGTGAACACCGTGGTTCCTCAATGTCGGCGCACTTTTTTTTTAAACAGTAATGCTATATGACCAGCTCTCTCATAGAGAAAGACTTAAACCTGAGCATATAAAACCATTCACATAATGAAAATGTTCTTTTTTTTAAAAATTAACACAGCCTTAAGCATTTGTTAGGATTTGTGAGTTGACCTTAGTTGTCCCCATTTTTTCCACTTACTGATTAAAGCTTTTGGGTTTAAGTCCTTCTGTTAAAAGTAAAAATCTCCTTTAATGTACTTATACTTGATCAATTTCATAGTATGTATAGCATTCATAATGTATAGGCGTAATGGTACTACATAAGGGCTTGGTTGATAAAACACCCTAAAATATTGGTGACTATCGAAATATTACTTCAGAATCCTTCAAATCCTCAGTGATAAATGCCATCATCATCAGGTGGTATCGACTATTAGCTGATATTTCTAATTAGCCGATTAAAGTTCAAAACTGTTGATCATTGAATGTGAATTCAGTGCTTGAGCACTAATATGTGTTGCGAATAATTTGAAAGATTTTGGAATAATTGCATATTACGTTGAGACGAAGTATTATTTACTACTTCTAAACACGGACAAATTAACTGTTCACTACTTTTTTTTATCATCAGTCACTGGCTCTCAACTATTGACCACATTAATAATACTCAAGCTGAATACAGTTTCTAAAAAAAAACCGTAAAAAATTAATCAATGTACATTTCCTATTTATCTGATAACAAACGAATAACTTATTTTCACTAACAGATTGGTGAAAGTGGAAAATCTCCAAAAGAACTGGAAAAAATTATAGTTTGTCTAAAAAAAGTCTTACAACGTAGTCAAGCGGAGAATGAACGGTTGAAGTGTGCACCCGGACCAGTATCACATAGTGAATTACAACAGTATAAAACAGAGATTAAACGATTAAAACATGAACTTGAAGCAGCGCAACTGACCGCCGGATCAAAATTATTCAATCATCGATTAGCAAATGAACAAGGTACAGCGAAATTAATGCATCAATATGACAGTTTAAGAAAAAAATTTGAAGATGTAAGTTTTTGGCTTGGTGTTGTTGTGTCGAGTAAAAGAAGAAAGTTTAGAATTTACAGTTTATTATTTTTCCGGTAAAACGAAAACATTTTTAGAAACACAACTGATAAAGAAAAAACTTGTTTCTTATTGGGAAAGCTAAACAGCCATACATTCTCCTGCATTACATGTGCAAGTCAACCTAGCGACACAATTAAGCAATGTATGTGAATGGAAAGAAAAACACAGCCAGACGAAAAAAATTAAAATAAACAATTTTTTGCTTGGTTATGTTCTGATAACTTTGAGCTGATTCCCTGAAGGATGATTTTCCTTTCGTTGAATTAAGAACCCTTAAATTTGGATTATATGAGATTTAGTAAGTTAATACTCATGAACAATACCACACACACACACACAGTTCCTTCTGGAATGCATACCGTTGTTCACAGTATGTAAATAAAGTGAGACTTCAGTTAAATATAATAATAATAATTCTAAATGACTTGTAAATTGATTACAGATGAGATAAATGGCATATTCTTTACTAACACTGATACCTTGACACAAGTTTTGGATGGTGATTTTCAAATTAGCTACTCATAACAATTGAAGAATTTTTCACTAGGGTAAATCATCAACCGGACACTTTGTAAGAAAATGTTTGAAACTTTATTTTAGTTGAAAACTATATGATGGTCAAGAGGAAACTATAATGAATAAGCCAAGATTAACAGAAAAAAAGTATTTCTTAGTTTATTTTGTGAAAAATGTGTAAGGTCGTCAATTTTCATCGGAACTCATATATTAGCTCAATGATTAGCGAGAACCTTAGAAAATATACGATAGAATGTACAATGTACACATTTTAAAAGTTTCACCATTTATAACAATTTGCGGACATTAATGAACGATAAAAAAAGCTGACATGTTGTCGGGGACGTTAGATCCCCAGAACTCGCTTGATAAAGGCCTCAATTTTGGATTTTATTAATGGGCTGATCTGATGACCTTGAGGTCACATTTCCCACCAGGAAAAGCCTTGGTTGTGATTAGTTCGTGTATCATTTTAGTATGCTGTTTTGTGACTGTCCCAAGGACGTTTCTGTGATGTATAAATAAACGCGATTTGTGTGCTTGAGATCATTGTGTTTGCTGGGTGTTTGTCCACGGTATATCAAAACTTTTCCGTCAGTTTTGGGCAACGGATCAGAGTAGCATAATGTGTCACTGGTTCATTGTCTCGTCCTCGTTTATCGACTAAAGTGAACTCGTGACGGTTTCAAGCATATCAAGTGACGAGCAAAACACATGTTCAAGAAAAAGGTTTAGCATTGGTTCGTTGATTGACATAATGTATATGATTTTACAACATTCATTTCATACTACGTTAGGAACCGTCGATTAATATGATTTAAATTGAGATTAACCAACTCAATTTCGTGTAATACACCAGGATTCATTTATTGTGATGCACAATATTCTTATCTATGAAATTTTAAACTGTTGACCTAACCGCCTTTGCAACTATTACCTGTTAAGTCAAAATATAAATCCCCCATATTATTTTTGTTTTAATAATGCGACGATAATTAGAAATCAATTATTGGTAGTAAATCAAATATTCCCAAATTTTGACTAGTTTTCGCACATGTACAAATAACTGTGACCAACCACTATTTTAATGACACGAAACTTGATCATCTGAATATGTATAAGGTTAGAGTATTAATAATGCTATAATCAAAGTAATTCAATCTGCGGTGTTTAGCTTACCTACAAAGCACTCATATAAGCTGATTGTTCAGTTAGGACCACTTATTCTTTCCCATGTATACAAAAGTAGCCCAGTGAATAAAGTATTTGTTTTCTAATCGATAGGTTTCAGATTTTAACTCTTCTCTCGTTCCCTTGAATATCGTAGGTAGTTACTATCCTTAGTCGCACACAAGATTACAGCAACCAGCACTTATTTACTGGATTCAATTAATTCTTACACGATATTAGTATTATAGCGACTAGCCAATTATTTATTTAGCACTACTATAGTAACTCCACTAAATTAAAATTCGAACTTGTAGGTCTTATGAATTCAATGTCTGATCAGTCAACTAAGAGTACTTCCACGGAGATCTTTATTTCAAACTTAAAAAGCCTGGACTATCACTTTCGCCGCATTATTCCGGACCTTGTGATTATGACACGTATAAATAAAGCTGTACATCACAAACAGTAAAAAAACTTCTTTAATAGAGAATCATTGGTACAAACTAAGTCACAAATTAATGTTTTGTATAATTATCATCATTTCTTTACATTTTATTGTTATTGAAACAGGTTTCATCGAGAAATCAAGAACTGACAAGTCAAATTGAATATCTACGTCAAGAAATTAACAAATCGAAGAAATTGCCCGAACAATCAAATAATGAGCGATCCAGTTAAATTCAATCATCATACTAATATGAAACATCAAGATTTTGAAACGAATCATTGTTGCTCATGTATACGAAGGCATTCCTCTTATAACTGAGGTAAAATGAAATAAATTCTTGTATCCTATCAAAAAAAGAAAGAGAATTTTCCACGATAAACCCTACGGTAACCTATTCACTCAGGTGCATATTCCGTAATCTGATTTAGTCATGTTTATCCTGGTTAGTTATAGATTAAAATAACAGATCACACCTGCTTAATAGATAGATTAATAGCTCGCAGTAATAACTACATGGTAGGGATAGGCATGATAGTATATACTATGCAACTACTAGGTCGAGAACAAGTGTTAGTGAAAATGAACTAAACAAGCTAGTCTGACACAGATGGGTGTGTGAATTTGAAACGTGATCCAGAAACTACGATAGATGAGCTAAAACTTTTCAAAAACAAAAACAGAGCAATAAGTTTTGATGTGTTGATGACTCATCAGTTCTTTTATTTAAGACAGAATAAACTGTAGTAATAAAGAAGAACACAAACTGAAGTAAATGATGCACCCTAGTAAATTTTCAGTGTGTACGCGCTTACAATACGCCAAACATGGTGATAAATTAGAAAGTTCGTATATATATATATAAAAATATGAGAACAAAATCACCATTTCATGATGAATTATTAATGCTACCATTTTTTATACACCATGAAACAAAAAATATGAATCAAAACAAACTGCACAATAAATAAACATATCAGAACAAAATCGATTAATAAAAGCAGTAAGAATAAATACGTAGGTAAACGAAAAAAAATCCCAAAATGAAAATTATTAGCAAGATACTGTAGGAAAATAAAACTCGAAGGTAAGTGGACTGTGAAATAAATAATTAATATTCCAACTACAAACCACTTCAGTGTCATATAATTATGCATTTGTACACATCGGCATATACGAGTGTGCATGTGAGCAGTCTATACAAAATGCACGTTTAGATTATATTTCGTTCAACAATGGCCACACCAGCGTAGCTTCGACCAATTGTTAAATGACTTTGAAGTATGGACCATGTATTAGAAGCAGGATCATATTTTTCTATACTGGTCAGATTGTTCTCACCATCTTCACCACCGATAATATAAAGGGAACCATCATGTGCAACCAAACCTTAAAGGGAAAGAAACATTTTGTGAATTTTTCTAAGGATTCAAGAATATCATATTAACAACCAACAAAGTTCCGATGAATTTTCTACACTTCAGTTGACTTTTAATTGAATTCAATTGATTAAGAACAGAAACAAGAGATCTAGACACATGAGTAAACTAAAATGATGAAATGTGAACAAGTCCACTCATGAAGGATGATCCAAGTTAGACAGAATTTCCATGAAAACTCAACTTTAACAGTACATACAAGTTACACAGGAGGACCAAGTGTGAGAGTAGCTGAAAGCTATTGCGTGAGGCATAATGCTACAGTTCAGTTATCGAAAAAAACATTAGTAACTGGGTTCGTATAAGCAACTCATTATTTACTGGAAGTCAGGCACCCTAAATTTTGAGTTTTTAATAGTACAAACATTTTTACCGATCCCTCAAATAAATGTAAAATCTGATGCAGCTTAAAAGGAATATATGATATATTGTCTATAAAAATATGATTAGAAACTTATCGGAGAACTAATGAGAAATATACACAGCTAAAATTTGGTATTCTGAGTGAAATCCTCAGTGAAACACATCAATACACCTATGAAATACAAATGAACAATAAAATATCCCTTTTTACTGATCATATGCTTAAATTTTAACACCTTATTGTGAACAAAGCCAACAAATAAAATGGCAGATATTGCAACTAGTATACACAATCCTTAATTTCCAAAATAGTATACAAATATGCCGAATGAGAAGTTATTACAAGACATTCCCGATGGCCGTTCAAAATCGAACTCGACACTCATTGTTGACATACTATCTGTGGTGTGGCGTTTCATGACAAACTGTAGAATCTTCCAACAATGCGATTTCTTCTACTCTTATTCAAAATAGCACTGATATCACTAACTTGTCCGTTAGATTAATTAGTGGTATCCAAAACATCATAATCTCGAAATCGTTCGATGATAAGGATATCATCAGACTAGTGTGAGTATTATTATGATAAGTAAAAAACTTAGGGGGTCCAAAATAGACAGCTCAGTTATCAGTGAACATCCACTTTCTAATCATGATCATAATTTCATAACTGTTGTGGTGGATACTACTCGCAACTGGATTCCAAGTAGTGTGCAGCAGAGTGCTAGCTAGAAGCTACTATTGGAAAGAAGAGTGTCGGATCAGAATGTATGGTGTGATCATAGTGTTTTAAAGTCCAGAAGATGTGAAAAAAGACAACTATTTTCAAAGTGGAAAATAAATCCTTTAATTTTTCAACAATAACATTATACTTGTTACGCTTTGACCCTACAACCGCACCATTTCTCAACTGGATCCAAGTACGCTATTGTAACGCATTATTATTTAGTACTTACCTGCATTTCTACGTTTGACATTTAAATCTGCTATACGTTGCCAAGTTCCTGTTTCGGGAGAAAACACTTCAGCTGAAGTTTGTACAGTTGGTCCATCATGACCACCAACAGCATAGAGACGATTGTTTAATTCACAAACAGAAGGTCCACTTCGCCTTATAAGTATAATATTGGATATGTATATATAATATTGAATGGTAATTGAAATCAAAGAACCTGAACGATTAATAATAATAATAGTAATAATAAAGCAACAGGCAATCAGGATGCACGTGCATATGTGCCGCTCTTACATGACACAGAAAGTCTTGCAGTCTGCTGATTACGCACGATTCCTCTCACCCAAAGGAACGTCTGAGTTGTACTATGTCCTCCTGCATAATAGCAGGACGTCCTATCAGTTGGAGCGAGAGTAGATACCCTCGCGCATGGACTTTTGAGCCAACTCGATCCTTTCAACTAAACCACAACCCACTTCTGCAATTGGCGAAGGCAGTGAAGTGAGCATATCTGGCTGATCGTGACACCACGGGTTGCTGAGCCACCCAAGCCGTGAACCAACCAGTAGCCATAGCAACTACCAGTCTTAAGCACCTTAACGCCCGTATAGCAAACTCCTCGACGGATCGTTGATAGACATATCGATTAGGTTCCTCTAGACCTGCAAAAGGCGAGGATTGACAGTCCCACAAAAAGAAAAGCCGAAACACACGCTTCCGTGAGGATGACTTCACGTACCCAGCAAAGCGAAAAGGCCACTTTTGCCAAGCCGCACCGCACCATTACAGGAAGATTGGTACTAAGCGGGATTACCATGGCAGCGGGTAAAATGGACCCATAAGTATAGCGCCAGGTGGGAACTAAGTACGGTTAAATAGCATGACTTCTGGACGACTGTCTTCGTACTTTGTAGGCTAGAGCCATCTTGAAACAGACGCGTCTATCCCTGCCATGCCAAACGTCGCGGGCTCCACATATGGTGTTTCCTATCAGTTATTTCCTTCCGAATATGTTGAACCACCTGAGTCATTGATTAACGATCGATATAGACCGTTTAGTTCTGCTCGGTTATACTTTCTAAGACGCTCTTAGATGATATGTGGTGCAAATGATGCCGTCCAGAACCCATGCTACATCACATTTTGTAAGCTTTGAGGTCGGGTTTTAAATAGTTCCGCCCGTTAGGTATATGAGCTCCTTTCAACACTCAGAACTCCAACCAACCGTAGAGAACCTTTCATTTTCGAAATCTCCCTACTGTACCTAGCGATGCGTAATCTCTGGACACACAGACCTGCAAGGTGTTGGGGATTCCTCCATCCCACATCCCCATGTGTGACCCACATCCATGGATACATCCCCTTTGTATTCGATACCAATAGGTGCACATTTTTGCACTGATCGGCTTCTTTTAACCCTCCACCATCTAGGGTAATGTATAGTTTCCGCTCCCAAGTTGCATGCACGTCAGGAATATCCGATACTAAGGTCCTGCCCATCGTCATAGTTTCTCTACTTTGTTTTATACACGGATTACGGGATACAAGGACCAACACGATATCTAAATGTGGTATGAGCGTGGGAATACCTAATCGTTTGTAGACAACTTAAACGAACTAAGATAGTGCAGATACTCGTTTGATTTCGCCATTGTAATCCTACAGAATATGGAGTCATAATTAATCCCTGGTTAGTTTGTGGATGTATACTGCTATCTGAAAACAGAAAAAAGATTGTGCAGTCTTTCCTTGTTCTTCAGGGCTTTAGAACGAATTTTAGTCCGAGATAATAACAATGACAATACAATAGTCTTCACAAACCCAAAGTACTAATACCATAAATGTTAAAGTCAACTCATATCATTAAACTGTGAAGTCGTAGATGGCTAGCAAACGTTATTATATATTTTCATAAAATCTGCAGTTTACCAATTCATGTAAATCTCCAAATACACAATTAGATAAATTTACCTGCACGTCATATCCGAAACCAAGGACCAGGAATCGCTGACGGGATCATAACATTCTACACTAGAAAGACAACGACGAACTGTACCATCATAACCACCAACAGCGTATAATTTACCGTCTACGGCACCGACTCCTACTGATGATCTCTGATAAGTCATAGATGGAATAGGACGCCAACTACCGGACCAAATATCTAAAACTTCGGCAGAATTAAGACCTGGTGCCGTTTGAAAGAGTTTTAAAACAGAAAAATGGCTATAAATACAAACGTATTAAGAAGTGAGTTTATTTTAGAAAAATTATATAGTTTTCTGCGCGTAACACTGAATTCAAGTTAACAAGAAAAATTTGATGTAAAATACTTATTATATATCATTGACTAGTTTCTTAACACTGGTACTATGAATCCGAAGAGAAATGTAGAGACTTCGGTCAATAAATTGCTTAACTGTTTTCAGATATTCGCTCCCGAACACTGAATAAAACCTGAGTACATCCACTTCAGTTTTACGCATACGATGTATACACATAACCAACTCATGTAATATTCATTTAATACTAGAAGTATTCGAAATAAAATCAACAATTTTACGGAGTTTTCACTATGAATTCTAGGATTTTATTTCCCATAACCAAATATTGGCATATAAGTTGTGAAAAGATATAAAACGAACACTATAAGATAATGACAGTTAGTTCAATAATGGAAAAATATAATATAGTACCATTCTGGACGTTGGTAATAGTAACACACTTAATCAGGTATAAAAAGAAGGATCCAAAGTACTACTTCTCAAATAAAAACAATGAACAGTTAGCAAAATACACTATATGGCTGTAAAACTAAAATTAGCGTGCTCTCATGAAATAATAAAAGCACTAGATTCATCTATATGACGATTAGTAAATGAATCAATTCTAAGTCCGCTTGTAACATCAGTATATTTTGTGGAGGATAAGTCCCACATTTTTAACACGTGTGTATGCATTGCAAATCACGGTAACAAATTCTTATGAATTAAGGAAACCGATCTTACCGACGGTCCCATCAAAACCGCCCACAGCATAGATTAAACCGTTTAAGACAGCAACACCCAAAGTAGCGCGTCTACATTCCATATTAGGTCCAGAATGCCATGTGTTACGTAAAAGATCGTACACTTCAACAGAACGTACACGTAAAGCGCCGTTAAATCCTCCGACCACATACATTAATCCACCTAGAACAGCCACGCCGGTACGGCAACGTCTGCTTGGAAGATCAGATACGATTAGATTACAAATATTATCACTATTACAGTTAACATTAGGAATCACTGAATTAGTATAATCATTAGATGTAGATTGACATGAAGTTGTTGGATTAGATAAAAGTTGACTGCTAGAAGAAGAGTTATCTCTTTGTCCAAAATCACCAGATAAAGAAGTCCAAGAACCACCTTGAAACTCAAAACATTCTACGGAGCGAATAGCTTTAGGAGCTTGTCCACCAATAACAAGTAGAATCTAAGAGAAATTGAAATAAAGAAGGAAACTTTGGCTTGTATGTTGCAATTAAACATTATGTCAGAAAAAGCCTTACAAGACAGAGTAAAAGATATCAAGAAAATTAATGTTTCATACAAGAGTGGTATGTGTGAAGTTACTCGACCAAGCACTGTTGAATGTTACTGTTAACTAAAACAATTATTGAGTGAATCCTATGAATCTGACATTCCAAATCTACTTGACCTCGTGACCTTTTTGAAATCCATTTATGTAAAAGATAAAGGAATCACACAGGATGATTACTTAAATTACAAAATTTGACAAAAATTACGAAACCGATACAACAATGAATCGTTTAGTATCTGAGAGATCAGTTTTATATCATTTGTGTACCTCAGATAACATTTTTTCCAATACTTCAACAAAGCTCGCATGATTAACTTACTTTGTTATAGTCATAGTAAGATTGGTCTTTCCGAACTTATCGTAAGACTCTCATTTGTTGATCAAAGTTTTGGCTAAACTAAGTAGAAATGAAATGTTACTGAATTCGACTGATGCATTTACAGTTATATAGCCATCCATGATTTAGTCACGTGGTCAGGGTGAAATGGTCTGAAGTTGAAGTGAATGATTTCCAACTGTCAGATAGAAGAGTTGAATGCCGATTCGATTCCGCATCATTAGTCTTCATACGAAAAGTGGGACTCGAAACTAATTACAAAAACCTGACATTACTGAACTGCAGATGATTCTCAATCAATTCCAAATATTCAGGATAGGTCGAGTCACAACTTCCTAAATATCCGTATCGTTTTGCTGTCCGTTAGGTAAATTTTATACAACTATGTCGTTTATCAGAGAAAGGAATAACCCCACAGTCCATAGGATGAATAGTATTTAGATAAACAGTCAATGAATGGACCGGTGATATAGTAAATTAACATAGGTAACAACGATTTTCCATAATCCATATAACGTTACCTTACAAACTGCATCAAACGAAGTAAAAAATCTAATGAATATTAGAGCAAATACACTTCTGAAAATTAGATTTGACATAATAAAATAAAATATTTAAATTAATAAGAAAACATGGGCAGAATGTTAAGGTGTATCAAATATTATGTGGTAAAAGTATGTAAGGAAAGCATCTTAACTGAAATTATCTGGCACCCTAAATTTGAAAGCTCACTGGAAACAAAATACTTACTTTCGGCAATCCAACAGGAGTACGTGGTTTTGTACGCTCGGAGGCAATACGCAATTTCTGATCCCATGGTAGTAAATGGTAACTGAGCGCTTCAATCAAATAGTCTTTACACCATGGATTTAAAGTTAGAAAATTATCTGATTGACTTAGGCATACTAAGTAATCTCGTGGAAGTAACGCGAATCGAACATGTGAACACAGATTCCGAGCTTCTGTTTGTCGTTTAGATGGATTGTGTGCAATCCACCGAAGAACTGCCTCAAAAACTTGATCCTCCGAAACAGCTAATCTGTCACTAGAGATTAATTCTATAAGTTGATCTGCATTCAGTTTTAGAAGTTCATCGTCTTGTTTTAATAGCTCACTTGAATGAAAAGTAAGTAAAATGTATAAAATAAAGCTGCACAATATTGGACAATCTGAAATGATAAATGTTTAACAAACCAGAAATTAACTCCCAGTATTTCAATCCTGAGTCCCATGTCTTAGCAACAAAAATCTGTCATTAACTGAGAAACCCTATTGAGAGAAACTACGTCCTTTCGTGTGAAGTCAGTTGCTATTTTCCAGTTTCATATTTTTCTTGATATGCAACTATACAGCATTATTTCGTTTTTCTCGAAATAGCACAAGCTATCTGTTGTAGTAAACCAGTACTAACCGTCTAATCGCACATGTTGTAACACACCGATGGAAATGTCATTCCCTGACATCTCGTTACATTATTAATTAGCGTACTAAACAAGTACTATTTGTAGACTAAGCACTTGGTTGATATAAACACAGTACGAAAAGAAATTACGCAATTCCTCTTTATTTTACGACTTGTAAAATATTTCCCTAGGTGGGAAATCCTCGAAATTATGTAACCCATTTGTGATGTCGTACTAGTTTTAAACATAAATAAAGCTTGACAATTTACAGAAGTTCTTTAGTTTTCGTTAATTCATGACGAAAACTACTTCTTCCAGAAATCCAATACCAGTTGAAAGGAGTGGAAAATAGGAAATAGATTAACAGCACATAAATGTACATACACAACAAAAAAACACAATGTACTTCAACTTTCCACACAAAAAAAACAACTAAATTTACCCAAAGTGTTGTTCTGTAAAGCGTCTAGTAAAATCAAGTAAATCTTGACAATTATGTAAATCAGCAAATCTTTGAATTCCCAAACAATTACTAGGATGCAATTGAAATTGGAGAAATTCACAACAAATATCACGAACAGCTGTTAATTGCAATAGATTAGCAGCTGGTAAAAGTGTTTGAACATTCTCTTCATTGACATTGATTTCTACAAAACATAACAACAATTGGAACACAGAAAAATTCAAGGTATATGGATGATATCATATATAGAAATTCTTAAAGTGATGTAATTATTAATACGACGTGGTGAGTCATAATCATTTCAAATGTAAAAAAATATATGGTCAGTTTATCAGAAACAGTATTTCGAATAATCTGATCATACAATAAAACTTATGAGAAATAACATGATCAAATTAAACAAATGACCATTTAAGAACAGTAGAGATATTAGTCAAGAAAAACAACATTATCCACACTATTACATTTATTTTACGTATTGAAAATACCAACCAGACGAAAAAGACAAAATCAAAAATGAAAATAAATCGATTACAATTCTCCATGACTTGAACGTTAAAACTAATGCATTGCTTTATTTGAACAAAAAAAGTATTATTACATTCTATTACAAGAAACAACCATACGTAAAAACAATGCTCTCCAGTAAAAAAAACCTCGTGGAGCAGAGTGATTTACTTTATTTAGTTATTGATCCATAATAAATATGTTCTACTTACCATACCAAAAAAAGTATGCCAAGTCAGTTCAATCAAAGATAACGGATAGTACTTATTTTTACAATCAAATACAAACATGCCAAGAAACGCTATCTGATGAAAGAATAAGTAAATGTCGAATCGTCCGTCTCCGGATAAATTAGCATGCGATACTTTGATACTGTTTAACATACGATTAAAGATATAGTCTACATAAAAATCAGACAGGTCAAATTAATTGAGAATAATAGCCACATACCATTTGTATAAATGAAATTGACCAACTGAATGAGAGCGGAACCTTCGATTCCACGAAATTCTACACAACGAGAACGAGCTTCAGCCATTGATCCAGTAAACATAGCATGAAAATACTGGGAACTAGCTGCCAACACATTTCGATGAGCAGGGACCTTCACTGAACCAGCTTGTAAGATTACATCACAAAATAAACCATGACTAAAAGACAAGAAAAAGAGGAATTAATTAGCAGGGAGAGTTACAATGGATATGAAGATGACTAAAATTTAGACATACTGGTTAGACAGTGATAAAAAATAGATCAACTCCTGCCCCTGTAGAATATCTGTATAATTGAACACACATCTGACATCGAAAGTAAACTGAACGCATATCAGAGTACAAAAAAAACGAAATGGAAAACCTAGACACAATTTAGTTTCATAACGTAAAGCTAACTGAAAAAAATATCTAGAGAACGGAGTTGAATTTCCTTTAAGAAATGACTGATGCTCATTCTAGATGACGTAGGCAGTTTTAGCATGAGCTAAAAATAAGGGAAGTAAACGTGTTCTCTACATAAATCTATTTAGCTTATAGTAATACTTCTTTCTTTCCTAAAAAGCTATTCACATGTGCTTACAATCACATTGATTCATGGAATAAGAAACCATATATGTGCCTGTAATTTTTATGACTGCTTGTGCTTAGGCTATACATCTCTATCAGATCATCTGTGTTCAAATATACATATGTTTACCTTATTTAGCAAACCTACTGTGTATGGAACCCCTCTAAGGTTACTGCTGATCTACAACACGGATAAACGAGGGGTGTTGGGCAACTCCATACCGTAGAAAACAAACTTGCTAAAAAAGCAAACCATTTAAACTCTGCCCTGGAATTCGGAAGTTATTACGCAGCATGATAAAAACTGAGTTTCTAGGGAAGTCAAGAGCTATGGAGATTAGTGTTTGTTGCACATTGAAATCATCATCCAATCATTGTTAGACCACCATCAGAAACCTGGAAGCACTGGACGGCCGTTTCGTCCTCGCATGGGACTCATCAACAGTGCGTATCCACGACCCCCGCACCTCAAAGAATTCGAACTCAGAACCTTCGGTCTTGCACGCGAACGCCTAACCTCAGTGGTGCAGAGGTTAGGCCGAAGCAACTTCGTACAACCACAGAAACCATTGATAAAGGTACATGTGATGTATGCACAATATTGGAGATTGAAAGAATCTTTCAAAAGGCAGAGGAAACTTGAAGATATAACCTAGTGGTGCATGGAATAATCGAAACTTGTTTAACGCAGGCTGGACAAGAAAAACTAGTTTCAGGAAGGATGGTGTTGGACTCTATCCATGAAGAAGAAAATTACTTGTTAATGGTCAAGATGAGATTGAAGCTGAAGAAGTACTGGTCAGTCAGTTACAACGTAAAACTTTGTACGTACGTACGAACGGACATCAATTCAGGTTGCCACACTATATTAACACAGAGAAAGTAGAGTGGATAGAAGTATTTGCGGTAATGGAGAAGATTAGTGTTCCAAGATACTATTCAAGAAGCATAATTCAATGAGAAAAATTTAGAAGAAAGATTAAGGTGGTGGGGAATTCAGACGATCAGCATTTGAGAGAACACAAAGAAGGGATGCATCTGCACCAATGCGAACGGTTTCGAGCCATGCCGTTCAAGGTCTCTAACCACCGATTACTATCATCTCGCGAACCCCAATCAGGTTGTCTACATGTACCAAAATGACTCAATCCAGTTGTCAGTAACTTCATAGATTTGTGCCATGTTTTGGTTTGGTCGCACGCAGCTTGCTTACAACCTACATACTCTCACACCACAAAACAGCTCGACGAGGCAGTCGACATGAAGTTTCAATACTTCATCTATTGGTCTGCAATCTTTACATAGTACTCGTTCCCTAATGACAGCATTGCTTACTCGGTTGTCCCAGGATAGACGAGCAATGCTTCGGTGACACCTATGATCGAAAACCAGTAACCTAGGAATGTCTTCTACTCTGACTGGCCGTTTCAGTCATATAGTAGGACGTAGCGAACTGCTGCGCAGTACACTTGTCCTTTGGTTTGTAGACGCCTACGCCATAAATGACGCAAGTCGGCATAGGCCAATGGAGCCTTCGGTATCCGAGAGGAGATTTCATCTGATGCTAGGCTATCAAGACTGACGACACTCCGTAGATAAGTGTAGCGTCATCACGCTCAACCATTTCACTCCCTGTCACTAGTTCAGGTACAAATGCAAGCCGATCTTGAAGCAACATTTTGCATTTCCACGGGGAGAATCACATTCCGAAGATGCTTGTATTGTTGCTTAAGGTATTCAGAAGACCCAGAATTTTGTCAGTGTCTTCATCAAGTAAAATTATGTTATCTGAATATTCTTGGTCAACAACGTGTCTTCCGGTGTAAGGTCCACTCCTGAAATTCAGACGAAGATAATGTTATATCTAGAATCAAGTCTATGACAAAATTAAACAAGAATGGAGAATGTGGACAGCCCTGACGGACACCACGTGAAGTAAACAATTCCCATGACAGTTCGCCATAAGCTCTAACTCGACCAGTGGTGTTCGATTAGAGAGCTAGCATAAGATTACCTTACTCTGGTACACCTTTCAATGACAGACACTGGCAAAGAACCTCACGATCAGCAGAGTCAAATGCCGCCTTAAGGTCAAGGAATACAACTATTATCGGACGTCGAAAGGTGTCCATGTTCCAGGACCTGATGAAGTGTGAAGATTTGGTCTATACATCAGCGTCCAGGTTGGAAACCAGCCTGATTCTCTCTAGTCTGCTCTTCACGAGCTTTTTTTTAGGCGTCGGAATATTATTGAGGCCAATAATTTCGATACTATATTAGTTAGATTGATTCCCCTGTGATTATCAGAAGAGGACTTTTGTCCTTTTTTATAAATTGGGACAATTAGGTAGTGAGACCAATCAGATGGGATTATACCCAGTTACCAAATTCTACCTAAGATCTCAGTCAATCTAACTGCTAAACCTGGACCACCATCCTTAAAAATCCCAGGGATCAACCTATCAGGGCCCGCTGCTCTCCATTGCCCTAGATTTCCTATAGCTTTTCAATTTCATTAGGAGTCGGAGAACGTACATCGATTTGCCATTCAGGTTGACTGGAGATAGTGGGCAACCGAAGTGTGGCTGAGGGCCAGTTGAATCGATCCCTGAAGTTTTCTGTCATGGATCCAATCTCCTGAGTTGAAAATGGATGGTACGACCATCCTTTCCTGAGGTAGTTTCGCCAACAGATGGACTCCTAGTAAGTTTCCTGGAAAAGTTGGAACGGCTGTTTACTGTTGTCCATCGCCACTGCATTTTCCATCTTCCTGGCTCTCGATACTCACCCCTGTTCGCCATTATCGCTTAGGCTTTTCATCAGCCTGAGCCTAACATGAATTCGCTCTCCGTCATGTTTAGAGCGTGGTGGGATGAGTTTCCGAGCATCTACCATGCTAATGACACCCAATGTTTCTCCCTAACCTCATTGTTGACCTTACCGGCAGATATCACTGCTGTTTCCAGAGACCTCTGGATATCATTCCAAGCTGCCTTAACGTGGGCATCACTTACTACATAGCTGCCTAACTGTTTTTCTAGTTGTTCCTGAATTATATTTCCAGCTTTGCTATCATTAAGTAGAACCGTAAGAGGTTTCTTTACAGTGTCTTTCCTACGTCCAGCAAGGCGCAAACATAAGATCCATCCACTTAATCTTCTTATTTGAGCATTGAAGTCACCAGCCATCATTATTATGTCAGAACGACTAACTTTTTGAAGAGCGTTAGGTAGGTTTCTGTAAAACTCATCTTTTATGTCATCCAACTTGCAGTCAGTGGGAGCGTAGGTCAGTCAGTTACAACGTAGAACTTCGTACGTAAGTATATCAGTTCAGGTTGCGTAGGCGGAGACAACGAAGAGGCAACGGGGAGTGTACCTATCTTTTCGAGTCGTTACTATCCCATCGCTCAAGCGAATATCTACTGGGATCTAGTCTGCGAGAGCAATTTCTGCCGTAGGACTCAATGCTATGCCAACACCATCAAGGCCAGGGGAAGCAGTATCAGGGCTTCCGGATACACGAAGAGTGAACCAAATTGGTTTTTTATCTGGACAAGGTGAAATCAAACTAATGATTCAACTCGGATCCTGTATTTCCGAGACGCAGCATACATAGATGGCATGAGATCCGAATCTTAAAGGCTCAAATATGTAGTTCAGAACGGGGGTTCAGGAGACCTGGAATAACTCTTCGTGAGATCGAATCGTTTGCATTAGCGGTGCGGGGTGGTAAAGGGATGCGAGAAGGGTTAGTCATGGAGGTAAGAGAGATGTTAGTGGGAGTACGAAGAACTTGACTGTGACCAAGTTGGTCTTGTGTGTTGTTACGGGCATGAGGGCGGATGTCACTTTCCGGTCGCCCACACTGTGGAACGGTGCTTTCTGAGGAAACTAAAAAAGAAGTTGGATTAGTGTTGGTCTTACAGACCTGGAGGCGTAACCGCAGAGACTAAGGGACAACTGCTTGAGGCCGGTCACACACGGCCTTTTTATGAGAAGTTTTTGAAGTGTTAGCTCCATTTTTTTAAAAGCCCCTAACGCCGAAGACGGAAATCCGTGAGGTAAGATCAGGTGTAACATTTTTAGGGTCGACCTTTTCTAACCCTTCATCCCTTGTGAGAAGGCAGCATCGCTGCAGATGCTGGTTGTCCGAGGGGAACACTTTACTGCTGTCACACAGCTTTACAGTCAGCAGTACGTCATCACAAGTCAAATAGTAACCTCGAATCCTCAAAGCAGAAGGAAAAGAGGCAGACTGAAGAATACGTTACACCCAAAATTTGAGGCAGACATTTAAATTACGAACAGCAGGTGGTGACAACTGTAAAGAAGAGTCGAAAACAGAGAATCCTGGTCGGCGACCTAAGCCTCACGAAGCGTAACAGGAAAAAATAAGATTAACCAAACGCTTAATTCAACTTCATGAATTCATAGACCCCAAGTCATAATCTGAAATCAACAATAAGAATGAAACTCAGTACATATGGACAAATTAAAAGGCATTCTACAGACTCACCAACGAAGTTCATTAAGTTTAGCAAACGTTCTATAGACATGATCACTACTTCCATGGGATTTAGATGAAAAACAAGAATTTTGATAAAAGTCATGATCAGCTTCAGGTTGATAACTCTAAAATGATTAAATGGAAAGTAAACAGTTGATTCACTTAAAAGGGAGTTGAACGTAACACCATATACAATAAAATATCAAAGTTATCTAATACAATTCCCTGCTTAAGCTATCGATAGATACCACCTGAAGTTGATACATCATGATGCATAGCATTAGTATGAGAAACATGGAAATAAGTGGTTAACCCCGCAGGCCCTGGTACGACTGAGAGAGGGAAGAGTCTGCTCTCGCTCTGTAAATGTTCTCTTACAGCCATGTGTATATAACCACTGTCAGGGGAGTCCTACCCACTGTCCTCTAGTGGTGACGGTGTTGTTTACAAAATTGAGATGGTGAAAAGCGAGTTCCGGCGCTTAAAATCACTTCAGATAATGGGGACTGATGTACCGATATTATACATCATAATTGCTACCAACTGTATACTGTGGGTGTAAGTACAGGATATACTTCCAAGTTTAGTCATCGCTTTGTCCATTTGTAAATTGAATTTATCCAGTGGAAACGCTAATATAAGTAGAACGAGCAGGCCCACTGCCACGCTGTCATGTAGATAGTCCAATATGACTAGGTAAATTTGTCAATGCTCAGTTAGTGAACAAATGGGATTATTCTGGTTATCAAAAGCAGTAAATAGAAGTTGTGCATAAAATGCAAGAATAATTTAGAAAATTAACTGTTTTACTTTCTCTGATACAAAAGAAACTACTTGACCTGCTAAGAAAGTGTACAAATTTGAAAATCTTATAATCTAGCAAAGAACAAAAGTCAACATAACCTTAAAACAGGTGCAAAAATTAGAACCATTTTTACACTATAGTAGTAGTTAATAGATAAGTACTACTAAACAGATGGGACATAAATTACCTTATTTTCTTAACATAAATTTCGCATTTACATATAGCATTAAAAAGGCCTAAATACAACAAAAGGAACTACTGAAATCTTTGAGCTACACATGAGTGCTACTGTATGCGATAACAAACGCGTTCAGAATTTATCTAAAAATTACAATGTAAACACAGAAGCTTCCAAAATAGTCAACCAAATATCAGATTGGCAGAGAAATTCGACATACCGAGCTTGCTCCATCTACATCTCTAGGATGGTCTAGGTCTCCGCGTTTGGGGAATTTCACAGTACATTGTTTTGAGGTTGACGGGATGCAAACACTTGTGTGATCAGTTTCAGAAGCATCAGTGACACAAGCTGAGGAGTTGCCAACTTGCTCGTTATTATTATAATTATCAGAATTAGTAGAAATTAACGAAAAGGAAATAGGAGATGTATTGTTAGTACGGCTGTTACCGGGATTGAGCAGTGGTTGTTCCTGAGACTGTGAGGTACTATTTGATGTAGAGAATGAATGCGAAAGTGGATTTTGCTCTGACGATGATCTGATAGCTGAAATAAGACTGTAATGATTCGAACCGGATCTAACCGGAAGCTCAGCAAATTCGTCATTTGAACAGTCACCTGAAGGAGATTCTTGTCTTCTGACCGATGTTTCTGCCTCGTTTGATACGCTATCGTCAAATCGAAGTGAACAGAATCTCAACAAACGGGACAGATGTGATTCACAAATAGAAGGATCGATGGATTGAGGGCGTGAGTTAACTCCACTTATAGTGCGATATCGTCCGAGCAGACTACTGTTACTGCTGCTACTACTCAATAAACCGGGTATACTATCACGATTTTGTGTGCAACGAGCCAACCGAAGCATACGGCGGTGATGAGAGCTTCGAGGAGTCCCAGCCATAGTAGTTCTGTTAGTGCTGCCTAGACCAACAGAACGGGTACTACCAGACAAACCAGCTCCAACTGTTTGATGGGAACTACCTACTGTGTGAACTGAGTCAGTGTGGTTTAATAAAGACACTTGTTGACTGGACTCTGTATTTGAAAAACCCGGTGTATTCACATGGTTTGAAGTTTCGCCGAATGGAGGTTGACTTCGACTGCGCCAAAACAAGTTATTAGGTAAGCTAGTGGTGGTACTTCTCTCATTGTCTAGATTTACATTTTGAAGAGACGATTCTCGAGATGATCGACTGGATTCAGAGTGTGAGTTTTGATTGTCATTATTACATGTTTCCGAATCGTAAAAAGACATATATATATACGATTTCCTGTCTTTGATAAGCACTTAACAACCTGAAAACGAAATGAATACAAATTTAAAATTATGACGAAACAACTGATGGATAGAAGAATTCATAGGAAACATAAAAAGGTTGCATTAATGTTTCTGGAATTCCAAATGACTTATAAAAGCTTAAGAGGCATTGTCATGGTTGTTACATAAGCGTAAAAGTGTGAAAATCATAAAAATATAGAAAGGGCAATATGTAGTAAAAGATCAACGAACAAAATGATGTAGCATTTGATCTCTACAATACAAACTTCTAATTCGCATATTTTTCATCACTTTCAATTTCTTTACAATGTACATATATTCAAAAAACGTTTCATGGTTATCCTTAATACTCAAAGATAAGCGATGAAAGACAAAAGCAAAGTATCGAGAACTACTCAGTCGAAAAATATCCTAGTTCTACACAAAGCGTGAGTCACCACACCTATAACTGGAATTCCGACACGTTAACAGTTAACAGTGTAATCAGTAACAAGGTTTCCAACCTAAACATCTTTTATATTACCGAACATTCTTATTTGTGATTCCCCATATTTTCAAAAATAGGATCAAGCCCATTCTAGTAATTTGAAGATTGGAATAAATTGATCTGACGGCAGCTATAAAAGGAATTGAAACATTTTCATGAAAATTAAGGGGTGTTCTTTGATTTATTCAAAATATTTAAGAAACTTCATGTACTTCTACAATTTTTAAAACAAACCTTCAACAAGTAGTTCACAGAAAAAAATAATATCAGACAAAAACAAGAACACAATATTGGAAAAAATTTTTATTCATAAAAAGATAAAGTTACAGAATGTACACACAACCCCATGAGCCTTTTTATGTACAAAGTCAATAATTTTTCAATGAAGAAGACATTAAGGCATCGACTGTAACATTGAAGAGTTATGATTCTAACAATTCTTCTTACTCGTTAAATTCACCCCAAAGTAAATGATTATAAACAACAGAATTCCCATTTCTCTTATTCTGCATTATATCGGATGTTATTTCACTTGATTTATTGTCACTTTTAGCAGATTTTGCAGCCAAAACAAATAGTCTGTCTAGTACACAATTTGCGGACATAGCAGCTTGATAACGTCTTTTTTGATTGTTTTCAGAAGTTGTAGACCTATGTTTATATATTAACGAAAGAAATCAACGTGAGATTTGAAAAAATTGAATCATCTCCAAATAAAATGATTTTCAAGTTAAAAATCAGCGAACACTTGAAATTACTTATAATCAGAAATAGCAGTCGTCACAACTTGATAATCTGAGATTTATGAAGTTATTGTAAAATTCCGCCATATTTTTTTTTATTTGTTGAATAAAACCATGTACGCTCATTGAATATTAGTCATATGGACAAAAGTAATTTATACTTGTGGATAAAGTACAGGTATATGTATTCAGCTTCAAGTCAAATATTACTTGTGAGGGTTACTAATGCTAAACAGGCTGCTCTTTCTGAGTGATCTATAAAAAAGATTACGAATGGATTTTTTAGTTGAATAAATGAACGGACTGTTGAGAGTACATCAAGTTTAGTGTCTTGAGGGAAAAGTAACTGAATTGATAATAAATGGATATCTGTTTAATTTCACTTGAAGTATATATGTGATATTGATAAATGAAATAGCCAATTAATAAACGCGCGAAATATGATATTATGGCGCTTAATTTATGGCTATGGTGTTTCCATTTATGAACTTTCGAGAACAGTACACCTCATGAACCATACTAGAGTTCCGGAATTAGAAGAAAGAAGAAAAATAACACAGATCAATTAACACAAATCAATCAGTTAACTGTAATCACATAAAAGTATGAATTTTAATTTCCGGGATCTTAAGCTAGACAACAGAGAAAATACATGTGATTATAATACACAATAAAATAGTATGGGTCGATATAATTTTCAGTTATGCAGAAACAAAGTCTGTTCTATCATATCGGGAATGCTACTTAATAGTCAGCTGAGATGATAAGTGCTGGTTTAAAAACGAGTAAAAATCGAAAGTACTGTCAGTTATTTACAGAGCTTCACTGGCAACTTCAAGAACTGCTGGGAATAGAATATCATGAAGTAGTATGGAACACAATGGCTTCAAAGATAACTTTTCCTAATTACTCTCCAAAATTATTATAACATTAGCTGGTGTCTGACGAAATCTTGATAAGGATAGAGAATGGTCAATCAGCTTTTGATAGCCTGCGTCACTTGCGGAGAAGGCGATATATCCGTTTGTTAACCAAAGTGTAAGCTTACTATGCAACAGTTCACTCCATCCGAGCTAGCGATGAGCCAACAACTTTTGACAGACTTTGGTAGTGCAGTAAGAACCCAGAGAACAAAACATTCTTAGGTGAAATGAAAAACTTACAGAGAACTGCTTTCAGGACTTCTTTCATTCATTCCATTGCAGGTAAGACTATTTTCATCAGAACTATCACTTTCCTTGTCTGCTGGTCCCTCATTTTCATTCAATAAATCATCAGAAGAAAAATTGAACTCTTCTGGAGAGTATGGCTCGAAGTCGGATTCATTTACATCAGTTGTATTACTGTTCAAATTATTTGAATCGGATGGAGAAAAACTAGTCCATAAAAAAGGATCAGGTGAGTCAACAGGTAAAAGTGTTTGTTTTGCATCGTTATAACTGAAGGATAACCGCTGAATTTGACTGAAAAATAGTGATTGAGGTAGAGTGTTGCCCAAAATCTCCTGTATGCATAAGAGAAAATCATAAAATGAGTTTTTATATTTCTAAATTTGTCCAATATGTTGCAGACTAGTTGTGCTGCAGAAAAAGATTTAAGTTTTTGAATACCAGGACTTTACAAACATGTTGACAAATGTAAAACTGTAGTGTATGCAAATATTATTTAGATATGAGAAAAAACTAGTCTAACAGTATAATTCATTTGACATTACAATTAAGTGTCATTATAGAACAAAACGTTTTGTTGAATGTTAAATTTGAATTCCGTTCCATTTATTACAGTTTGGTCAGATATGCAGAATTACTCGACATTTCGTCTTTCGTACAAATCAGCTATACTGTATTTTTAGTCACTCATAATAAAGGTAAACAAAAAATATTTTGGACACATTAATTGATGTATTAGTCAAAACGCTTATAGTTTTTTACTGAAAGAACCGGACCTATAGTCAAAACAACTCACTATGATTTGCAGCAATTATTTTAGTGACTCATTGATTGAAAAATAATCTATACATATTAGCAAATATTGAATTTAATAATGAACTACTAGAGATACTTCTATTGCCTAAAAATTTCTCACAGTGACTTCGTTTTTGATAACGACAAATGGTTCTCTTCCAGGACTGGTAAATTGCAGACATGTTAAAAAAAGATAGAAGTACTGACTCCCGAAAACCCTTAGCAATACTTACTTTTTACATTTCAGAGAAAATTCACCATAGTGGGTCATGTAACTTTGATACCTGATTAAAAAGATTTTCCGTCATCGGCTAGCATCTTATTATGAAGGAAAGTACTACCAATATGTGTTCAGATCTGTAACACGAAAGTACCTTTTCACCGAAAGACTATTTAAATCATAGATACCAAGGAATATATAGATAGCGAAAAAAATTATTTCCCAGAACTATTTTCCCCTAAGCCCGAAAAACTTCGTAGTTTATTCTTTTTTAATAATCAATCAAATTGTTAACAGCACTTAAAATAATAACTGCTTTAATGACAACACTTACCCGAAGACCAGAAGGGAATTTTAACGTGGTCAAATTACAATAGGCATAAAATGATGGCTGTTTTTGTTGCTGGTGAAATAAATGCTGGCATATTAAATATTGCAAAGTGATTGGATAAGATTTTGCACGAATCAAACGAAAACCACTTCGCAATGTGGTTGAAGATACCATTGGATAATAATTATCATATGGTAGATCACTAAAGTTTTGATTGTCAGATAGGTTGTTTGCGAGAGTGAATAAGTAACAATGAAATAAACAATTGAGTGGATTTTATGAGTTAATAAGATATATATGAATGTTGATTAATTCATATTTTAATCAATCATTTAAATGACACATTACTACATATTGAGTTATTGAAAAGGCACTTATGATCGTAAAGCTGTACAAATATAATGATGGCATTACTGATAGGGTCATTCTGCAGATAGTCAGTCAGCTACAAGTTGCCACACTACATTTGCACAGAGATCGCATTATCAACTCAAATCCCATATTGGTAGAGGTAGAAGTATGAGCAGTAATCGGAAGTCTGTAGATAGCAAAAGCCAACTGTAGTTGATACCTTGACGTGGTGACAGGGCTTGCCTATCGCGACGACACAACCGAGCTATATTGGCTGAGACACAAGTTTCTTTAGGTCCTATTATGCTAGGTAAGTCGATAGGAGAACGGTAAGGCTAAAACAAGTGATGTAAGGTCTGATGGTTAAGTTATACTGCTGACTGTAGATGGGTGCGATAACATTAAGATGTTTCCTTCGGACAACCAACGTACGCGGTTATGCTGACTTCTCACAATGGAAGGGGATAGAAAAGGTCGACCCTAAACTGTAACAACCCACCTTATTCCACAGATTTCCGTCTTCGGTGGTAAGGCCTTTTGAAAGGTAGAGCTAACACTTCAAAAACTTTCCATAAAAAGGCCATTTGACAGGCCTCAAGTAGTTGTCCCTTGGGTTCTATGGTCACACTCCCAGATCACTAAGGACAACACTAACCCAGTTTCTTTCTCATATCCTCATACCCTTAACGGCACAGGAGACCAAATTGGTCACAATCGAATTCTTCCCACACCTCCTAATAACCCTCTTACCTCCATGACCAAACATTCTCGCATCCCTTTATCACCTGGCGCGGCTGACATAAGCGATCTGAATACATGAAACGTTATTTGCGGTCTCCTAAAACCATGCTCTAAACTACATGTTGGTGCTTTCAATGCTCGAACCTTGTGCCAAATAGGGTAACAAGCTTCCTTAGCCAAGACTCTAGAATCTCGTGCCATTGTAGTATGCTGCATCTCAGATATGCTCATACATATCCGAGTACATTTATTTATTTGACCTCACTTTGTCAAAATAAACGTCGTGATTTAAGTTTCGTGCATCTGAAGGCCTGCTGTGGCCAGACTGGCGTAAAGATAGAGTTATTTTCTAAGGCATAACTAGCTCTCTTAGACTGGATCCCGGTGGACAGTCGTTAGTGCACTATCCGACTAAACGCCACAGTATGGACTCGGAAAGATAGGGACACTCGACAGTGCTTATTCGTTGTCTTTGCCTACGCTCCCACTGAATGTAGCTCGAATGAGATAAAACACCAATTTTTCAGAAAGCTTTCCAAGCTCTCAGGTGTGGTAACGGTGGCAGGTGACTTTAATGCTTAGTTAGTTAGAATAAGCGGAACGAAAATGCACGACACGAAAAGACAAAAGTCCTCTTGTGACAATCACAGAGGATTCAGTTTAACGAATACAGTGTCTTAAATATTAGCTGAGGTAATGCTTCGACAGCTAACTAGAGAGCGTGAAGAGCAAACTCGAGAAAACCAGGCTGCGTTCAGACCTGGATGTGGCTGTATAGACCAAATATTCACACTTCGTCAGGTTCTAGAACATAAACACACATTTCGGAGTCCGACATTAGCTGTATTTCTCGATGTTAAGACAGAGTTTGACTCTGGTGACCGTGAGGTTCTCTGGCAGTGTTTGTCATCAAAAGGTGTACAAAAGAAGTATGGTAACCTTTTACGGGCTCACTACTCGAACACGACTGATAGAGTCAAGGGTTATGACGGACTATCATCGGAATACCTTAAGCAACAATGCAAGTATCTTCGGAATACGATCCTCCCCGACGAACTGCAAAATGTTGCTTCAGGGTTGGCTTGCATCGGCACCTGAACTAGTGATAGGGAATGAAATAGTTGAGCGTGTCGACACTTCACTTGTCTTCGGAGTCTCATCAGTCTTTATCAAGACTAGCATCGGACGAAATCATTCATTAGTTACAAGTGTTCTGAATTAATATTTCTGCTTGTAGTTGTAAACCCTAGTGAGAAATTACCAAAAGTATGTATTTACTTGAGTTCTTTTCTGTATTCCTTATTATATAGAAAGCAGGAAACTACGATGTTTGATTTTCATTTTGTTATTTCCACGTTTCTGATCTCAACAAACAAAACTGTTATTTTCACGCCTAACATTCAGGCAGTCAGTTACAACGTAGAACTTCGTACGTACGTACATCAGTTCAGTTTGCCACACTACATTAACACAGAGACGCAACTGTCAGTTCAGCCTCCATAGTAGAACTGTCATCTGCATATTCTAAGTCAATAAGTGTGTCTCCTGGTAGAGCCCACAACTGGAAAGTCAGAATGGCCTAACAGATCAACCTATATAGAGGTACATGGAAAACGGTAATGTATAGAAGGACATTTCTGATGAAATCGGATACAAAAAGGATCAGTGGGTTACCCTGACGAACACCACTTTTCGTCAAGTTACAATCATATTGTAGTATTAAAAAGAACTTACTTGAAACAAGCGTTTGGATTCAACTGTCCATCAACGTAGAAATAAAGCTTACGGTGCCACAAATCGAGAAGACAGCCAATTATGCTCCCTTTTTTGAAAGCACAAGACCCCAAGGGATACGTCTGGCCATCGTGCATAAGTGCACCACGATAACTCAATCCCCATGAATCACAATCAATGCCAAGTACAGAACGGAATTCACGTGTATAATGGTCTAATTTTGCGCAAGTTCGGCCGATTCCAACCATCTAATAGGTATGCAATGTAGAATGAAATTTACTACAGTAGATATTGCCAGAATGATACACAAGCTGCGAAACTTTATTGTAGGTGCGATATAAAAGCATTATTTTATTCAGAAACATCCACCTTGTCCCCGATTCATAGTTCACGAAATACAAATGAATATTTCTTGACTTTTCAATCCGACTTAACATAACTTGATCACAACACATCTGGTTGAATAATGCTGAATAATGCCAAAGTACAGCAGCAATGTAGGTTAGACTTACTATGTAGTCAAACATTGACTCTGTAAAACGCAATTAGGCCATGTCTCTTTTGATGGCAACTGAATCAGACTCAATCATGAGACAGTAGACATATGTAATTGCTTTAAAACAGAGGCACCTGAGACTCCAAATCAAACCAATAAGGTGGACAATAGCCAAACGTTTTATACATGATTGCTGAATCCAGGACCAAATAGGTAACTTAGGTATCAATATAATGAACCTCCAAGAGATATACCACCAGTGTTACATGGACAAACTTCACATTTAATACATATAAGTCAGTTCAATCAGTGAGAAGAATTGAGATTGTGATACTACAGTTTTGCTGTTAGGATAAAATAATTTGACGACCGATGACGATTTGACGAAGCGTCCATAAAGTCTATACACAATAAAATTGTACATGTTCCAGCACATGGAATGTTTCTAAATTTTCGCCTAACTTATCAATAGCGAAAAGTAATTAGGTTTAACTTAAGTAGAGGTTATGAATAGAACCTTTTAGGCGATTGGGCTCATATCGCTATACTACCGCGGGAACCCGCTGTAATTGGCATAACACACTCAAAGAGGTGTGTTGTTCCTTGTAGTGAATGAGTACTACGCAAAGAGACAGTAGTTAAACACAGGCTGAGCATTACTTCTATTTGACTTCTGAGAGGGACCTTATTGAGGTTTTAAAAACACACTAGAGATGAAACACTACAGAACCTAATAAACCCTTACACTATTATCCGGAGGTTGAAAAAAAGATTTATTATTAGTAGAAACTAACCACATCTGTTCCATAAAGCGGAGAAACAGCTTTCAGTTCCCAATAGTGAATGCCATTAGTTAAAAGGACGGTTCCACGCACAACAGCAGTGCCCCAACTAATAGTCGGATGAAATGTAACAGTTTTGTCATTTTCGGACAGCTGGAACGACTGCAGTGGAGACTCGGGTTTACACCAACGCCATTCCAATACTTAAAAATTAAATATGTAACCAAGGCTCACATTCATCACTAATTTCATTGCAACGACAAAGTAATATCCAGCTAAGGTTCTGAAACTTTGGAGAATCAGGGTCACAATAAGTACATTTTCGACTATTTGACATCAATCGAGCAACTTTGCACAGCCTTGTACGCCTAAGCGCTTATTTCGAAAAGCTGTTCCAAGGCATCTGATTGACCTAAACAAAAACATGAAATTATAGACTATTTTGCAATTACGAGTATCTTTTCTTAAAATAAGGTGTCTTTCGATCAAATTGTCAGGATATGTACTGTAAAATATTGATGGGTGCAGTTCCTTAATTTTTTCTTCTCGTTTCAACCCTCGGTTGGATTTATGTATCAGCTTCAGTTTCATTTTAGAAAGAACAGGAAGCTAGGTGGTATGAATTACTCCTAGAATTTCAGATTGCTTAGCTGATCTTGCTTCCCCTGAATGCGTGGACAGATGGAGCTTCAGTCAAATGTTTGGGTAACAAGTGTAGTGGAACGCTTCTGTGAAGAAAGTACGATTTGTGAAAAATAAACATTATTGTACTCGTTTTGTTTAACTGCACCAAAATCCCTTCTACAAATTCTTGCGCACAACGTTCTCTTCGCGTTGCTGCCGTTTTTCCCTATTTGCTGTTCCCGATGTAATGCCTACTGTCTCCTTCAATGAAACCTTGGATGATGGATTTCTTTCGATTTTAATGATGACAGCACCGTATGGTGAGCATAGTCAATTTGGTATCTTGACTCGCTCACCACACAAGTTCCACTAGTTAGGGTTTCGATGGAATAGTCGGTAATCGACTAAAAAGTTATTTATCCTGAGTTTGCGGACTCTTTTTATAATGTTCTCGTAAGCTCCCTGTTTCTGGACGCAAAGAAAATTGGTGTGACCACAATTATGACTCAAAGAACGAAACACTAGAAAATCCAACAAACCTTTACACTATCATCCAGTGGTTGTGAATATATTGAATGATTTTAGAAACTTATTATATGATGAAGGACGTAGGTCTACTGAAACCGCCTTCTTGTGTTAAGGCGGCTATGTTTCTGGGAATCAACTTAAATGTGGTTCTGTGAGCCTCTCCAACAGCTCAGTATCTTTTGGTACACAGGGACTGGCGGTTTGTATGCAATACTTCTGTTACATGAAGTCAATCATGTCTTAGGATCAACACAACTAAAGGCTCTAAGTATAGACAGTAGGGTTCTGTAACCTTCGGCGGCTACCTCACTGAAATATTCAGTAGTTTTCTAGCCTTGGCTAGTGATGACTCTTAGATCATAGTGTGTCTAGATAACACGTAGCTCAGTGTTATTTATCTGTACGTTGACGACCACTATGTATCATTGGTTACTCACGAATTTTGGAACATTCAGATAACTTCCGTAGGTCAGTTTGAAGTTTCAAACTATCACCTTACGGAAATTACAATGAAATTAGCTAGTTTTGCTGGATTCACATGAATCAAGTGTGTTCAAATGATCGAGGACATCAGGTGCCTTAACGACCAGAGTATGAAAAGTTTTCTTTGAAATGGAGGGAGGCACCTTTATGGTACATAAACCACTGAAGTATTTTCGTAATATCCGAGGCCATAATCGTCTCACTAAAGATGCAGTAATACTGTCTTTCCATAATGCTGACTATTACCTGGGTTAGTTGGTTAATTTACGAGTATAGTCACTCTAGGTACTCCATCGACTCCTTTAATTACTTTCTTCTTGTGCAATATTCGAGGCTCATGGGACGTCAAGGCACAGAATTTTCAAGCTCGCGGTAGTGAAACCTCAAATCCTCCTGGAGCTCCTCTGCGGATAGTACCGGTCCCAAATCCGTCATGGAAGTTAGAAGGTCTTCTTTTAGGAGAATTATAATGTCTCATGATTAAAGCCTAGTCCCCTTAAGAGTCATGAGGCTGATGCCCCTTCCGACAACCAGAGCAACCAGCTGCCGTTATCCTCTGGTCATGAAGAGGAAAATGCTTCACATACACAAGGAGTTGCACTGATGCTGTCCAAATAAGCACAAAAGGCACTCATAGGATGGGAATCTCATGGACCCAGGATCATCAAAGCATCCTTCAAAACAAAGAAAGAGGACATGACAATCAACATCATCCAATGCTATGCACCTACCAATGACTACAATGACGACTGCTGTCAATCGTCGACAGGTGCTCACCAAAGGATTTGACCATTCTGATGGGAGACCTAAGTGCCAAGGTTGGCATGGACAACACTGGATATGAAAACATCATAGGACGACATGGACTGGCAGAAAGGAACGAAAATGGCAAGAAACTTTCAAGAAACTGGTCGTAAGTGACACAGTATTTTCGCACAAGCGCAGACACAAGGGCACATGGATTTTACTGAATCACACTACTCATAACCAAATCGACAATATCTGTATCAACAAAAAGTTCGCTATGACCATGGAGGATGAGAGAACCAAGGTAGGAGCTGACTTAGCCTTAGATCACCACTCGCCGGTCGCCAAAATGAAAATGAAACTCAAGAGGCAGTACAAAACGGGGAGAACAACATCAAAAAGTCTAATACGGCATTTCTGCGGGACACTGGTAAGCAGCAGGTTCCAGGCCTTTCACGACCTACTCAATGTAAAAGAAACTACAATGGACAACGACTGAAAGATCGAGGAGGCAGTCTCATCAACATGTCACGAGGTTCTGGGCTGCAAGAACTACAATCAAACGAAATGGATCTCCACTGATACTCTTTCAAAACTTGAAGAAAGGAGGAACAAGAAGGCAGCAATCAACATCATCCGAAAAAGAGTAGAGATAAATAAGGAACAGGATAAATACACAGAGGCAAACAGGAAAACGAACGTAAATACGCGGAATATCTAGCAATGACGGCGGAAAAGGATGCAATAGAAGGAAACTCGAGACAATTATAAGATAATATAGAGAAGCTCGCAGCAAACTATCGTAAACCAGGACGACCAGCGAAAAGCAAGGAAGGCAAAGTAATCAGCAACACTGAAGATCAGTGAAACAGGCGAGTATAGTATTTCAAGGAACTCTTCAATCGACCGGCCCCACTGAACCCAACTAACATCGTAGCAGCATCCACGGACCTCCTAATTAATATTGGTGCACCTACGATTGAGGAGATCAGTATGGCAATCAGACGAATCAAGAGCGGCAAAGCAGCAGGAACAGACAACATTCCAGCAGAGGCAATGAAAGCAGATATGGAAGCAACTGCGAAAATATTTAACATCCTCTTCAAGAAGATTTGGAATGAGGAACAAGTACCATCAGTCTAGAAAGAAGGGTACCTCATCAAAGTTCCAAAGAAAGGCGATCTCAGCAAGTGTGAGAACTACAGAGGCATCACTCTTCTCTCAATACCAGGCAAAGTCTTCAACAGGGTATTGTTAAACAGAATGAAGGATTTCGTAGACGCACAGCTTCGAGATCAACAGGGTCGATCGAGTACTGACCGAATCGCTACATTACGGATCATTGTGGAACAATCAATAGAATGGAACTCACTACTCTACATCAACTTCATCGACTACGAGAAAGCATTCGATAGCGTGGATAGGAAAACACTGTGGAGGCTTCTTTGACACTACGATGTGCCTGAGAAAATAGTTAACGTCATACGGAAATCTTATGATGGATTCAACTGCAAGATCGTACACGGAGGACAGCTGACAGACTCTTTCGAGGTGAAGACCGGTGTCAGGCAAGGTTGCTTACTCTCACCCTTTCTCTTTCTCCTGACGATCGACTGGATTATGAAAACGTCGACATCTGGAGGGAAGCACGGTATCAACTGGACAGTTAGGACGCAGCTGGACGATCTGGACTTCGCAGATGACATGGCTCTTCTATCGCACACTCAACAACAAATGCAAGAAAAGACGACCAGTGTGGCAGCAGCCTCTCCAGCACTAGGTCTCAACATAGATAAGGGGAAAAGTAAGATTTTACGATACAACACAACTTGCACCAACCAAATCACTCTTGATGGAGACGCCTTGGAGGACGTCAACACCTTTACATATCTGGGCAGCATCATCGACGAGAAAGGTGGATCCGATGCAGATGTGAGGGCGCGGATTGGCAAAGCAAGGGCTGCATTTCTACAGTTGAAAAATATCTGGAACTCCAAACAACATTCAACCAAAATCAAAATCAGGATTTTCAATACAAATGTCAAGACAGTTCTACTGTATGGAGCGGAAACATGGAGAACTACGAAAGGCATCATCCAGAAGATACAAGTGTTTATTAACAGTTTTCTACGCAAACTACTTCGGATTCGTTGGCTAGACACCATCAGCAACAACGTGCTGCGGGAGAAAACAAACCAGATTGCAGTGGAGGAGGAAATCAGGAAGAAGCGGTGGAAGTGGATAGGACACACATTGCGGAAAGCACCTAATTGCGTCACGAGACAAGCCCTCACATGGAACCCTCAAGGCAAAAGAAAAAGAGGAAGGCCGAAGAACACACTACGCCAAGAAATAGAGAAAGATATGAGAAGAATGAACGAACTGGGAAGATCTAGAAAGGGAAGCCCAGGACAGAGTTGGTTGGAGAAGACTGGTGGGCGGCCTATGCTCCATTGGGGGAAACAGGCGTAAGTAAGTAACCAAGTAATTGCAAGCAGATTGGGAAGCGACTGCACGAATACTCCACATTCTCCTCAATAAGATTTAGGATGAAGAACAAGTACCGCAGACTGGAAAGAAGGAAGCCTGATCAAACTACCAAAGAAATGCGATCTCAGCAAGTTTCAGAACTACAGAGACATCACTCTCCTCTCAATATCAGGCGAAGACTTCAACAGGGTGTTGTTTAACAGGATGAAGGACTTTGCATACGCACAACTTCGAGATCAACAGACTGCCTTTCGTAAGGATCGATCGTGTACTGACTAAATTGCTACATTACGGATCATTGTGGAACAGTCAATTGAGTGGAACTCACCACTGTACATCAACTTCATCGATCACATGAAGGTATTTGATCTCGTGTACAGAACACTATGGAAGCTTCTTCGACACTGCTGTGTGCCTGAGAAGACAGACAAAATCCAATGGAATTCTTACGATGGACCGAAGTGAGAAATCGCGCACGGAGGAAAACCCACAGACTTGTTCGAGATGAAGACCTCTGTCAGACTAGGTTGCTAACTATCACCGTTTCTCTTTCTCGTGATCACCGACTGGTTTATGTAGACGTCAACATTTGGAGGGAAGCAAGGTGTACAGTGGACAGACAGTATGCGGTTGAACGATCTGAACTTAACGATTGGTCCGGCTCTTCTAAATACGCAAAGAGGAAAGCAAGATTCTCCGAAACAACACTACATGCGCCCACCAAATCACTCTTCATGGAGATGCCATGGAGGACGCAAAATCCTTTACTTATCTGGACAGCATCATTGAAAATCAAAGTGGATCGGATGCAGATGTGAGGGTGCGAATCGGGAAAGCAATGACCGCATTTCTACAGCTGAAAACATCTGAAACTCCAAACAACTATCAATCAACACCAAAATCAGGATTTACAATTCAAATGTCACGACAGTCCTACTACATGAGGCTGCATCTTGAAGGACTATGAAAGCCATCCTCAAGAAGATAAGAGTGTTTATTAACAGTTGTTTAAGCAAAATACACCATCAGCAACAGCCTACTGTAGAACAAAACAAACCAGATTCCAGTGAAGGAAGAAATCAGGTAAAAGCGGTGGAAGTGGATAGGACACACTGAGTAAAGCACCCAACTACCTTACAAGATAAGCCCTCACTTGGAACCCTGAAGATCAAGTGAAAAGATGAATGTCAAGGAACACATTACGACGAGAAATAGAGAAAGATATGAAAAGAATAATCAAAAATTGGATAGAACTGGAAAGGTGAGCTCAGAACAGAGTGGGTTAGAGAACACTGGTCGGGGGCCTATGCTTCATCGGAGTAACAGGCCTAGATAATCCAAGCAGACATACATACATATACCCAGGAAAATGAATGGGAGGCAATCGTTAAGGCGGTTAGAATCAATATAAATGTGGGCGGTAAGCGATTTTCAGTGATACTGCTCAAGCAAACGCGACAATATCCAATATCTTTTTCACGAGCTAGTATAAACCAATTGATTTCCTTGCGCTCTATTCTTGCTCTTTCGGTAGGGTTCCAGGTGTTTGGTAGCAGTATTAACGTAGTGGTATGGACAAAATGACTCTGTCTGTTACACGAGTTTATCAAAAACGCTTAGCCAAATCCAAACTTAAATGTTTATGAGGTATTACATGTTATTGTTAAAGATAGGGAGATCAAAGACGAGAATCGGATGATCGCATTTACATAGGATTCCTTATAATCTATGTTTGAGGCAGCATCCTAATGAAGTTTAATATGTGTTGTAAGGATGATTCAAAGTTCGGATCGTACAGAGTCGCTTCTTTTACGTGCTACACTGGGTCACTTGTCTTAACTTTGTCTACTAGTTTCTGTCGGAAAAATTTTTCTAATTATTCAGTCCTCAAATTTTCCCAACCTACTGTGGATGCATTACAGTCCCTCAACATTAGATACCAACCATTTAAAGACTAAGTGTTGAGATTGTTTAACATAACCAAGTTAAACTAAGCAGATCTCATTCATTACACTTAAAATCGGTAGCCAGTTAGAAAAGCATGTGCTACTTTTATGGAGTATATTGTCAACAACTATAAGGAGGATAGTATTTATACTGAATAGGGCTACCCTCTACCTTTACGCTTTTGGATCATGTCGGCTTTAGCTCATGTGAAATTTTCAAAATCAAACTCTTCATTATCTAAAACATGAGTCAACCATGTTTCTGCGATGGCAATTACGTCGGGCATAGTTGAGTCCATCTGTACACGTAGCTCCTATTGCTTGTTTAAAAATCCCCTGGCAGACTCGAAGACCTTTAGAATGACTTCTTAATGTACCCGAAAATTTACGCTTCTGAGGTTCGCTAGCACCCGACCTGAGTTTTAGAACACTTTTGGCCTCTCGTTTTCTGATATGGCCCATGAGTGATAGGCCTCTACAGACAAATCTCCCGATCCCTACAGTGTATATCCATTTCATCCTACGCCATTACATAAGTCCCTTTCACTGAGAGATATAAATACGACTTTTAGAAACCTTGTCTGATATTCTTGTAAGTCATTCCTACACTATAAATTTTCAGTCAGGTGACTTCAAGGATACCTGGGGATATTAGAGTACTTAATATACCTTATATCAACCCAATGTAACGTTAGAAGCGGATTTTCCATCCAGGGTTTCCGTTGTCGTTTAATCTGTGAAAAACGCAATACTATCGGCGTTATTCCCGCTGGAAATAATTCACTCTGAGTGAAAACAGTAGTTTTGAAGCGAAATACAGATTAAAACTACAAATCTAAATTCGCAAGACGAAAAAGCGCTTTCCTTTTTAAAAAGGGCATTATCTTTTTGCATCTTTCATTTTGAAAAAAACATTTGAATGATTTACAGACTCCACTTTTAGCGACCTATGAAACTACCAAATTTGTTTGGCTTATTCAAATGTAATATAGGTTAATAAATTTTTTGAGTGTAAAAGAACATACAGTGACCAATTTGAGTTGGATGTTCTAGGGTCCTAGAGTGCTAGCTGGTTTGCTACATAGTAAGCATGAGCATACCCAGCATACCCAGCATGAGCATACCTAACTAACTGACAGTAAAACGTGCGTCGATGGGTGTACTGATCTTTATGGTATTGGAAAAATATTTATTTGTTGTGTGTTTAGCAGTTTCACTTCAATGTGTTGGTTAAATGAGCAACGTTCAGCACATCGGAAGGGAGGTACGTTGGAAAATTCAGAATATTTGCATCCGTTGACATTCGCAGATAGATCCTAAATATGGTGTTTTTTAGTAGAGTTGTCTGGGTCATTATATTTACTTGCATTGATGGTATTTCTCGTATACAATATACTATTCACTTTTCGTGATAATTATAAGCTATCGCATTCACTATGCCTACTGATAATACTCAGAACTGTTCAATTCGTACTCTATGAGTCAGCAGGCATAAGGACTTAGTGACAGACTTCTTGAAAAAGCAGTAATATATGGATTTTTGGTAATGAGTAATGATCAGGATCAGTTCCCGAACTAATTCACCTATAATCATTATTCGGAAAATAATCACTGTTGTCTTTTTAGCAATGAGGGATGAGAGTGGGCTGAATTCTAAAGTTTGAACCATATACTAACATTTGACTACCATTGAAAATCGAATAAGTGGAATAGCTTTTTTGACTGAGTATGGAATGAATATTCAGTGTCTCCTTTGACTGAAGTGTGATGTTTAACATGATGACAGTAGTCGTTTCACTACGGTTTCGGTATTTGTAGAGTGAAGATAATATTTGTGTAAAATCAGAAATAAAATTGAGTTCAAATTGAAGAACAGTGATTCATGATCTGAGTACTAAAATATTCGTAGGCGACACTGCTATTCTCAGGTCTGAAACCATTAGTATGCACAGCATAGCCTAGAAATTTGATAGATTTAGTTCGAAACTGACACATTTATATCACAAATGCGATTAAATAGTATCAGTGGTAAAATCCTGCTTCAATGACCTAGTGTTAAGCTTCAAACAGAAGTCAAAATTCCTAGGCATTTTTCCATTCCCCTTCAACGAAGTCATAGTGTGAGTAGCCTAACTGAACGTTTCGAAAGGGATTATTATTCCTTTCATAACCAGTTAATCAAACTCATTATTTATAGCCCCTCTTAAGCCGTGTGGAATTAGCCCGATTTTCAAGATGAGCTCTCCTCTTACTTCCAAATGTACTGGTTGAATTTTCATATCTCTGATGGCCTTCAAGCATCATGAGATCAGATCCTTGATTAAGGTTGTAGTGATTCCACTTTTAAGAAGAGAACGCGATTGGTTTAATAGAAACATTTATTATTATAACCAATTGTTTAACGGTACTGTTTGTTTATTCCTTCTCTGTACGCGTAAACGTTCCGTTTGCGTTGCTTCCATTTTGGCTATACTGCATACTGTGACTTCACCCTTCTTTTCTAGCACGATTTCGATATTCATTCGACAATACGAAATCGCCAGCAAATACATTCCCTTGTATGTTTTAAAACCTCTTCCCTGTCCTTGATTCATGGAGATATGATATTTAGTGATGGGAACGTAATTGGTCTGTAATAGTGTCCATAGTCAACCTCAACTCGTCCCACTCTAAGATTATATCAGAAAAATCGAGGACTAAAGAAACGCAGACGTCCAGTATTCAAAAACTCTTTAACCGAAGCCCGAACGAGCCATAGGAACTGGGAAGAGAGTATTGTATCAAATACTCTCTTCTTTCCTCAACAGAATAATAACTGTACCAATAATGGATAACTGGTGGTCGAGTGGTTTTAATTTTTTCAACCTGTTGATCTCAACCGATTGCATTGGATATTCATTTTGAACGCCCACCACCTTACACTCATTTAATCTCAGACTGTTTACTACTCTGGCCCTTGTTATTTAACAAACAGTCATGCAATTGGGTCAGCTATATAAACATGACTAACCCTCATGATGGGTTTCATTCTCTGAGCTGGAATTTTTGGTTATGGAGCTCTTATCATCAGCACAAACTTCAGAGAGAAGTGCCGTATTCGGATTTCTCCATCTGTGACTCTTGCTCGTTCGGTTAACCTCGGTCTTGATTGGTTGTCATTGGCTTTAAACCTATTGTTGCTTGCACGTTTATCTTGATTGTATCCCCCTTTGATCTGTCTTTTGATCCTATGTATGCCTATGACTTTTCTGATTGGTTGATGGAATGGCTCAGTGTCAATGTGTTTGTTGATCACTGATTGACCTGAATGCCAAGCTTCTAAAAATCCTCTAGTGTTCTTTATAATCCCTCTCTCCATTCAGTACTTCAAAATTGTTCCAATTGTCCATGTGTATTCATATAAGAGAAGAAATGTCATAGAGTTCGACTACTAATTGATGTTCACGCAGACGAAGCTGAAGACGACCTCCACTCTATCCTATGTAGGGTTTGTCACGGTTTGAGCAGTTTATTTTGTAGACGATATTTGGTTTTTCTTCTTTAGCCATTTTGTTCTGTGGTTTACATTAGATTGATTGAAGTGATTCTGTTGGTTTGTAGGCTACACTTATTCCAAATGGTTTCAGCACTCGTGCTGTAATTCCTGAGGTCTTTTATATATGGTAGGATGATCCATTTGTTGGTTCTTGTATTTGATTTCGCTCTGTTGATTTTCGCATTTGATATTTTTTGATGACGTTGCGTGAAAAGCCGTTGTATTCCTGTTACTGTTCGATATGTGTGCTCATAGTTCTCTTTGTAATTAACTACTGTTTTCTGGGTTCGCATTAATTTACTTGTTGGAAACAGATTATAGTTGTTAATTACATACATGGTAACTCGTTTTCACCATAGTCATCCCAAGACTCTGTGCGGCAGTATAGGGACTTATTCAAGAAATTCATCTGTAGGCAAATCAAATCCTACAGATCCTCTCCACATTTGTGGCAGAGCACATAATGAAGCAAACTTAAACTACGAAGGAGTAGTTTATCACATGAAAGAGTACCTAACACGCTTTTCGGGTTTTTAACCTGTCTGAATAAATCGGAACTGTTCCTGCTTGATGAAATCTGTTGTTTCTGTCGACTAGACGATTTATTCATACTTGATAATAGCACATAATGTTGATTCATAACACTACGAGAATAATTATCACATCTTCTGGATTGAAACAGAAGTCTTTAGATGTCTTGAAAACACAGAACAGTATTTCAATCAACTGGTTTTCAGATTTAGTGAATGCTTGGAGCTATGGTTTGAAATCTAATTGTCTGAGTTGGGACACAAACTAAACTTCTGAACTGTGCCCTTTCACATGTGTTCAGTGCTGTTATGTGAAAATGATCGGTTAATAATTTTTTCCGTTTGTTGGGTGGGAGAAGAATAGGTTTGTCAGGATATGTGATTATCAGTTTAAAAATATGGTCACATTACAACCAAACGAAAAATATTATTTTCAATAAATTCTATCCATGTCCAGTGATTCTATATAAGGTTAGTTGAAATCATTTGTACCACTCAAAAAACCGTTAGTCTAAATAACTCTATAACTTAAACAAAACGCAAGCAAGACCTCAAATTCGAAGTAAGCAGTATGGAATAGTATTACGATTTGTAACCGGTTTAAACACAATATGAAATAGTTATGCAATAAATGTTCTAGGGACTCATCATATTCACTTACGGGTATATTTTCCATTCCAATATAAATGCCAGTTATTCTTAATGTTAGTGTCAATAATAATCCTATTTAATTACAAAAAGGTCTTATTCTGGTAATTTTCTATCGGTAGTATTTTTCAGTTTACTTGTGTCCACCCAATTCTATTATACTTTGATTATAGACTTTTATAGTACAAGCCAGTTAATTCAAGTACTTAAATATATATTCCGAAACATTTGTATTCTAGTTCTGACCTAATTGATTCGCCGCCAGTCATGAGCATAAAGATAAAAAATATAACACGGGCTCCAGACTGACTGATACTCAAAGTGTCAAATCTAATATATTTCAGAAATCGATTTTGAGGCGTTCTACGAATACTTGTGTTCAGAGGATCATCTGTTACGAATTGTCTTTTCTTGGACGTTTCAATCTACCTATTATTATTATGACATTGATGAAATGTTGATTTCTTGTCACATGTGAAAAACCGGTACATGGATCAGAGAAGTGAAGAATGCTTTATTCAATAGTATAAGCACGTGCCATAAATCGATTGAAAACTCCACTATGACTGTAGCGGTTTTAGAACCTTACACTAACTACATTTGGATCCGATTTCCGGATTGTCTGATTCTGAAGCATGGTTGCTGCTGATCATTGGTAATTCCTTTCATGTTTAGATACGAGCGAGTTCTGTGAGCGTGTTGAGTTATCAACTCACCTTTTCTCTTGCTCTTCTCTGCCCTAGCTGTACGCCCTCCCTAGTTTCCAAAGTATCTTCAGGCTAGATGGAAACCGCGACATAACCCAATACTACTTCGTATTTTGTGTCTAATACTGCTACTTCTCTTTATCATAACATATTACAGGCGATAACGAGAAGACGATTGTTCAAAGAATGAAAATAAAATGTCCAAGTATGCAATGAAACAAAGTGTATTTAATAGGTCTCACCCGAAAATAAAATTAAATAGCAATAGTTTATAAGGAGTAAAATGATTTGTCCATTTCCAATAAAGTTGTCTTGATAGTGATTAGCTGTAATTAAAAAATGATTAGGACACGTAGAAAAGGGTTTTTGTAAATGTGCTAACGGTCGCATCTCTTCATTTATAATAATTGGACCTATTTCTTCATTAATATTTGATGACAGTATAAACACAGTTGTCCAAATCTAGGAATCCAGTGATTTTTAAAGATATTGAACATTTTCCCAGTATACTTTCTTAAGGCATATCTAATTTGCATTATAACAGACTTTTTTGATATTTTCCATTGTCATTGTGCACGCAAACAAAATACGCCTCAAATATTTGCATTTTTATTACAATAATTTTCGACATTTCAGTTGCTGTTGATTGCTGAAAGTACTATGAGAACAACTTTTTTATTATGGCATCTTGCATGAAATACTTTTGAAATTTCCATATATGGAGAATAACTATGATCCCACTCGAATCAGATAAATTATATTCTACCACCTGTTCAGTACTAGTTTGTGACTGAATACATTTTTGATTGTAGTATTATCGATAGTAACCATAGCCCTATGTTAAGTCGCAGTATTATGAAATCTCTGTCTGCACCACACAATATATTTCACATTGATATTTGTTAGTTAATTTTCTTTAGAGTTCTATAAATCCATTTTTTAGCAACAATCATCACCATTATAAAATCGTTCAGTTTTGTTTAGCATTTTACGTAATCATAAAAACTAAACAGGACAACACAGATGACGATACATTATATATGAAATGAATGAGTAACATGTTATCAAAGCAGGTACACCGTTAATATCTTTGATTGGAACCAAGGAATGAAGTATGCCAAAAAAGTTATATTGACCTACATAGACAATACATCAATTAATTAATTTTTATATTTCTGACTCATTAGCTTTGTTCATAAGACTATTAGAACAAATATATTTGGTGTTACACTCTTGCAACAGAGAGGTACGTTGCATAGGTGATTGTTTATTATCCGCCAATGAGCACATATTTTGTTCACGTCTATTGATTTTAACAATCCTTATCGAAACAATTGGATGCACACATGACATACCTGCCCTTGTTTGTTTTATTCTAAATGTAGAAACGAATGCCCGTCTAAATCTTGCAGACATCAGACTATAAAGAATCGGATTTACTGTTGCACTCAAGTAGTAAAGGAATCCTGAAAAAAAAAGTAAGCACAAGGTAATGGATTTACTAATAGTTAAGTATGATTATTGATAAAAATGGAAATAGTAAAGACTGCTTTCGTCTGTTACCTCCTAAGAACAAGAAAAGAGCTGACTGATTTACAAGATTTTTAAATGTAAAGATTTTCCTGTTGAATAAATGTTCATCTTTTTACAGTAGATACTAGTTGAGACTCTCAGTTGGATTTCGTCTTACTTACATTTTTGCTTTCTGTTCCATCTACAAATTTAGTAATACTGAAACTTAAAATTAGCCTAACGAAGTTGAAGAGTAATGATAACACCTTTAAAAAAATTATATTTCACAAGATTCTACGGCCTCACCACCTCAAGTAGACATGACTGATAACAACTGCGGGTAAAACTGTTAGGCCTAACTAAAATCACTACTTTTACGGGTCCAATAATATGCATTTTAATGGCAAATCATATTGACGCTTTTGACTAGCAAGAGAAGAGGACAGATGACTATCAGGAGTCAGGGGTTTAAAAATAAATTTCACGCACTCACTTAAAAAATTAATCCCGTTTGACACAAACAAGTTACTTTTGTATCAGTATAACACTTAGACACCGTATAACTCAGCAGTTATTTAATTCAAAGAAAATATCAGTTACTTAAATGCGCTGAGCTGTATGCAATATCTATTGTTTGAAGTATTTTAATCTCTCAGAAATCACTAAGCAATGAGAAATAACACTGTTTTCATCACTTTTGAGGAAAAATTTAGTAACGTAGAAATAAACAGATGAAAAGAAATGATAATTAGCTGTTTAACCTCGTTGATGTGATGAAAATAAAGATAATTATTAAATGTTATGCATTTTGGTTACAAGTCATAAATGTAAGCCAAGCTTATTTAGTTATATTTTATTCATCAATTATATTTTACAAAATCTTACCAAAAAGAAACACCCTAAAAGTACGGGTGTTTGGTCTTTGAATTCAGATTGTTGATCGATAGTAAATACTAATTAATTTTCGGTTACTCATTCAATAATAAACATTTATTAGTTTAGGCGCATTTACGATTTAAATCATAGCTGCTGCGGTTGTAAATCGAAAGTAGTTTCAACCCACTCACATTTAAATAATAAATGTTTAAGTAAGATGAAAGAATTTATGATCTTAATATGTAAATAAATGTTTTACTTACCCGATACATAGAAGAGGAAGTCAATGAAAAACCATGTCATTTCAACATTTGCAGAAGTAAGAACACGTTGTAAATGAAATGGAGCCCAACAGATGAAAAAAGCTACCACAACAGCCACTAAAGATAAAAATGTTTGTAAAAGTTTAGGAACTTTCCATGAATAATATGTCCATTAAATTAATAAACAAATTTTCAGTTTAATGTTAAACATGCATCAAAATTTATTGGAAGAATTATATACTGTTATGACCTTCAATCCTTTATGTATCCACTTCATTGGTAAGTGAGATTATAGAGTTTGCTAATGACAAATATGCTTACACCTGTCTAACCAGTAACCTCCAGTTAAACCGATACACTACTTACTGCCGAAAATCACAGAAAATCCTAATCCTTATTGATCCGGCTCAACTTCTATCTCCAATAGCCATTCAAAAACTGAAGACAGTAAGATGAAATTCTCTCGATTTCAAAGACCCAAAAACACATAAGATTATGTGCATTGGTTACACGACCATAACGTACCACAACTACGGTATCACGATCTTAGATAACTATGTTATATGGGCCATAAAAGAAAACATCAAGTGCGTGATTAATTAATGACAATTTAGGAATGGTAAAATTTATATAGACAGCTAATGACTTAAATAAAAGTTTATAATTAGGACAATATGAAAATAACACCAATTGAATATTATTCCCTTCATATAAATGTGATAAAACTATTTTCCATAAAATACGTAATGATATCTGAAAGCATTAATAGCATAAGTTTTACTCACTTTTTCAGAGTGGCTGTGAGGTTTACTAATTTATACGACATGAAGTTTAATTTCTATGAAACATGCTTAACAAACACAAAGTTTAAAATCCTTAACATTACTTCAACATTTTTGTCCTTTAATCTAGTCAAACATGAAACAATTTTGTGATGATGAAGAATATTTGTACTTCATAATGTAGATGCTGGTGCTGTATCATCTGAAATTTAGAGAATGTAACGCCTCCAACTTCAAATAGCTTACTGTGAATGAAACATTATTAATTTACTTTGTACTTGTTTTTGTGATGATGCAACCGTTTAAACCAAATTAATAACACATTAAAACTAAAGAATGTACTACTGAGGTTTGCCAACTTTCTTCATAGAAACATTAATACACTGCTGTTTAGTTTAATAAATACGTGCGATTGGTGATTGCGTTCTATCAATCAATTCGAAATATGCCGACTGACCCAATTAGCTTGATGTGCACAACGCTGATTTATTCAGTGGTCGGAGATAGCAAACGGGGAAAAATAGACCTGGGTTATGAGCTTTTTGACAAACGTTAGCAAGACATCTGTAATATTGAGGGAACCGGTGCTTCCTGGAGAATTCAATCCTATTTAACTTAGCAATCCTGGATAACATATTTGAGTTATTTAGGCCGAAACTAGTTTCCTTTTTACACTTACCCCTTAACATCCTACTGACAAGTGTCAGATAGCACGAAACCAAGGTGAAGAGCTGTTAATCAACGGCCAAACACAAAAGATCTCAAGACAGTGCATTCATTTCGATTAATTTAAACTGGTGGGTATATCGCAATTCGATCGATCGAATTCAATAAACAATTGGGACTTGATATGCATCACACTGATAGCATTTACTGACTAATCAGTTATCATCCAAAAGTTTACAGAATATCTTTTGTTAATCATAGGTCTTAAAAGTGAAGAAAATGCTATGCGTTTCAAGTCATAATAATGACGGGAAAGTAATTCGAGTGTGGATCCAAATGTGTCAGACGAATGTAGTTAGAGATATCTGCTAACGGCCAACGTAATGTTCAAACTAACTCCCTGATCGCACTAACTATCATTTCAACACGGCCTGGATGTCTCCACAATAAGTTATTTCTGGAAATATCTTCCAGAAGATGATTTAAAATCAAACTGATCTGATATTTTTGTTTTCAGAAATCTCCTTCATTTCCAAAATATTATGTCACATTTACGTACGATATAATAATCAGTTAGAAGTAAGTCTTAGTACGACCAGTATCTTCATTTTCCGTTTCATACAGCAGAATCTTTATGACATCTGTATCGAAATTGTGACTTTGATGCTGGTTGTTTTGAGTCCCAGATTTTCTTCAATTGCAGAAATGTTGACCTTGCTATATCGATCTGTATCTTCACATATGCATCGGATCCACTTTGCTTATCAATGATGCTGTCTAGTTATGTAATCGTTTCTAAACCCTTCAGAGCTCCTCCATCAAGTGTGATTTGGTTGGTTCAGTTTGAGTTGTATAGAAGGATCTTGCTCTCCTTTGTGTACGTTGAGACCTACTGCTGCTGAAGCTGCTGCCACACCAATCGTCTTCTCCTGCATTTTTTGTTGTGGCATAGAAGGACCCGATCATCTGAAAAGTCCAGATCGTCCAGTTGCATTCTGGCTGTCCATTGTATTCCATACTTCCCTAACATGTTGATCTCTTTATAATCCAGTCGATCATCAGAAATACAAAGTGTGCAAGTAAGCAACCTTGTCTGACACTGGTCTTCAGTTCGAACGAGTCTGTCAGCCGTCCTCCGCGAATGATTTCGCAGTTTAATCCAATGTAAGAAATCTGCATGATGTGGATTATCTTCTTAGGAACGCCATCGTATCAAAGAAGCCTCCATAGTGTCATCCAGTCCAACATTATAAAATGCTTTCTTGTAGTCATTGAAGTTTAGGTACAGTGGTCTAATATTACCTACATTTTTAACCGGATGTCAGTAATATATAATATACTAGGTGAATGTTTCATGAATCAGAGAAATTCTGTGAACACTCCAAGCAATGCAAACAATACTTAATTTCGTGCAAATATATACCTAAGCGACTATTAACGGTTTTACAGTTTTCTTGTATCTTTGTAACTTTAAAGTGCTTGTCAATTTTATCAGTTCATTTTGATTCGTTTTCCTCATATGTTTTACTTCGTTATAGGCACTGAACGTATATGTCTGCTATAAGCCTTGCAGACTACTACATGGGTTTCCTGATAAATAACTGTGGTGCATAGAATTTAATTTTAGCTACTTATAGATGAGCAAACTAGATTAACCTCTTATGCTTTGATAAAAAAATATTTGAAAGTATATTAATTAACACAATATCCTGAATTCCATAGTGTTTCTACTGCTTTGTAGTTTAAAACGATACTAATTATTTAATTTCACTACAACTTACCTAACATTCTAACAATACCTCTTCGACAATTTCCTGATGAACGAGTTTTCGATATACTGTATGATGATGACTGACCCTTTTCATGTTTAAACTTAGTCTGTGCACGAAGACCGAGGTTCGAATGACTTAATTGTATTGCCATTAACCCATACAAAACAGACATTATAACCATTGGAGTAAAAAAGAATAAAAATGTCCATAGTTGTAACACGACTGGAATACTTAGATATGCGGCCCAGGATGAATCCTGAAATGTAAAATATGGTAAACATTTATTCAGTAATTTAAAATGGTAATATTCATTATAATGGTTTTGAAGCATAGAAGCAAATAAAGTAAATTTTAAAAGGATTTCCCATTAAAAATAATAAAATAGTAACGGAATTACCAACTAAAGAAAGATCTATCGAAAATCAATGTGATCTGTTTTCTTTCCTAGTATTAGAGATCCCTGTCAGGTGACGTAGGTGAATGATCCCCATAAAACAGTTTCACTATCTTCAAATGGAGATAATGTCAAGTCAAACTGCGAAGCATTAGTTACATGCAGTCTGAAGACAGACCTATATAGAAACAAACAGTGCTTTCTTTTCAGCCTTCTTATTTTTTTGTTCTACACTGTCTTTAAACTGAGTGTAATCTTATCCTCCCTTATTATTCAAATGCTAGTGACGAAAATTTATGAATTCCATTTACTTTGTAACGACCATTATCTTATGATCATCAATCATATCCTCATGCAATAATTTTTGTTCACCTGCTTTATGAACTGAATGTAGTCATTGTTGTCACCTTCAGAGTCATATCATTCTTATGCTTTTAAGTTAATGTGGCAGCTGGCTGACTATGTTTTATTCAAGAGTATTAACTAAACCGTACGAATTCAATCTATAAACGTACTTACTAACGAACGAATTCGTCATAACATCAATTATTTCATGTAATACGAGTAAATATAATTTGAAATAAAGTTTTCTAAAAGAAATTTCCAATTTGACAAACTAGTTTTTCAATGTTTCCTAACAGATAATGTTAATGAGGATGTCGCTAACAGATTTTACTAGACCGTCAGCTTGTAAACATATTTTATCGATTGCAAGCCAATGGAGTCAGTAAAATATTAGAACAACACATGTAAGCGAACAATATTGTTTTCGATTAGATTGTCATTAGGCTTTACTCTAATATACATGAATATTTGTATGAAAATGTTAAACCAATCAAGGCAATTTGAGTGATAATCACAATGAAATGAAAAAGGCATAAGTACAAGTGGATAGTAGGAATATAGGTGAACCGATAGTAGTAGGAAAATTTATAAAATATGATTACTAAAGTAGGTCAAAGGTGGATGCATAGAATTCAAATAATCATCAAAAAACATCAAAAACATTACGTAATAAGCAACTGTCTAAAAATAAAAATAAAGAAAATATATAATGTCAATCGTTAGTTACGTCATATCCGGCCACGGAAGAGATAAGGGAGTCACGAATTTCTTCTGAACACATAAATGAGGGTTGAATATACGTATTCCTATGGCTTCTGCAATGTGTAGGAGACGGGATCGAACTCCGTTTGGAAATGATGGAGGTATACGATAGATCACCCGGAAAGATCTAGATTTATCTACAATGTGACCACTATCTACCAGGTGTGCTAAGATAGAACTGCGTATTGTTTTTGACTGACCCTTTGTAAACCATGCTGGGAGATGTTCACTCATTCATTGTGTAATTTGCCTGGAGGTACGCCCGATATAGCTATCTCCACATGAGCAGCTGAATTTGTTAATGCACAAAGAGGAGCCCAACTCAGGTAACTTATCCTTTGTTCACAATGGGATTCTTCAATATTCAGTAAAATATGTGTTGAAATATTCGTGGTGTTATCGCTAACATGAAGACAATGAAATAATTCCATTTGTTATATTTCCATATCTTCAACAGTAAAGAGAAATTTGAACTGAAAATGTGTCATCTGTAGTTCACGTCACTGACTGATTTAAACAAAACAACAAGTTTGTCATACTAATCACTAGTTGAACGATAACAAATTTTTCATGCAAAATATTTTTTTGTCAAAACTTTTATTATAACATACAAAGATCGTAGGTCATATGTATTCTGTCATAAACAATAATTTTATTTCAGTCAATTAAATTTAACTATTATATTGTTGAGTACACACCAGTGGGATGTCAATGTCTTGAATATTGGCTTAGCTTAGTTCCTAAAGTTACTGACTGAACAAAATGAGCAGATTTTAAACATTTCTGAAATGTCTTTGCTATGATGATTTTTTGAAACAGATTTTAAACCAATGAACTCATACTTAAGACCTTAGAAATAATCAAACCTATTAATCTCAATATATAATCGTTTTCCTGAAAGGATTTATGTTTTCTGGGCATAAATTCAAGTATGACCTTTGACACAAATGAATTTGTCTGGAAGATTTATCACTTCCAACCGACCAACAGTTATGTATTGATTATTTTAGTATTGTTTGTAGTATCAGCTTTTATTTTCTTGTGACTGTTCACAACAGCTTCTGATTTCAGATCAGTTAAGCACATTTATGGTGAGTTCATTCATTTCATAATTATTTGCGTTTGGTTCAGAACTGTTAGATGTACATATTGTACACCGACGAAAAATACATTGTACTCAAAGATTGACAGTATCTAAAAGAATGTCGAACATTTTTAAAACCCAACAGGAAAAATTCAACAACAACACTCTAGAAATAATTGGGACATTACGGCATAGTTGTTGATGATTAATTCGAATTAAAGTTAGCCAGGATGCAGTAATAGGATGATTTCGTTGATTAATTAATTAGTTTTTGGTCAAACAAAATGATTAGAAAGTAAGATTTGATTAGCTCAAGCAAAACATTCTCTATAAGTCCAACACATTTTAACTATATCAATCTCATTCAGTTTCTTTCTTTAAATGGGTCAGAATTCATTACAAAAGTCTACTACAAAAGTATAAATTTAGTGATTTGATATCATCTGAATAATTTAATTCTCCTTGCTAATAATTAACAGAAAACTGTTTAGTCACATAATAATATTATTTTTACTATTATTATTATTATTATTATTATTATTATTATTATTAATGAAAGCTTATTTTATAAGCATTAAACTTTAAATTGTTCTCTAATTAAGTGGTCTAGTAACTGATCAATTTAGTTTTTTAATCTTTTTTGAATATCTTAAATTATTCAAGTTTTTTGACCCTAAATTTGATCACAACCATAATTTCATTTATTGAACAAATTAAGAAGATTGATTGACTAGCAATTTTCAATATCGTTTGAATTTTGACTCGAATGAAATTTCATTTTACATGTTTGAATTGATTAACCTTGCAAAACACATGTTTTGTACACCAGTATATCCCACTGTTAAAAACAAGTGAAAATTAATCTGTTGAATATTAATATATGTACTGTTCGAGGCATATCGCATAGGCATATGTTTGTTTTGTAAGAAATGATAAAAAATGACCATGCCTAACAAAGCTATGGATATAAGGTTGATGTTTCATCACGAAAAGCGCTTGATTGAAAAACATGAATACTTTGAAGTGTATCTGATATGAATCAACCATATTTGTCGTGAAGATAGATTGAAATGAGTTCAACTCAACCAGACTACTTCTTCCGCTATGGATATGGTTTCATTAAAGTATGATCAAAGTAGGTTAACCTAATAACCCTAACCTGTTCAAGTATACCTTGTTGAACAAAAATTTTCAAAACATTTTCCTAACTACATATATTTTCCTTAAAGTACTATCGAAAACATGGAAAACAAATTATTAGGGAAAATCATATACTGAATTTAATGCTTTTCTTCGAATATCTTCTAAAAACAACTTCCACAGGTTATACGTAACAAACAGTTCATCATCCAATTATCATATCCGACAAGATTACAAACTAATTTTACTAATGAGCATGAAATAGCAAGTGAACATGGTTTTGAAAAAGTATATCACTAGTCAATATCAAATAAAATACATTATGACGCCACAGAATTGTTTACATAATTATCGGATTTCAGTATGATCAAGAGAAGTTGTTGTTTAATAAGCAACAGTCTAGATGATTCAGAGTATGAGCATACAGCAAAACATAAAAAGATATAGTTTCAGCGAAACCGATAGATTATTCTTGACATCTGCATACAATAACTTCTTTCTACAAAACTACTATAACCTGAATGAATGTTTTATATGACAAAGACTCTGTTTTGAATTAGTTATGTTCTACAGCGTAAAAATTTTAAATATAGTAGTTGCTTATAAAGGTATCTTGAAGTATTATGGAATAACAAAGTATAATATTTTTCAGATAAATATTACCACAGTGGCTATTTTGGAATTGAATTCCTATTGATAGCTGTCTAAGATGCTGTTTGTAGAATATCTTTGTGAAATTATTCGAAATGTGACAGTATTTTTTCTTTAGCTCTGTAGCATACTGTACGTTTGATAAGCTGATCAATTTGAACTTGGGACAAGAAAGTGAATTGTTACTTTTCATGATTAAAAAACCTTTTTAATGGGAATACAGCTAACTATTCATTTATCATACATTCTAAGCTTAATTATGAGTTCAAGTGCGCATATAATTATCTTTTATTATAATAACCTAATGAGTTTCTCCATACACCAAGTGACATTATTTAATATTTACACTGATAAACAGTATTAAATAACTGAAAAATTAATTTACATGTCAAACATAAACTTTCAAAATGATTGTACATCAACCCTACATAAATAATTCTACAAAAAATCAATAGCAGAATTCAAATTCCGACTTCAGTATATTGTATATGTCAAATACATATATAATAAGGAAAACATATTTTATTGACAAAATTTATTCATAACTCACATTGGATGGTGCACATACTGCGGAATCGGGTAAGGCTTCACCTGGTGTCCACAACTCATTGTTTAATAAACAATCCGATGTTCGATAAAATTGTATCAATGTAGTGTGATACTGATCAGTACATGTATTATTTAAGAATGCTTCAATAGTAGGCAAAGTAACAGCATAAAATACTGTTGACAATCCAGCAATTACTATGGCACAACAACTGCCAATAATCCAGACACAGAAAATTAATAAAAAACATGATTTCAGTGCAGTGATTTGTGCCATGAATGGAGTATGGCCACGTTTATAATGTGATTGATCTTTTAAACAATAGATTTGCATACTGTTTCTCATTTGTGAATTCATTACTTTTGATAATATTCTTTCACTGCTATGAGATGTTTTACTATTGATATTGTGTGTATATGAAGTACGATTGCATGGATGTCCAGCATCGTATTGTGAAAATCGTAAAGTTTTTCGAAATGGATGACAGATTGATAAATAACGTTCAACGCTGAATACTGTTAATATCAGTATACTCACTAATGGACATAATTCAGTTAGAAAGATTCTGAATCGACAAAACACCGTCCCCATTCTCCATGGATAAGATTCATTCAGAACGGTTTGAAGTTCGAAAGGCAGACCTGTAGAAAATTTAGATGGAAGAAATTTAATGAAAACATCTTTTAAATCATGGTTCTGACTTTCGACGAAGAAATAAAACTGTTCAAATCATATTCGTCTAACTGTTCCTATTCGTAAAGTATAACAAGTATAATTATGAACTTGTTAAAGACATACATTTGATTAGTACGAACCCTGATGAAGGGTTAGTTGTTCTTTTTGACAAAAATGAATGCTATTCAGATGAGTTATGGCAAATTAAAATTCCAGAAACTAACTGATCTGAAACATTACAGTAACTAAATAGAGAATGACACAGCTGGATTTCGGAAGAAACTTAGAGATGAGTAGATAATTTATGTCTTCATATATCTAACTTCCCTTACCCGTCTAATGAGATTTGGTTGATAACTAATTTGAAGTCAGTACTTATAATTGAGCTATTTTCATACAAATATGATCGCTCGCTTGTGTGAACCTGCAGAGCGATTCATTGTAATCAAAATGTATAATTTTTATATAAACTAATTCCTGCTGTTCTTGCACTTCTTCTTCGCTTGAATGAATGATCGAAATATAATATTCTTAATCAAATTTGGCATCTCGACTTTTAGCGTTTCATTGTTATGGACCCGCTAAGTTAAAGAATATATGGGAAACTAATGCAAGATATATGTGTCGAGGATAGGTTATCTCTGGAATAAGATAGGCCAACGACAATACACCGAAAAGTAGGTTGCTAGTTAAGTTTATATTACAAACACAGCCAAAAAACAGAATAGAAATTTCAAACAGCTGGTAAAAATACAGCTGTTTATGCGCTCATTGTTTACAAATGACATATTCAGGAGAATGATAGTACTTAGGCTCTTTAAAACTACGCAGTAAGCATTCAGTGCAAGAAAACTACACCTGATGTTTTCTATACATCTAATGGTAGCACTGGAACTGAAAGATAAATGACTTTTTTTATTTTCGATTAGAGTTATGGAGATTAGTGTTTTTACACATTTGAAATCATCAATCAATCATTGTTAAACCATCATTAGAAACCTGGGAGTACTGGACGGCCGTTTCGTCCTGTTATGGGACTCATCAAACTTATCCAACCCAATGTTATTGTGAAAAAATGTTTTATGAGATCACATTTTTGTGCTTGTGAAAACCTTTCGGCCAGATAACGTCAAGGCGTAGTTAAAACAGTAAACTGTCTAATAGTCGCCTATTTAGAACGAACTGGTCATAGTGCCCACACATATCTCTCACTTCTATTAATTTATACCTTTAGTAATTTGTTGAAATCGGTGAAACTTATAAGCCCTTCAAATTAAAGAGACAATACATATCCGGGTAAAAATCGAATGCTTTATACACAAAAGAAGTATGTTCTACCTTTTCTCTTAACATGGCCAACCTCCAGTATTTCAGTATTTATCCTCATAATTAAAGTACATATCTAAAACAATTAGTCCTTTTTCTAAATTTTGATAGAACAGTGAGAAGACGTACTTGTTCTGAAAAATGTGATAAATTTTTTTATAACCTTGAATTTACCCGATAGTCTTTCAGCCTAGGGTTATGTGACAATTTCCTACCTTTTCTTATCCTTTCTATATTACGTTAATTTTCTCTCTCTCCTTTATTTACAATTATCACCTTATGTCTATTTGAACTTTTATTGAAATTGACCTTTTATTAATCTTCACATAAAATGCCTTAACAAGTAAATATGTGTGACCAGATTTTTCGAATTGTATAGCGCAAATGCATCACATTTTTGTCAGATAAATTATATCTTCTCACTGTTTTATTAAAGTACATATCGTCTATCGCGAAGTATTTTTAGTCGGTTGTATTTATTTTATTTCAATGTTATTATTATTATTATTATTGTGATCGTGGTTATTAGTCTTGTAAACTCATGAAGAATTTAATTAACACTCAGTTGGTTCTATTATTTCGTATTGAAGTCATATCGTCTTCCAGCAGATATTTGATCTAATGTGTTATTTATTACATTGTCATTTTTCTCAATCCATGTTATGTCTATTTATTTTGATTATTTATCTCACAGTTTCAGATGATCGTTAAACTTCAGTTTTTTTTTCATCATAGTATAAATTCAAAGTATTTACAAATCATAATTAATATAGTGGTACACTTTAATAGCTGATGTTAGAAGTTTTGTGAGAATTCCATCCACTGCTACGAATCAAATTCATCTCATCACTTAATAGACAGTATTATCAAAAACAAACATTTGACGACTGTCAACTAGAAGTGTCCAAAGTCATTGAAAAAAAATTTACCGTGGACACCTAGTCTACGAATAATCAATCTAACACTTTGGACAGTAGTAGTCTCAGACACTACAGTAATTAAGTCATTTCCAATATTTTATCAAATTTTACATCGCAATTCATGATAAATATTATAAATATTTTTCAGTAAATATTAGTAAAATCATTCGATGAAGGAATTTAAGTATTTGTTTCATAAAATCCAAGCTGCTCATGGATATTTACAAATTTTTTTATGATTGATCATCTATTAACAGTGAAGAACATTGTTTTGACACTTTTAAACGTCTACTTCAGCCTGCCCGTAGTCTTTGATCAATATCAAATTGTGTCTAGTAACGATCATTTCGTTTGGCTTATTATTAAAGACTGAGCTCTGTATTAAAACTACGGATCTATTCTACCAAGCTTTGTTGATATCTTAGAGAAGAATGATGGTGATGCCAACTAGAAACAGCACAAAAAAGCTTACTTACTAACTAATAGGTACTTTTAAACAATAAAAATGAAATGTTGCAGACCGAAAATCAGTTGACTTGAATAATTCCCCGTCACAATAGACGTTCATAGTTGCACTGGTAATCAGTGAAGTATTTTTGTTTTTATTGCAAATTCTATGATACAATTTGAATTCCTGACTTGAAATGTTACTTATTTCATAATTTAATCAACCCACCTGATATTTTCTAGAAGGAAAAACATGATAAACTTATTGCTAAGTTTGTTTTTTTATGAGGAGATATGTAACGAATAGACAAGATTTTAACCAATCTTATAGATTATTATAGCGGATATTTTAAAAAAGTATTAGGAATTTTGCAATACAAAATTTGTCACTTTCAGTTATTCTTGATGGCGTACAAAGATAAATTGTAATTTAACTCTTTGAGTTTTGATTTACTTATATTCAAACAATAATTAAATCTTTATTGGTTGAACGTTCACATGAACAACTAACACTAATTCACTCATTGTTTGGGATTAAATGAAACAAGTTTCAATGTTGCTAACTTATCCATGTGTTGTATTTTACTAATAATTAAATAGGCAGACTGTTTTAATAACTAGAAGAGATAAAAGCAGGAAATTTACGTTAATGAACGAGAGATAATTGCAAACAGAATCTCAAGGTCGGTGTTCAGTGTTACTTTTTCAAGTCTACTTTTCCATATATATTAGAACAGAATTACTTATAATATATTGCGAACTGTGAAAGAAAATGTGTTTGTCAAACACAACATAAATGATAGACATTATTCTATGATAAATGATATCTCCGCTACACAACAAAAAAATGTAAACGTAATTTATACGACATTAAACTAATACTTTAACAAAACAACCCTTTGAAAATGACCCATTTTAAAACTATGTTGATGAAACAGTGATAATCAAGAAAACAGGTTAAATTAATACAGTATTTATCACATAGTGACGCTAACTATAAACATACTTGATGCAATTACTTATTTATCAAACAAAATTCCTATGATAAACGTTGTACAAATAATCAAATATCTAGTCACAAACTAGTAAGTTAGTTTATATATTTCATTATATCATTCTCCTCGAATATTTATAAATATAGACCTTTCAGTACGCGAAAATGCTCAATAAAATAATGTCAGCGATTTTCACTTTAAATTTCATTAAAGTTGTTATCACCTTTGATATTATTTTCAGAGTATAAACATATCAGTATGAATATTATTCTATTAGTATGTTAGGTAAGAGGCTTGGTGACATTTTCAGTTAGTTGGGACATTCATACGTCTATGGAAATTGACACTTTCACATAGACAACGAAACTAAACCCTTTCCATATGTATCTAAAAGCCTTTAAAAAAAATGACTCAGCAATATCAGTTCTAAATATTAGACTATGTCTGTAGAATACAATGAATGTTGACTTTTATCTAGTACTATCTGAGTGGAAATCAGATTTTATTTTTTCCATCCCTTTATATTTGAGTTTTTATGACTATGAATTTTTGTCAGAAATTATTCGTGACTTTTACGCATAAATGTTCCACGTTCCATTCCGCTAATCCGTTTACATCAAAAATAATAAATCAGAAGTTAAAAAACATACTTGTAGTATAAAATTCGTTTTGTTTCCCCATTCTTATTCTATTATTCTTTGGTTTTTCCGTAACATAAGTGAATTAAGAAAATAAGTTAAAAAAAGCATATTGTGTGTTATTAACAATCTGTTCGCTCGAGTGATTTGCATGCAATTTTTTTTCACCGTATAGATCAATAGCTTTTGTTTGTGAAAAAAATTGAGCAGTATGAGAAGAGACTCAGAGATAAATCTTGTATAATATACGCCAGGATTTTGAAAAAATCCCTATAAAAAAACGACTCATTTTACATTTCATTTCAGCAGATAATATATAGCAAATAATCCAAAGATTCACGCTGATAAGGGCGCTAGCAAAAGGGCTAATGAAAAAGTTCACAGATAAAAAAGGTTCATACTAATAAGAGCTACCGTCAAATGGAGCATATTATTAGGAGCGACTGACAAATGGGACTATTTTAGTAAAACTGAGCATCGATGTAAGATATGTTCGATTTACCCTGACCTTTTCTCTACGAACAATCAAAACGCATTGGTCATAGATCAATCAGCCAACCGCACATTAGCAAAATGGCTAATTCAAATTCTCAAGCCGTTACATAAAGAAATTGTTAATCATTGTTTCAAGGGCTCCTTTGAATTCGTTCATAATATAGAGCTTAGTGGTCAAGAGGAAATTCGTGATACCGTTGGATGTATTGTCTTTATTGACTGACATTCCGCTATTAGAAATTGGATTTTATTTGCAGTGAACTAATAGAGAGGTAAATAGAAACATTTATTCCCGTATATGCAATAAAACACCTGGTTCGTAGAGGTACAATGAATGTGCACTTTGGATTCAATAATGAATGCTACCGATAGTTATGAGGTTATCACTGGGACTTCTTCTGGAAGAATTCTTCCTCTAAGAAGAGGACGAATAATTAAACTTAAGAGAAGATTAGCAGCAACGGAATAGTTCAAATATTTTTTAATGAAGATATTCTTTCAGGAAGTTTGGAGAGTCCTATGATGATATGTTTACTATTTCGAGCATTAAACTGAATATAAACCTCATCCAGAAAAAACGATTAGTCGTAATTTTGGAATTCGGTTCACATCATTCACAATGATCACGTCAATGAGAATCTACTTTAACCGAATTCTACTGAAAAGCGGGTATTATATAATGATTCACGTGATAAATCGTGTCTTCAAAATTTTACTTCGGATAAATTACTGCGCACGGATGACATAAATACCAATACTAGCTTTGGCAAAAAGTGCCTAAACAAGGGTTATTCTCGGTCGAATCTAACGTTAAAAACATTTACAAATAACTAGCCTCCTTCATACGTCTTAAACTAGTGTAAAGTGAATGTGAATAAAGTAATAAAAGACAGATATGTTACTTATTTCAAAAATTAAAACTAAGTTACGGTTAACTCATTCACTGAATCGAATTCAAACAATTTCGAATATTGATTGATTTACTGTGGATCGCAACCACTAGATAAGTAACGTTCAAAGTTCAAATGGTTCACAGGCATGTTGAGAGTATTTCAATGGTCGGATTGACTTCAAAATGACATAAGTTATCTCTAGAATTCTGTCAAACCTTAGCCATATATATATATATATATATATATATATATATATATATATATATTTCAGCAAACTGAATATCTGTGAGCAGAAAACCTTTGTACAGCCCCTAAATTTAGGCTAAATTCTTACTTAATCACCTTTACGCTTCTTGAAATATTTTTCAAACTTTTCATTTTTACCCAACTTTAATTTTCATTCTTTTGTAATCTGTTTGATTAACTTACTCGTTTCAATGAAATAGCACTGTTTGTTATCCTCATAAAAAGTATTAAAGTCTGCTATTCACTGATTGATATTTAGGTATGATTTAAAAATTCAGATAATAATTAACAAGGAGCTAATTGAATAGATATATTTATTCACTCAATTTGTATTCATCCATTCTCAAAATGGAATATTCAATTTTTACATCATTATCTATAGACAGGAAACAGAATTAATCGGTTATCCGGCCTGTATAGTTTTATTTGAGTGATATGTGAAGTTCCTGAAAAGGTGGCTTATATTGATTTTACACATTATAATATTTGTCCACCTTATATTTAAACCACGAATTGAAAAAAATATTCACTGAAAAAATTATAGCTATTGATGTAAAGTATATCACGATATTATATAATAAGACGGTTTACAAGTACATTCATTACCAGTTCACTTGCATAATAACATACTTTTCATGCAAGACAGTGTTCCTTTCACTCAACACATGCTTGTGAGAAGGATCATCCACCTGAGCTACAAGTTTTCTCCACCATCTCACAACTACTATTAAAATGAAAAAAACTACAGCTTTTATCATAATTAAAAAAAAAATAGAAATTTGAAATCAGAAGTAAATAGAAAGCGTTAATGCTTATAAGTTACATGATGGCTTTTTTTTATACTCTTCAGTCAGTCAGTCAGTCATTTTTCTCTGTTCGTTTTCATAGTTGCTTTGTTGCTAAGACAAGATTGATATTTTGAAGTTGAATTCAGCAAATAATCGACAATTATTCAAATAGAAATTGTTGAGACTTATTCATCAGAAAACTGACTCTCGTTTATTTCTTTTCATTATTTCAATCCATAATAAATAGGAGGAATTTTAATCAATATTTATTCAAATAGGCTAAGAAAGAGTTATTTACTCTATAATGAAAATCAAGAACATTTTGCAACGAATAATGTACACGAAAATACACTATAATATTGTCGGATCCTTTATTTCAGAAATTATATTAACAGTTACAGCGAAATGAGATCAAACATATAGATATCTATAATAATAGCGTCAAATGCGAGGGAACGTTTTGCTACATTTAACTTTTTCGTATGTGAATAATGACAGATATTAATCCCTGTAACCAGCCGTATACCCAAAGAACTGGCTTATATGAATTCTTAACAGCTTGTTTATATAAAAAGTAAGTAAAAAACGACACAGAGTGCAATAAACAACACATAAATGCTTTGCATGTTTTAACTTGATGAAAAAAGATGATTTTAATTTGCAGCATAAATCATGAGCTAACGCAATCAGTCAGTCAGTCAGCAACAACGTGGAACTTCGTACACACGTACATCAGTTCAATTCGCCATACTACATTCACACAGACATGTAATTGTCGACTCGAATCCCATTGTGGTAGAGGTAGTGGTCGAACGAGCAGTAATCGGAAAGATTTAGGTTTAAAGATGTTATTCAAGGAGTATAATCCATTGAAATAAATTTACGAAGAGGACGATAAAGGCGATGAGGAGTTCAGATTAGAATTTCGGGAGAACAGAAAGGATGGATGCATCTGCGCGATGGCAAACGATTTTGAACCATGTCATTCAAAGTCTCTAATCATCGGTTACTCTTGTCCCGCGGACGCCAACCAACACGGCTCAGTCCACTTGTCAGTGACTTCTTGGGTTTATGCCATGAGCTAACTCAGACAAAACCAGGAGACTTTTATATTTCTGATTTAGAATCAAATATTTTATATTTTTCCTCTATATCACCCGTTAATTTAGATGATTCTTTTCAATGTGTGTGTCACTCTCCGTAAGTTCCTCAAACAAGGACTTCATTTCGAACTGTTCAGGGGGAGGGGTCATAAGCGAACATTGGTGATGAATTCTGCAATCAGATGAAACCGATTTTCAAGGTGTTCTTGTTTTCGATTACTGTATGGCTAAAATAGTCTTGTTGTGAACCCTAGCTTGAAAAAGTCAAATGAACCAGTGCTAGTTCTGACTGAGGTTTATAAGACCTTCCTTCTAGTTTCTAACTGATAATTTCATAAGAGTTGAAAGTTGAGCGGATAGAATACCATTAAGATGAGAATAACTCCAATGTTTTGCTTCAGAGTTCTATACATGGTTCTTCAAGTAAATGCTTAATACGATAGAAGGACATACACTGAATTGTTCATAGCCTAGGGCTAACTAACTATAGACACAAATTTTTCCAAATACTATAAATTGAAAACTCACTTAACTCAGAATAACTCACACTCATACATGTTATCAAATTAAATATCTGAACAAAATTGAACAGCTGTTTAATGTTTTGTGACCTTATTTATGTTTGTTAATTTTCATTTTTTTTAACTATTTTCTATGACGGACGTTGGACAATATTCCTATGGCAGATTTTTAGAGATGTTTCCTTTTTATTCAACTATGTTTTTACAAATTTTACATTAGCTTTTAATGACCGTAATGATCTGAATGTGAAATTTTTTTTGGAACGTGATGAAATGAACATTTCAACCAGGTTGTTATTACTTAAGACAAGTTACACGTAGAACTAAAATATTCTTAATAATCGATAAATTATATTAAACGGCTGTTAATCCTATCAACCAACCTGTGGATATTTTTAATAAATCAAAAGAATTACGAAATTACGGACTGTTGTTGCCTGCATACCAATTTTTAAAACATCTGCATGATATAAATCTCTTGGAATAATTATAATTACGTTTTTGGATTACATGTTGTAAATGCATCGTTTTAAATTCTAGAAGGTTATAGAAGACCGTCTAGAATGCCTAACAAGTTTATTAATCACATATAAGCACCTTTAAATGAAGTATAATATATATGAAGTCTAGATTAGATCAGGTTGCTTGGTGCAGAAGAAATCAAAATGTCAGAAAATGTATGTCAATATTTAAGATGCAGTTAACCTTATAAGTATAAGCTTTCTTATATACATAATGTAATCTATCGATAAGGAAAACTATTTTTACAAACTGGTGTTACATGTATCATTGATGTAAACTACAAAACTAAAAATAGCATTATTCCCTTCAGAAGTGATTGGTCGCGAAATATTTGTAAATTCAGCCGATGATATCAGTAAAATGTTTATCCATTAGCCATATTGTATGGTTATCTGATTCACGGTTTAAAAGAAAGGGAAGAACACACGCTTCGAATTTTCCAGGAAGAATAATAACTATTCCTTCAATATATAAATCATCATTATCCTGTTATAGCTTTCTTGAATACTGCATGTTTTGTGCGCCGAACTTTTTGAGATATTTTCATGAAGATACTTACTTTTATGTAATGTCTTTTCATTACAAATATACGCTATTATACAAGCACTCTGCAATTTTTTATTTTCCCCGGTCATACATCTGAACTGTTAAGTTATTTCAACGGTCCGAAGAATCATTCGTCAGTTAATATTTCGATTGTTATACAAAGAAAAATATCATATCCATAGTAAACGAAGATATCATCTTCAATTAGAGTAATGGATATTAATGTTTCCACACATTTGAAATCATGAATAAATCATTGTTAGACGACCATTAGAAACCTGGAAGCACTGGACAGCCGTTTAGTCTTGGTATGGGACTAGATCAGCAGTGCGCCTCCACGACTCCTGCATCTCTCTGGATTCGAACCCAGGACCTTCGTTATTGTGCGCAATCGCCTAACCTCTGGACCACTGGGCCGGAATCAAAAGGTCTTAATGGCTACTTGTGATTGATCTAGGGATTTGAGTCCTGTACCAGGACAAAACGTCCATCTAGTGCTTCTAGCTTTCTAATGATGGTCTAACAATGATTTACTGATGACTTCAAATGTGTAGAAGACATAATTATATAGTAATTCCACAAACAATTAGTATTGCATTCAATAGACAATGCAACAGTAATCAACGCAAAACTGTATTAGCTTTAAAAAAAGTAAATTATCATTTCCATAACTGAACTTATTCAATTACCAGACAGGCTGTCAATTATAATTACATCAATTTAATTTATTATTATTATTATTCAGTGCATATCTATTAATAGACACAAACATTCACTGAAAATAACTAAATTCGTTAAAAGTGTTTCATTTAATTAAGTAGACAAAAACTGTCGAGAATTCCAAACAAAAACATTACTATGACAATGATTATTTCTATAATATCTATCATGCGTTTTATTTTGTCCTCATTGACAAACGGATGAACAAATTCGTAATCTATAAACAATTGTCTGGCAAACTTGTTTCACATGGCATAGTTCCATGTCTTTTCCGAATTGTAAAATACACTCAGTAACCAAGTCTCAGTTCATTTTAGTTTTAGTTGTCTATCTGCTGTTTGCTGGAATAGATGACCGTCAAAAGAATACTATCAGACACTGACTTTTCAGAAAATAATCATAATATCACCAGATCTAATCAGCATGAACAGCATAAACACTAAAAAAGAACAGCTATTATTCGAAAGAAAACATTGCTAAAATATCTTTTACCCTATATTGATTCATAGAAAGTACAGTTTTTGGAGCTTAAAGGTAATCCTAAGTAGATCGAAATGTTATCAATCGTTTAAAAATAATGAATATAAGGTCTGCTGTTATAATCGTATATTCAGTTAACTGAATATATCATACAGACTGGAAGACAGGGTATATTGTAAACTTTCTAATTCTGTCCATGCCACAAGTGTAGGTACATATGCAACAAAAGTCTATACAAATGTTTAATTATGTATAAGTTAAATAAGAGTTTAATAAAGAAGAAACATACATTAATATTCATAAGGAAATATTAGACCAATCAAGGGAATTTCGGAGTCAGTGATCTCAGTTAGGTAGATGAGATCATCACGCATAACAGGTAAACGAACAAGTAGACAGTCTTATTCAAAAAATGATCGTTCGTCTATATGTGTCATTCTAAGTTTAAAAATGAGTCTTTAATAATTTAGAGAATAAATATGTCACTGACAAATCTCATTTACTGAATAGAAAGTCATTAAGCAATTTAATTGATATATATATATATATATATATATATATATATATATATATATATAATGCAGGTTATATGATTATTAAATATTCAGTTTAACGTCTGTGGAGTTGATACATTGCTGAAAAGCTTCAAAGATCTCAGTTTTTCCTATTCAGTTCATAATGAATAAAGAAAGAAAGCCTGATTTTCATCCAAATTTAAGCAGAATACAAGTAAACTGTCAGTACAAGAGAAGTTTTTAGTGAATGTCATGGGAAAGCACTTCACTGTCGTTTTTCATTTTGACGTTGTACCTGGGGACTAATCACAATGAAGTAGGAATAAGCATCTTCACCTCAAGGCTTCAACTATTCAAAGTACTTAATAGAGGTTTACTTACAGAAAGCCATGAACAATGAAAAGTTTTCTACTACAGAAATATCACACCATTCTTGATATGGACGTGTCATTTGTAGTATGGTCAGTTATGATGAAATATAAATTAGAATATAGCAAAAGTCACACCTGCAATCACTTCTATAATCGAAATTATAGAAAAATATGTACAATTTAGTGATTAGATAAATGAAAACACGACCTTTTTCACTGGCTACGATACTTTTAATGAAGTCACAAAATGGAGTTTATCATCGCTGAAAATAAACTTATCGGTAAGAGGTGTAAACGAAATTGTGCAAAAACATTAAATTAAATTTTCCATTAATATCTATTTTCTGGAAATAAACAGTAATAATTGAGTCAGATTTCATAAGCTAGTGCTCCTTGCCAATCTCTATCTAGTACATTGAAAACATTCGAAAAACTGGTAGACATTGAGTTAGGTTGATGATATTGTTTCAATTTCATTGACAAAATAAGACACCACATAAAATTCAGAAGCAACGATTTCGTTTTATCTGCTATTTAAACACCTGACAAAAGATTCCCCTATGTTGTTGAATAAACATCATCATCAGTTTGCGTTCAGTTTTGACTCTTTTTATATTTTTTTTTAACGTTTTATTTTACTGTGTCAAAATAAAACCCTTTCCACTAATCTGGTACACCTTCAACCTTTCATTTAATAATCATCATCATCTTCAAAATAAATTTTGATTGATGAATGAATTTACTTTTTTGAATAGAAATTTTGTTGTTTGAGGACAGAAAAGCAGTTAAAATTAAATATCATCCATACATCAGTTGTGTTCTTCAAAAAAAAATTCAGGAAGTTTTCTTGACAAATCTGCTAAAATTAAATATAATTAAATGGAATTTAGGTCAAACATTTTTCTTGATCAAAATCGAAAGGAATTATGGCAGTAAACGACGAGTGAATGATGATGAATAAATCATGACAGTCAAATAAAGACAATTTTATCATGATTTATTATTGAATAGAGGATTTTCCTGTTAAACTAGCTGAATTTTTGAAAATAATCAGTTCAATAAATTTACAGCTCATATTGACGATGAGATTACAGTTTATGCAATGTGTAAGCAAGTTCGACGAATTTACTTTGATTCACTTGTTTTATTTTATTTTTTTTTTTTTGAGTGCTTTTGATCATTAATTGTTGCACTGTTTTTCACGAAAAGAAATGTGACAAAGGAAAACCACTAATAATGAAGTGAATGTACTAACTAATAAGGTGAAGTTTTGCTAGTATTCAACATTGTATACACAACAGCACTTGCTTGCGATGTACCTAAACCATAAGTTATCTACTTACTTACTTACTTACTTAATTACTTACTTACGCCTGCTACCCCCAATGGAGCATAGGCCGCCCACCAGTTTTCTCCAACCAACTCTGTCCTGGGCTTCCCTCTCCAGTTCTGTCCAGTGTTTGTTCATTTCTCTCATATCTTTCTCTATTTCTCGGCGTAATGTGTTCCGTGGCCTTCCTCTTTTCCTTTTGCCTTCAGGGTTCCAAGTGAGGGCTTTTCTCGTGACGCAGTTAGGTGCTTTTCGTAGTGTGTGTCCTATCCACTTCCATCGCTTCTTCCTGATTTCCTTCTCCAATGGAATCTGGTTTGTTCTCTCCCATAGTAAGTTGTTGCTGATGGTGTCTGGCCAACGAATACGAAGTATTTTGCGTAGACAACTGTTAATAAACACTTGTATCTTCTGGATGATGGCTTTCATAATTCTCCAAGTTTCCAATCCGTACACTATAACTATCTTGACATTTGTATTGAAAATCCTGATTTTGGTTTTGGTTGAAAGTTGTTTGGAGTTCCATATATTTTTCAATTGAAGAAATGCAGCCCTTGCTTTGCCAATCCGCGCCCTCACATCTGCATCGGATCCACCTTGGTTATCGATGATGCTGTCCAGATATGTAAAGGTGTTAACGTCCTCCAAGGCATCTCCATGAAGAGTGATTTGGTTGTTGCATGTTGTGTTGCATCTCAGAATTTCGCTTTTTCCTTTACGTATGTTGAGACCTGCTACTGCACAGGCGGCTGCTACACTGGTCGTCTTCTCTTGCATACTAACTACTATTTTAAATTCTATTGTTTACAGGTGAGAACATAGTTTGTCGCCAGACATTATTTTCAAATTCAAGTCAAGGTTTCGAATTTTCTATTCCATTTGAATGACAGTAATTGTAACTGTGGTAAAAGAATCGTTTGGTCCGTATCTTAACACATACTTCCATCGAATATGATTTAAAAAATCAATTAGGGTAACAACTATTCATTGGCATTTGAATGTTATTTTTACATTTCAGATAGTTTTAGCGTGTTACTTTCAAGAGATTTGATACGAATAAATTAGTTAAATACAGTTGAAAAAATCATTATGATACAGCATTTTGATAAAAAAATTAAACATTCCGCATAACATTTAACAGTTCTATACAATATGAAGCATAGTTCATTGTAAATGTTGTCACTCATTGTTTAGGGCATAGTATTTATTATTATTATTTTCTAAATCCCTACCAGTTATTAAAATATCGAAAATATTGAAAAAATTTAAAATCATTTGTAGAATACAGTCACATTTAAAATTTTTATGATCATGCATTCGTATCTAAAATTAGTATGACTTGTCCTTTGCACATAAATTTCAGTTACTTAATATCACAATGTGAAGACAGTTCTACTGTATGGAGCGGAAACCTGGAGAACTACAAAAGGCATCATCCAGAAGATACAAGTGTTTATTAACAGCTGTCTACGCAAAATACTTCGGATTCGTTGGCCAGACACCATCAGCAACAACTTACTATGGGAGAGAACAAACCAGATTCCATTGGAGGAGGAAATCAGGAAGAAGCGATGGAAGTAGATAGGACACACACTACGAAAAGCACCTAACTGCGTCACAAGACAAGCCCTCACTTGGAACCCTCAAGGCAAAAGGAAAAGAGGAAGGCCACGGAACACATTACGCCGAGAAATAGAGAAAGATATGAGAGTAATGAACAAACACTGGACAGAACTGGAGAGGGAAGCCCAGGACAGAGTTGGTTGGAGAAAACTGGTGGGCGGCCTATGCTCCATTGGGGATAACAGGCGTAAGTAAGTAAGTAAGTAATATCACAAAGATCAGAACTTATCGGCGTTTAGATGAAGACACAAAGATACTCTGTTTGGACACCGGTAAACATATTGTCACAGTAAAAAAAGGAAGTTGTTCCACACAGAAGAAAATGAAACCAGTTATCCATAAAAAATCTTTTGAAAATGTTGTTTACATTGAAAGTTTATTCTACCCTAATTCTTGTGAATTACCGCTATTTTCAATTTTACCACTACTTTTCATACAAATTCCTTTGATCAAGTACATATTTCAACTATAAACAGTACAATGTATTTCATACCCATAGAAAAAATTTCAATTTCCATATTCATAAAATGGATAAATTGGCTCTTCGAGATCAACTAATGAACATTCACAATCTGTGCTTAAGAATCATCAAAACATTACATTCGAAAAGTTGGTTGGTTAACGAAAAAGGGATAGTTATGCTGAAGTTTAAAATAGAAATAAATGAATTCCTTGTCCAACATAACTGCAATGGATTCTAAAGCACATAGAATAGAATAACTGTGAGAAGCCCTAAATTAGGGCAAAACAATGCCCAGTAACCAAATCGTAGTTCAATAGTTCTCCTGTTTGTAATGAATCTCATCTTCAAAAAACACATAAATATAATACTGACAGATCAAATATCTCTAATTATTGAAATGATTTTTTTTTTAATTTTAAACATAGAAAAACCAGAGATAACTTACCAAAAACTAACAATAATAAATCACTGACAGATAATGTAAACAAATAACAATTCGTTCTTGTATGCATAAATGAATTACGAGCAATGACGATACATGTAGCTAAATTGCCAAGTAAGCCAGTACAAAAAATAGTGGTATAAACAATTCCAATTAAAATTTGACGTGTTAATGACATACGTTGCGGTCCTAATTCATGTTCTATCCAAATAAATTTCAAGTCATTGATTAATTCATTACAGTTTTTAGTATTTACTACATTCATTTTTTCGTATGAATTTCAACAATGTTACCAATGGATCATAGAACTTCCTAAATAATTAAATAAAAGTGTTTTTGTTTTTTTTTCTGTCTAATTATTTTTACAAACAAAATCCAATACACTGCCCGAAACAAACAAAAAAAAGGATCAGAAAATGTTCATTCCTACGCATTTATTTCCTTGAAAACTATTCGTTCGTAAAACAGAACCAATTATTGCAAAGTGAGACTGCATAACAAGAAATATGTCATTTGTGTTTGTTTTTTTTTTGGAAAAAGAAACACTATCTTAATACTTATGTGAATTGATTGACATTGAGCAAAAAATAGACATTGTTTTTTTGTGAATAAGCTTACATTTCTAAGAAACTTAACTGTGACTACCTCATCAGCTGTCGGTTGATTTTACATGCCCCCAAGTGTGGTAAGCTACTCGCTACAGCAAAAAACAAAAAATTGTTACAAACTTGTAGTGTTTGTTACAGTCATCATTAAAGAGAAATTTAAAACCTTCTATGAGGAGACATTTTTTTTTATCTGTTTTGAGAAATATCTGTTAAAAACTTAACTTCTATTCCTGTTAGTTGCTTAGACACGGCTGCTGAAGAAAGGCTTCATATAACCATACGTTTTGAGGAATCAAGGCTTTAGGTGGATATAACAGAAACTTGTCTCTAGTCATGTGACTGAAGCAGTCAATTCAGATACACCAGTATAATGAAGGATAGATGCTCAACATAATAAAATAACTATTTTGTCCTGTTGGTTTGAATAAAATTTCTCATAGCCTCAAGTATACAGAAGAAATTAGGTAATAAAAGATATTTGTGGAAATTTTTGGCTATTGAAATTTCATCAGTTCCGTATGACTAACGGCTCAGCGCTTCTTCAGGGGAAATAATCAAGTCATAGAGTACTACATTTCAGTTTTGGTGTCAGTTGTTTATTATATCATAAGAGTATCTTTAAATTCTAAAAATATAAAATATCACATACATAAGACATGGTGTAACACTTCACTAGATCAGAGCTCCTTCGACAATGATGTATGATTGGTTGCCTGTAATAAGAATGATTAAAGAAGCTATTTCAATAAAAACTATCTTCTATTTATGGTCAGTTTGCTAGCAGAGAAAAAGGTTATTATTTGTAAATTTTTCCAAAACATTGGAAAAATGAGCACTGAGGATAATTTTAAGTTTGATGGTTTCAAAAAACGTAAATGATTAAGAAAAGCATTCACTCTTTCATGTCATAGAAATGTGAAATGAAATTGAATTCTGTAGTTATTGTTCTGCAATGTAGATTTTGAGTATCAGCGGATATTATTTCTCCTTTGAACGAATTGTGTAAACAAAAACATATGCACAGAAATACCGAAGACAAGCTAACACATTTTATCTTATCATTGTGCCCTTACCAGTCCAATTTTCTCAGCCGAACAGAGTAAATGTACTATCCTTCATAGCATGCTTGGGAACGTTGCTGTATGCATGTAATTTAAAAACATATTGGGCTCCAATAAATTTCAACTTATCGATTTGATATCTTGACTTAAGATAGCCTGTAAAGCTAAACAGAAATAAGATTTTAAAGTTTGTGCATAGTCATATTACTAGAAACCAAGTAATTCAGACCGATGATCTTCATCGAAGAGAAATGTTTACTCTTCCTACCTCAACCATAGATTTGAAGGAATTATGTCGACCATTTAGATGTATCTGAAAATCTCTATTGATTCACCGGCCTTATTGTCCGAAGTGATGGCTGTGTTAACTTCTCTAAGTGTAATAACGTAAATACAAAGCTATAAATTCATAAAATTTCGATGCAGTTTCATATATCTCTTGGTAAAATCAGTGAAATGATTTTTATACTATAAAAAAAAAATCAATTTTTCTAAACAATAAAGGATTTTTACTCGTTTTTAGTAATGCACCATGAAAAAAGTATTTATTTTAGCTAAGCTTACACCATAGTGCTAGGCATAGAGATTAAGTTTTAATGGTTAAGTTAAGCGCTTCTCAAACAAAAATACTAAGTGGTTGGTACATTGGAAAAATTTTTTTAAAAAGAATTTCCTATTCGATGAACAGTTTATAACTTTTAACAACTATGCTTTGATAAGCTGTACATTCGAATTCAGAACCATCATATATAATTCTGTAAGCCATTCACTTCTTGGGCATATAAAGTATTAAGGTTACCTAAGGCCAGCAATATAGTTTCACAAAACTACATTTTTTTTAGTATAAATATCATTGATATCATGGATTGTATTTTGATTTTGATAAAAATGTAATCATTTATCTCCATCATTCTACTCCGAAAACAATAAAATTATGTTTCATTGAAAACTAACAATTTTTCATTGACAAGTCATTTGTAAATACAAGTCAAAGTATTGTAGAAAGTTTTCTCTTCAAACTTTTGAACTAATATGTCGAAAGACAAAGAATCAGTGAATAAATTGTTATTCTTTTTCATTTGGAATAATCGTCTAATCTCATTTACAATCAATTCTAGTCGTTAAATGTTATCAAGTTCAGGTCATCTTATTAGGATTAGTAAAATTCAACTTTATTCGCGTAATTAAGAATAAACTAATGTAAAATGTTTCAAGACAATAAATTAACTTTTGGTCTACACTGTTTTAGTTTAAATCACATTCCTTAAATAACCTAATATAAACTGACTAACGGTTGGTAGTCATATTTGGTGGTATCGATGAAGGAATCTGGATGACTCATATCCAAGTTGGCATGAATGGTTTGATTTTAGATTACATGTGGAGGTCAAAGTTTTCTAAACTTCAGAATAAAATTAGCCAAATTTGTCGAATATTTGATGAAGCATAATCGATTTTCATTTTCGAATAAGTATAGGCCAGTGTGGTTTTAAAATTGTTTAGCTAGTTATTTAACTGACAATGTTTATTGACGGAATACTTTCATCGAAACGCCGTATTTATATGCTCATTTTCAATAGATCACTCACAAAATACTTATCTCAGCCAAATTAGTGAACATGTCTCTTTCAAATACTGTAGGTTGCGTTTGAGACTAATACAATTAATCGTACTTAAATTTCCAAAACACTAACTAGTAATTCTTTCGCAGGATGGTTTTAAGGCGTTCTTGACTTTTATAAATCGATCACTCATAAAATTACCTTCCATTGTTCTTAAAGCTATTTTGCTAAGACCTATCCGGACAATTTACTTGTAAACTCTTGGCAGTTATTTATAAGAAATTAATATTCAGAAAATAAACGATCTTTCTAATCATCTGCTAATCTTGGCCAACTAGTCTAAGATGTTTTGATTGCTGGAAGGTTTCAAAAAGAGTTTCATGTAACCAGATTAAATCTGGGTTATTAATATTTCGCATATTAATGCATTCAAAATAGGTGTTTATTACTCATTTTAGGTTACTTCCTTTTTTATACAAGGATAATAATTAGTAATTAAACCTAAATTTCATCACCTGTTTCATGTTTCATTTTCAAGAGGAAAGTAAACTAATAGCTGTTTGAAAATGCTTCATATTTCAGTCAGTCATAATGAACGTATGGTAAAAACGACAATAGGTCAATCTTCAAGACGATTACATTTTGCTCGTTCTCTTTGTATTTCTCTAGAACATCCATTAGGGTATCCTGTTCTCGTCTACAGAAGTCCAGAAAAACAATTTAGTAAAATATTCACAAGTTTTGTCCGAAGCTGTACATTCGATAAAGTGTCAAACGATTACGTATCTTGTTCGTCTGTTAATCACTTTGAGAGATGATTTCACTGATCTGGTAATTGTTTTCATGTTAAACCATTGTCAATCGTGCCACAATCGATAGTTAGTAGTAAATTCATCTTTATTCAAGATCTCATTGTAGTATACACTGTCTAGATAATTCTATTTTATTCATAAAATTCTGATCTGTTCAGCCTACAAAAATACTAAAAGAGATTTCGTCAGTTCAATGTATAAAAAAGCTTTATAAAAAATTATTTTCAATGATCTTTTTGTTACATGCCTTATAATTCACTGAGTTTGTGTTAATTACCCCGCTACCATAAAGTTAAAGTTGTCTGAAGACAACATGCATGACATTTGATATGAAAGGCTATAAATTGTACAAACAGTTTTTTGAGGTAAGTCCTTGTGTAGTTTTAAAAGCATTTTGATGCACAGTAATTTGTACTGGTCTATTACGAAACCCTAAGTGCTAGGTTATAGTCAATCCTTCTCCTAATGAATGAAACGGCTATTCATCTAGTTGACAGCTCACATGTTGTCGAATAAGCACCGCCTTACTTAAAAGCTACAACTTACGAGAGCTGATATTAGTTATTTTTGTCTAGTTCGAGAGTTAAAAATTAGACTTACTATCCTCTACTTTACAGCCAGTTGGATCTGTTCTCCTGATATAAAAAAATGAGATTAAGGTTTTGTATTTATAAACTTTTTAATGTTTCTAACCACAGTGAAATGTGAAGGCTTTCCGTTTCACCAATATTCATATGATTACGACAATATTATACTTTATTGCAACTCTTTTTAACGATGAGAGCACTGAACTATAGAGAGTAGCAAATGATAAACATCTCTTTTATTACTTCTTCATGTTTTCATGACGAACAACAAAAACTTTCAATAAGAGCAATAGATGAAGCACCAAAAAGCCAATCGAAAACACTAACATGAACAAACCCAGCTGTTAACTTTGGAACAAAATTAATCGACTCCGAGAAAGTTAACTTAAAGATTTTGGAGTAATTTTTTCAGGAAGATTTATCCCAAAATAATCAGTAAATTTAACCAAAATTTACGCTTAAGAAGCGTTATCATTTTTCTACACAAAACCCCAAGATATGGACTGATTATAGGATTCTGATCTACATTTATTCTAGTATATTCGAAGAATTAGTCCTTAAAATCAGCTGATAATCTGAAAATAAATCCTATATTCGAAGGACATCCTTCACTACAAAATCTCAGCTGTCTACTAGTTATTACGATCTACTTAATAGAGAGGAAACTACTATGGAGAACAAATGGAAAGGGATCAAGGAAGCAACGACTTCAGCAAATCACGAGCTTCCGGTCCACAAGGAATGGATCCCTGCTAATACTCCGGATCAGCCAGTCAGCCATATCGTGTAAATTTGTACGTACGTACATAAGTTCAAGTTTACGTACCAAATTACCACAGAGATGCAATTGGGAATTCAAATCCCATTATTGTAGAGGTAGTAGAAGTATTAGTGGTAATGGAAAAGAAATAACTCAGGACGTATCATCCAGTGAAATAAACTTTAAAAGAGAAAGATAGGGGTGATGAGGGATTCAGAGGAATAGAATTTGAGAGAACACAAAGAGTGGATGCACCTCCATTAGTTTTAGATTATAGAGAACTTTTCATCTAATGCTATCTTCCAAACCTTACTATATCGAACAAGCTAAAATGGACAGGTTACCGAACGTATTTACGTGATTTTTCCTCCTAAAAGCTTTGCGTTTCCTACATCTTAATTATGTAGGACTGCAATCAGAAAAAAAGAAGTATTATAAATTGTAATGTTTAATTAAATCGGTACAATAAAAAAACCATTTTGCATATTTACTAGCATCATTCCGGAAAAAAAGATGAAACTAGTTTCAAAACCACCACCCAGCCACCCAAGGTTCGAATCCAGGACACTAACTTTCAACTAACACAGTGAACGCTTTATACAAATCTAAAAGTTTTAGAAAGGTAACTTGTGATAATGGTTAGAATTTCGACTTCAAAAAATGCCTAAAATTAACCTCATTATCAAAATCTTGAAACAAATGGCCTGTTTGATAAGAATCATATTCCATCATTACGAACTTCGCATAGCTAGTAAAACATTTTCACACTGTAGCACATAAAGTTGTAGCCAAACAAATCAACCTAAGATAACTACCGAGTGCCAAGAAACTCTGGATAGTTCTTCGTACTATTATGAAACTCTTTGAAATTTGGTAACTACAAACCTACTGGAAATCGAACTCAGGAAATTCACGTCTTCCAGATTAGCCCTTAGACCGTCGTGCAAGCAGACAGCATTCTACATATCTGACTTCTATTAATTCGCATTATTTACTGACCATCTTCCTTCGCTAGGAGAAACCAGTTGTGCAATGCTTCCTGGTTTCTAATAGTAGTCTAACTAAAATCTCCATAATAAGTAACAACTTCCATAAACCCATATACTGATTGTTACGTCATGATGCTCTATAGCTTAATGTAATATGTTTTTATTAGAAACAAAACCAATCAGTGGAACAAGAACAATCAATCAAAAACGAATATTTGTTTCCATAATAATCTCACTTCATTGATATAATTTGGATTGTATGTTTTGTTCATCAAACATTAACGCTTTTGTCTATTAGTGACAAGCTTTTATTGGTCTAAATAATGATACATATTGTTCATTAAACATATGTCATTGAATTGACTTCGTATTTCATTATTCGCACTACTAACAATGTTATTACTTAAAATATGATATTGTAATAACATAATAGCCATGTTTAGTACAGTTATTCTATCATTGGTTTTCTCAAATAAACACTTGTTATTTTCTATGCTTACTTTGTAGTTAATCAGAAAACACAATGCCATTACTGATGAAAATGAAAGATCATGATATATATATATATATATATATATATATATATATATATATATATATATATATATATATATAACATTAGAGCTAATAGGATATGTGTGTCGATTGTAACTAATCCTAAAGCATAAACGCTAATACAAACGCAACATTAATAAACGTACAAAGGTATGGATAAGTCGTTGTCGTTCCAGTGACTCTATCTGTTAGTTAAATAAGTTGATAAAACGGCTGAACCAAATTAAATGTAAATAAACTCAGATGTATGTCAGGTGATATAGGCTGATTTGATTTCATTCTACGTGTATTATATTACAATTCTTCAAGAGTGGACCACAAATCTTTAAATCCCCATCGTTTTTATCTCTATTCTTATGGATAACATTACTGAGTTGTCATTCAAGTTGATCTACAGACTTAGCATTCGAAGCTGCATGATGGGAAAACACGCCTAACCAGACGAAACCACCTATGAAAATTAATTTATGTTTGAAGTTATTCAAAGATAAACTATTTGTTTGCATGCTTAAATCAAATAGAATAAGATTTTTTACTTTTGCGGTTTCTGATTGACCAAAATACTAATATACTCACTAGTAATCAGAAAGATGTAAATTCAAATGAACTGAAGTAAAAACGAGCGAATGATATAAGAAACGACTGTGAAAAAGCTATACAAAGTGTCACATGCAAACGATAAGCTTCCGTGAGCTCATAAGCTCCAAAATAATTTCACAGCTAAGATATGAGAATGTTATTTTTGAACCAGTAGGTACGGTTAAATATAATAGAGAACCAGTCAAAGTAATACGTTGACTGTCAACTGGAAAAATGTGCAGCATGTATGTTAGGTATCTCGCAGTGCATCGTTGGCTTGAAAAGGAAAATATGTCAGTACTAAAACACGTGTAGTCGTGATGTAAGATGGATATTAAAACAAGGAAGTTAACATGTCGACTTTAAAAACTTCTCCTAATCAACAAATAGAATTACACTAATTAGGTGAGATTATGAGAAACTATTTACAAATTCAATTTCAATTAATCATCTTTGAAGTGTCATACTGCGAAGCCTATGGATCGAATTCCTCGACTCTTTGTTCATCGCCCATACCAAATTATATGCCATCAAGTTGTAAAAGCTGTTCAATGTCAACCAACATGTTATTTTTAATAAATTTTCAAGCAGAATAAATTTAAATATCTACACACAAGTGTGGAACAAAAATGTTGAAATCATCAGCCAGCATTACCTACTTACATGGCTATTATTACCAATCCATACTTCAACACAATATTTCGGTTTCTTCATAGTTTTGTATTATTTGTAGACACATTCATACAGGGAAAACATTGTGCAGTGTTACTAAGGGTCCTTAGAATTAAATTGAGTAAACCTTAAAAACAACTGAAATCTGATAGGCATTGGAATTATCAACTGTTTTCCTCTCTCGCTGATTGCATTACTCGTTGTTCATGGAATTATCGCAACAACGACATGAATTAATTCAATGCATAATAAATTCCTTATAGAGGGCAACTTATCATTACTTAGGATTATTAAATTTAGTGTGTCCAGATAGGCTACCTTGAATCCCCAAATAAAATAAGAAGTCTTGGTAAGCGTAGAAAGTATATTCTACAAACACCCAGCAATCACAGTACAATCAAGCACACAACTCTCGTTTATGTATACATCATAGAAACGTCTTTGGGACAGTTACGAAAATAGCACACTAAAATACACAGCAGCCAATCACAGCCATCGATTTTCCTGGTGGGAAATGATACCTCAAGGTCAACTGATCAGCCCATGCTGGCAAACGTGAAATCCAAAATAAGGCATTTAACAAGCGAGTTTTGGGGATCTAACATCCCCAATACAGGCAAACTTTATTAACTGCTTCTTTTTTTTTCAACACAATTGATTGTGATTGAAATAATACCGACTTTTTCTATTTCGTAACAATTAACTTGTGTCAATCACTTACAACCTAATCTATGTTTAGATACAATTATTTCACTAATTCTCAAAGGAATATTTTTAAGTTTCAAAAAGTTTTTTTTACAACGATTTTATCAGGGCAGGTCAATGAATAAGTGGTTTATTTACTATTGTAATTAGTTAATGACATATTCGCAAAAGCTTCTATCCATTCGATTTGATTACATTTGTTGCTTACAGTAAATAACATTACGTGTTCTTTATTCATAATTAACCTCACTGTTATATCTAAGTTCTTCTAAGAAATTTCAACGTAAATCTTAGATTTTGTTTGTTAATGGTAGTCTCACGCAGATTTATGGATCGTTGTTTGCTACTTATGAATGCAGACAAGTGCTACAGTTTTATCGAACCTGTTACATTTCTACATGTGAATTCCTACAATGAATTTCTCTTTAAATTGCTCAGCTTCTCACTACTCTGAACGAGAAAGTATACTTCATATGATAATCTCTTGACAAAAATCAAGGTTGTTCAGTTAAAAATTTTAGGCAATTTAAATGATTTTTCGAAAAGTCTCATCTTTATCTCGCGCATAAATTAACAATAACTTTTAACTCAAAACTCTCCTTTTGATACTGTTCATTCCATCTACATAAATAGTGTAAATAATCAAACCATTGTGAGTGAATACTCTATACTCTCATACAAATCAATTAATTCTCCGTCAGTCTATCACCTTACAAAAACACATCTAAACTGAATGAAAAACTCATATTCCTATCACAACATTCAAGCCACTGAAGTCAATTATTGCTTGTAAATTTAGCTTATTAAAGTAAATTACGTCATAAATAACCTAACTACTCCAGTGTTATTCACAAAAGCATACCTGAAAGTAACTTTAAGGTGCTGTAGGGAATAAAGAAGAAACCCATTGTGAATGTTCTTTTTAATTGCTACTCATGATCCTTGTACGATGATCAAATGAAACTGAGGCTTTATTATCTTCATTTTTAGTGTAAATTTTGTCATAAATATAAAAGATTCGTTATTTATTGGAAATTCCATACAAATAACTTTAAGATGCACATCAAATGTATTGTTGATTTTAAGCACTATTATAACTGTCATTCACATGGCATTAAAGAGATAAATTTCTGCTACGCATTGCACGTAAACATTTCATTTTGACATGCGTGAATTATTACGAGTTTACCTTAGTCGGAAAACGAGAGCGAGGATCGAGGATCCGGCGACACGACATGCTAATCTACTCCGAGTGTCCCAACCCCCAGTGATTAAAAGAAGAAGACTTGATATGAGGTAGAACCTGTATTCTACAAACATCCTGAAAGTATGAGGTCCGATTCCAGAAGAGGATCAGGATCCCGCGTCATAAAACGTCACACATAATCCGTATTTATACATTTAGGTCGAATAAGAACCAACACTGAAGTCTGTGTCATAGTAAGGACGACCGATAAGAAACAACATTTGAAGTATGTGACATTGATAGCTGGGAAGACCATAATATTGGCCAGTAGGAATTTACCAATAGAATTAGAATATCCAAACAATTTCTGAAGATTTTTTTCATAAATTAACATCAGCTAAAGAAAAACTGAAACACGGGGGACAATGAGAAAGCGTTTTATCCTAAGTTGAAATACCTTTGTTCATTGGTCATTAGCTTCGAAATTTATTCCCAAATTGTGGGTCAGAATTCTTGACGAGTATAGTTCAATCATGTTGAGAGTGGAGAGCTATTAGATTCCGACCCAGAGTTCTGTTATTTTCTTCCTGTGATTGAAGTGACTTAAATTTTATTCTTGTATAAAGTCATTTCTATAGCTGAACATACATAAAGGGGGTATTCAGTGCTCCCAGATTCTCAGTGGTTTTTAGTTGGATGGCAGTTTACTGTCAAAATAAATAATATTCCATAAACGATACCACTAGTCATTTACTATTTTCTCATTTTCTTGTAAAAAGTATTCCGAACAATATTCAATCATTTACAACACTTTCCATACATCATATACTATGAATAAAATATCCATATAAACTTTAACTTCACTTAATAGGAAGTTAAAACACTGACACTAACTTCAATTCCTTAAGCATGGGTCTTAAGTAAATTTGGGAAACTTTTTATGAAACAGCACTAAAATGGTTTGGAAATTTTTTGTGAAGAAACACTGTTCAAACTATAAAAATTATATAAGTTCCACCCTCAGAGTCGAACACTTCAGATGGTACACAGAATTGGTTTACAACCAATTGCTTAATTATTTTAAGAAAAATTTATGCACCTGTACAAATTGAGCACATATATTTTGAGAATATTTAAACTAGTCATCATCACTAGTCGTCGATACGCACTGCTGATGAGTCTCATACCAGGACGAGACGGCCATCCAATGCTTCCAAGTTTCTAATAGTAGTCTAACAGTGAGTGATTGATGATTTCAATGTGCAACAAACACTAATCTCCCTAAAACTAATAGAAAAATCAATATACATAGTCATAAACTTAAAATTTACTGTTGGGGGTACAGCGAAAAACCAAAGTTTGTTTCATGTCAAGAGTTACCAAAATCCTAGATATGAAGTAGTGAATCTTCTCTCTGTGAATATCGATTCAATTCTGTTGTTTGTGATGTTAATGTACAAAGTATAGAGTATAAGGTATGATGTATTGCGCATGGAACACGCTAATGTGTTTTCCACATGCTTGCTAGTCCTCCAATATCAAAATACATACTTATTTGAAGACATTTGTATGTCATTCAGTCACAACATAGCATTTAGTTTCATATTTTCAAGGTTACACTGTGTGAAATTTTGCCCTATTTTTTTCTGAGGTTTGATTAAATTTAGTTTTTGGTTGATCTATTTTCTTTGGTCAATTAATTTAATTTTTGGTTGGCTTATCTACAGGCCTTCCAAATGTTATGAATTCTTTTGAAATCTTCCAATCATATAATTACTGAGGATTATAAAGTACGTAGACCTTATAACATTTAAATTTTTACATAATTGTGGCCTAGGCAGGTCTTTCTATAATTGCTCTATTGTCGCATATCATTTTCTATGGTCGCCTAAAACATACTTAAATGCAATGCGAGGAAATGGTATGCACAACCAATCGATCATTCTTTCATGAGTTCTTGCTTTCAGGCCAGACCAGGTTTACCTTCACTTTCTGCAAAACCATCTCATACATAGAATTCAGCCGACCTTCATTCCCCGCTGTTGAATAAGCTACATCACACATCATATTGATTGACTAACATATAACTTTTCAAGATTCTATGCAGTAACAACCTGATTGTAATGTAGACTAGCTGTGTTTCAGTAAACTAGGCAAGTTCAGAAAATCCTAAATGTTAATGGGTCTTACCATGATACTTAGTTATAGTTTCCGCATGGTTTGAGTTATAAATCTATCCTGATATCACTGTAACGGAACAGTTGCTACCAGAAGAACTTGCGATATTACATTCATACTACACAGACATTACCAGTTGCCTACTTAATCAAATGTTGGGACCACCTAGTTTGCAACTGTTCAAACGCTACAATTGAACTAACTGGTGTCTAATTGTTTTTGCTGAATAATTTCAAAGCTAATTCCAATGTATATTCATGAACTATCATAAAAATAATGAAAAACTGGAACACAAACACATCAGTTTGCTTTATATTAATTATCCTTTATATCTACCCTCAGATGAGGTGAGAGACAAATATATTGGAGTTCAAGCACCCTCAGTACAATGAATGGAAAGACCGATGTAGCATCTGAAATTGCATAAGACTTTACAGATTGAAAACGAGTGGCAGATATTGGTTGTTAAAAATATTTTTCTTATTACATACATTCATGAATATTAGGAGACAAATTGTTTGTTGAAAGAACAATAGTAATCTTTTCAAGGCTGATCGTGTACATTGGCAAAACTTATTTTCTTTTCAAAAACTGTTCAATAATTAAATAATTATTACACTAAATTGATTGTGCATTTTTGACCTTAATTCATCTTTTTGGTCTTTAAAACTACTTGTTCACTTTGTAGTCTGTATCCTAATGTGAAAGTAACCAATTCACTGGTAAAGTACATTGTTTTTTTCCAGTCCGAATAAAATAATTTTCAACTCTAGAAATAATTTAAATTAGTGTTTTTCTTTGTTTGCTATTAAATAAAATGTATAATAAAGTTTTTGAAAAAAATTCACTTGACAGCAGTTGGTTAACCGTTGGGAATAAACAACCCAGCAAAATAAAATACCTAATGTTGCAGTAACAAATGCATATCAAATTGAAACATTTACCAGTTATTCATCATATCAAAATTTACAAAAAAAACCCAAGTATGAGTTGTCAAACATTACTTCTTAACTAGTCCGGTTACCAAAAGATTGAAAACGAAGATCAAGGTGCTACTGACAGATAGAACTGCAAACTTATGCATAGTAAACACTAATGACCAAAATTCTGAGATTATAAATGAGAACTCGTATTAGTTCATTTCTAATGAATTCTTTTAAGTATTATTAGTATGTCAGTCTGTCAGTTAGGCTAGGAGACTTAAATGTTAGATATGTTTTACTTCTGTATGTCTACTGGACTAGATGATAGAGAACAACACATCATTTCTTCTTTTTTGCTCACATTAATTCAACCGAACTGTATTAATGCTCGATAGTCCATTAGCATACTTATATTTTTGATCACTTTAAAATAAACAGTTTTATTTTATTAACTCTTCATTAGAAATCTATCCCTATGAAGTTTTTGATTTCATCACCAAGATTAATGATTCAAAAACAGCATGGCTGAAAGACACAAGACACTTGGAAAGGTCCTACTTTTTTAATTTTCATTTTGAGACTTTGAATTTCCATGTTTTCGCGCCGTTTGACCTTCAGCTTACCAATCCTTCTCGAAGAATCCTTGACTGTCATTGGCTGATGAATTATTTTATTACGCCATTTTGAGGCTCTCTTTAAGGGCGTTTCTATCATAGTATAAGTAAGCTTAATTTGTGTGCTTAGACACCTCGTATTTTCTGGGTGCTTGTAAAATACATTCACTACGCCTTATCAAGACTTCTTGATCTAGTTAGCATGGCTTGGGACCACGGATCAGAATAGACTATCGTGTCACTGAGTCGTTGCTCTTCGTTCTGTTTAACGAGTAAGGTGATCTCGTGTTAGTATTCAAGCATATCAGTTGACGAGTATATCAAATGCCCTGTATAGATGTTTAGTTCTTAATTGTACTTCTTACAAAGATGTTAAATATAAGTTCACCAATTACGCTTTGTAAAATAATCTATATCAAGGTGTTAAAAATTTACTTTTCGTGTGATTCCATAGATCGAAGATACAACGTGTTACCTACGCTCATTAGAGTATATCATCCGTTAACAAAACAGTTGACTTTAAAACTCGTACTACGGTAATCTAGCAGCTTAAATGAAAAGATTCAGGTCAATATTTTGATGAAGAGCTTTTCGGAATTTCGTCAAAGCGTATATTTTCACTTCACTTATTTTCACAATTGAAATTACAATCTGATCTCAGTAACTTCGCCACAGAAGACTTGGAAGAACTGGACTACTGTTTTTTCCTAGAGTGGGACTCCTCATTAGTGAGCATGAATGACCCCAAAATCAAGAGTCCAAACTAGGACCATCGGTCTGGTGCACTAATAACTAACCCATAGACCACTTAACCGGTATCTAAATTTTTACTTATTTAATACTCAAATGAAGACTCAAATATATATACAGCGGACAAAGTCAGTTTACTCAACTATACATTTTTTCACTTATTGACTGATTGACCTGAAAGTTTACAGACTATCTAACTGATGTCTGGTTACGTGCATGCTTTGTTTAACTTAGGAGAAAATAATGTTTACCATGAATCAACTAGAACATTTACAAAAAAGATATTAATCTACTAAGGAAGGCAGAATAATTCCATGATTTCATTTACGTGTCAATAAAAAACAGATCATATTTTAGCCACATTTTAATTATGCTTCCGTAAATCCCAAGTGACCTACACAAGTCGCATAACTTGTAACACCTGAGCGTTATGTGAATTAATTGTTTGTCTCTGTCCTCTTTCTGAGTTTTAATTATATTACTTGCTAATATTCAGTAACTAAAGTCATTGTCAACTATTTTTGATAATGTAACAAGCAATACCCCTTTCATTATCGGATGGTACATGTCAGTATGTACACAATGTTGTGACGCAACATTTATTTATTCACCGAAGGGTTATTTACATTAAAAAGGCTCCACCTTTTGTGTCTATAGTTCTATTTTCTATTAATGGCCGCCACTGAGATATCAAAACATCTACCAGATGTTACACAGCTCAAAGTTTGCGTTATGAGTAATTTCTACATAGTCACTTCTTGATTATAAATCCCTCAAACACTTTATGAATTTAGATTTGTAAATGAATTGACTATATTTTATAAATAATAGTGTAGTGAAGGAGAACACAGGTGAGGGCAACCGAATTATATTTAACGAAAATTACAGAGTTACTCAGTAAATAGGAGAACCATATCGTAACCGTTAATTTGCAAATCTTCAATCGATTGTCTGACATTTCACTATTCATGCGTTTCATACAAATTCCATTGTGTTCCCACTCTTCCTTTCTTGATTTCCCCCCCCATCTTCTGCTGCCAGACATTACGTTTACACTCGCGTCATATACTACTTATAAGTAGCGCGCACCACAATAGTACCGTAATCAGGATAAGTCTCGCATTTTGATTTCATGGTTTTTTACCAGTAACTCATAACTTTCGTCAGAATTTTTCTGCGAAGCTGAAGAACTTGTTGTTTTAAAATAGTAATATTCATCACTCTTTCTTTTAGTAAACTAAGTAGTAAGAATAATTTGGCAGAGTTTATGGTCAACACACATGATTTATACAACTTCTGGCTATTTATAAGAGTTTTCATCTAAATAGTTGGGCACCTAGTTAATGTGAGACAATAAAGTGGAAAATTCTATTTTTAAATTTCTAAGCGGTTGAACTTTGAGTAAATCCAACGTTCTGGTTTTGTTTATTGAAAGTGAATGAATGGATAACATAGCAGTCTGCAATAGTCTGTATCAAAAGTAATTGGGCACTGAATGATAATATTATTTTAAGGCGTAGTGTATCAAGGTAAACAGATACCCAAATTCAGCAAACAAAGCAGTGAAACAGGTTATTTCAATTAGGTCAAGTGACTTAGAAATTCAGCTGTAGTATTTCAATACATTACCAATGACTGAGTTCACAGTAATAATAATATTTGCAGAATTTAATCTTTCTTCATCAAATTGCAGAAGGAAGTATTTAATTAAGTCTCAGTTTCACTTTAGCTTTCGTCGTCTGTTTATTTTATTATTTTGTTTATTTTGATGTTCACTCTACATCGGCCTAATTGTAACAGTTCAGTGGTCACTTACTCCTCACCGATAAATAACAGAGAAATTCATCTGATTATAGTTCATAGGAAATCTGATTTCTTCTGAAAACACATAGTATATGTTCTGAACATCATCCATTAAAATGTTGACTCCATACTATTTATATTTGTTCATGAATATTATAGCATTAAAATAAGACATGTTGGATGTTTATTTAACTCTATGGCTTCACATCCAATCACATTATCAATGTTAATGTTTGTGAAAAAATCTCTTGATCATTTTTCATACCTACTTGGTTGTCCTTAAGATGTACTTCTTCCGATAAAGGTACATACTTTGAGAAATACCATTAATATAACATAGTAAGAAAAATTTAAAAGTATTCACTAATGATGTGAACTTTCCTCATTGATTATTGATGAATGATTATGAATGTATGTGAAAAACGGAGTGTGATTAAATAACTTCATAAGATTCAATGGAATTTACAACAGGAATTCAACAACTATTTTAGCATTGTTTTGGATGCGTTTTCATAAATTCAAATACAAATTCAGTTGGAATTTTTTTTATTTTATTTGTGTCTGACCACAGTTTTGATTCAATAGTCAAGTCACCAGAAATGGAACGAATGAATCCATATTATTTTTACTGTAGACATTCCAGGTGAATTTTAATTAGCACAGAGTAATTAAAAGTTTTATTTGAAAACCTAGTAGTAAATGTGAAAGTCTGTTGAATCAGTGATAAGGTAACAGTGAAACAGTAAAATCATAATCAAGTGACACTTTTAGGTATTTTCACGATAAAGATAGAATCAAGAATTTGTTTGAAATAATAATTATTGAAATTTCAAGTTTTATTTTCAAGAACATAATCACTTGTGGTTAACAGTAAATCCATGGCGGAATTCAGAAGTATGGATCGCAATTACACAACATTCTACATAGAATAAGTTCTTCGAATTAGTAGAAAAATGGCTGTAATGATTTAATTAAGCTTTGTATTTCTGTTCACTATATGATACTGTAGTTTATTCATATGAGGCACATTTACTGATATAAACATTATTTGAATGTAGGCATGAAATAACTGACGTAATTATTAATTCAGAAATGACTCGATTTCTTTCGGTTGAATTTAGCGATCAATTTAGCATTATTGTACTGAAAGTGATATTTTATTCTTCAGAACTAATTACATTTCCTGTCATTCTTATTGATAAGCATGATTAGGACAAATGGCATTCTTATAAACTTGCAGCTGTCGATCAGTGAATGTTTATAAATGATTTCATGTTTAGTTATACATTATAGTCGAATGCTATTGAGTAAACATTAGAAATTCTCATTTAGCCAAAGGCACTATTATCAACTACCCTAAAAACATTGCAGACCTTATCAGCGATATTTTTGCTAATAATAGTGAGTTCCAAAATGGCATTGGTTCAAAAGTCGTGTATGTGACTAGAAACTCCATAAATTTTTAGTAGCCCAGGATCTGGCTCCAATTCGTACGAACTGAGTATGCTATGAAATAAATCCTTCATTTAATTTCTGGATATTATTATTAGGAGAACCTCGTTTGAGACGGCAGTAATCAAAAGCTCGATACTGTTTTAGTTGGATGAATTTATTGCAGTAGAAAGACATAATAATAAGAAACATAAAAGCATAGCAAAGCCGTGTGGGCAAATCAATTTCATGAGGCATGAATAACTATTTTGTCGAACAAAAATAAGCCAGACTTGTGATAATCGAAGTAGGCAATGCACACGCACGTACTGGTAAAAAACAAAGGTTATAAGCGAATAATTGGCAAGTTCAAACAATGTATGGATAACAACTCAAGGAGAATAAGTTAATTGGTTTTTTCAAAAGCTAGGATAAGACTTGTAGGCTCGGTATATTAATGTACACTACCGATTCTATTTCTTTCATTTGTCTAGCGACAAGTTAGGCTACTGACTCCGTTAAGGTCCCAAATAGTCATGAAGCAGACCGGATTACATCCAATCACTTTAAATATAGTGGATCTGGTATACTACTACTTCTTCTGAAGCTGCATACGCTCTCTGTTTAGAGACTGGTGCTTAACTACCTTACTATTGGAAATTCTCATACATCATACCACGCTTCAAATCAGGAAAAAGGTCTTGGATTCACAATTATCGGCCCAGAACTATTACTCCAGTTATCTCTAGGATACTGGAAAAATTGTTTCTGATGAACTTCACAATTGTTTACTCACTGAGGAACTTATCACTTGCTTACTTAAAAATGGATCTTGTATGAGCTTCCACTTTGACTTCATCAATTTAGTCTTTACTCAACGTAACCGAAGATAGATAAACTTAATGTTATACTTAGATTTTTATAAAGCTTTCGACACAGTTAACCACTAGCTTTTTATAGGGAGACTCACAACTCAAGGGATCAGAAACCCTCTGCTTACTTGTTACAATTCTTTTCTCATTCACTAACACTAAGTAGTCAAAATTAACTGTTCCTTAACGGTTAAAATTGGGGTAATGCAAAGTGGTGTCTAAGGATCCTTGCTCTTTCCCCCTACATGAAAGATATACGCGATTGCTTCTGTGGGAGTAGCCCTCTTCTATATGAGCTTAAAGTAGCGTATTCATACTCCTCTGATGAGTTGAACAGTATGCAAAAACACAGCAGTATGGAGCTCAGTCGAGTAGTATAGCGGTGGTCAAAATGGAACTTGGAGCTCAAGACTGCTAAATATGGTTGGATCTGTTATGGGAACCCTTCACCTAATCTAGACCTAAGCTTAAGTTAAAGGTATTATCGAAATTTCATACAGTAGAGAACTTAGGACTCGAGTACTCCTATTCCACAACTAGGATTATAGGAGTTCTAGATATTTATTCGTTTTTATTACTGAGCTTACTAATTGAACCTCCTTACTTGCAGATAATTTACATGAATACTGTCCCTCGTAACTTTAACTGATTTGAATGTTATCTAACCCGAACATTAAAACATAAAATAACCTAGTACCTGAATAATGTAGACTTGATAGACCTGTGGTTTTAATTATTGCTTTCGCTGTTCGGTGCTGTGTTTTATTTCCTATAGTTATAGATAGTTATAACCAGTTCGTCATGGCAATCGAAAAGACATTTAATTCATTGTTTATATAGCAATTGGATGTCCGTTTACAAACATTTAATAGTACCTTACAGACGCCTTGTATTGCTTTAATCCATGTTAAAAAACCACTACAAAAAAAATTTTTGAGTTAGAACATTGCAAACAATGTACCATGATGTATATACCACGTGAAGCTGCTGATGCCTGCAAACTGGCATGAATTTTGTAATTATTATTTTTACGATATATATGACTTCTTAACCATCTTAAGTCTCGATAATCCTCGTTGTTTAAAAATTGTCACTTTATCTAGACAACAAATATTCTTTCCAGTAATTTCTATCTTTCACAATTTTACATATTTTTGTTAATATACTCACATCATTTCCCTACAACCTGATTCAAATATACGCTGTTTACTAGTCACTTCAGCATTCATAAACAAACTCAAATTTATATAGACGCTACTGTTAAAAATAGAACTTTTCCAGAACCATTGATATGCCCCCTTGACTATAAACTTTGACATATATTTCAAGAACTTATAGAGAATTCATTCCGAAGAATTCATGTAAATAAATGCATCATATTTCACACAAACTTCTTCCACAAATCTTGTGTATCAAGAAATCAGGATGCACATCCTGTCAAATGTAAAATCCTCTGTTAAGTCACCTAACGGACAATGTGAATCGTTCGTTACTTGTTTATCATAACACATTCATCAAAAGTGAAGTATTCGTGTGATATAGATTTTAAGTATGTAGCTTCACTGTTGTTAATTGATTATTAGTTTTTTATTGACCAACGCAGTAAAGCAGTTTCACACAGTATATTTCAGTTCACATAGACACACTTATGTGAGTTACAAAGAATTTTAAATCAAGTGAATTAACAATATATTAAAGTAAGCATGAGAAAGGAAGGCCCAGGAATGCTGGTCGGTGGCCAATACTCCATTGGGGGTAACAGACGTCAGTAAGTAAGCATGATAAAAAAACTACTGTAAAATGATGCGACATATTAGTTACAATTAATTAGAAAATCGACTCATCAATGAAGCTATCTATAAATTAGATTTATATTTCTGCGACATTCACCGTCCAAGACCAGAATACTAACAGAGGGAAATTCGTAGACCAGTTCAACAGTGTACACAAGGCATTCACCTTCGTTAATGAGAATGAGTGTGACGAAAAATCGGATTTCCTTGATATCTTACTCATGGTTTAAGATGGGTATGATAACTCTTATTGTGACATATTTAAAGTTTTTCGTTGAACAGAAGAGCTAAACTATTTAACATTGACTTCTTTTATTGGTAGACTAATGAGAGGCACCACAGATATTTTAGTGTTTTTATATTTATATAGTCAACACATTAAAACGAAATTATCGATCGATTCTTAAAAATTCAACCTATTATGACAAAAACAAGTTTACTTTAGAAATGCTAATTGATTGCTAAAAAAACTAGGGTTGCTTCAACTATAATAGCAGAATAAAAGTACAACAAAATTAACTATCCAACAGCTTAAATAGAAAAATAATACAAAATATGAACTACAAGGAAGCACTTATCCTCAAAATACTCTAATTTATGTAGCTATTTCAGTTACGTTTTATCTATTATGAAAATCATTAAGTTCTAAAGAACTATTTGTCTACAATTGATAATATTATGTGATTGCTCATCTTTTTTTATGAAGATAATGAAAACGCATTGTGAATAAACAGAACTGTAATCTAAGATATTAGAAGCAACTAGACGCTGAAAATGTTTCTACAACATGAAACTCAGTTTAGTCACAGTAATCATGATACTCATGTGGAGTAACTCATAAGAAAAATAAGATTATATCACAGTTAACTTAAGTTACAGTTATTCGATTTCAAGATCCAAATTAGCAGTTTAAAGATTGCACTGCATTTCACCAGACTTTAAAGTGCTTCACGAAAGGTGTTAGATACAAGATTTGTGGAAATACAAGATGAAGGCAATGAATACATTTCCTACTTTTTAAAATGATCATTCTACTCATACCGAATTCGAAGGAATGAATTACACTGTCGTGAAATAAATGGGTTCTTACAGTTGACAGAATTATCTATATAAACTTTACGTCCCCTTGGTGTATTGAACAAAGACATTAAGACCATATGGAACAAGAGATTTATTGGAAGAAGACAGTTTATTAACAAAATGTGTACACCTTATCTTCAGACTTCACTTGCAAACCAAGATGATTTTTGGCTGTTTTCTAGTGTTCAAGACACTTTCATTGCCCCGAAAATCCGGACTTGTCATAATTCTCTTCAGCAGTAACTTCTGGGCGACACACCGCTTCATACTTCTAAGACACTATGTTGCAATTTTTATACACCACACTGTCAAACAATTTGATTTGAAGGAACTCTTCCTCTGGTAAATGTGAACTTTTAAAACAAAACTATTTTGAAAGTAGGCTGTCCTAATATTTTGACATGGTGGAGAAAACTTGTAGCTCAGGTGGATGATTGAGGTGGTGTTTCGTTCTCTGAGCTGGTTGTTTTATGAAAGACTAAATTACCTATGGTTGTTTTCGAAATCAGAACTTTTGTACCAGTCACATAAATTGTGCAACTTTTGATATATCTATCGATTTTACACTCTTATTAACTAGATGACTCAGTCCACTTATCAGTGACTTAATGGATTTGTGCCATGTTTTGGTCTGGTCGCTCCTGGCTTTCTTCCAAACTACTCCTTCAGCGCCAAACATAGCTCGTCAAGACACTCAGTGGTTTGGCATATGCAACAGATGTCCCAACCACCTCAACTGATGAAGATTCAATACTTCATCTATTGATCTAATATCCCTTCCTAGTACTCGTTTCCTTATGACAGCATTGCTTACTCGGTTGTCCCAGTATACACGAGCAATGCTTCGGAGACACCTATGAACGAAAACCATTAACCCCCGGATATCTTTTACTCTTATTAACCACGGTTCGCAACCGTATGGTAGGACGGAGCAAACTACTGCCCAGTACATTCGTCCTTTGGTTAGCGAACGGATATCTCGATGACGCCATAAGTGACGCAAGTCGGGAAGAGCCAGTCGAGCCTTCCGTACCTGTCACCAGACCATCAGCACTGATCAGTCTCCCGAGATAAGTTAAGCGATCTACACTCGACTGCTTCACTACCCAAAATAAGTTTGGGCGCTGAAGCAACCCATTCCTGCGTCTAAGCTGATTCCGCTCCTCACCGTACTCAGAGCCGGACGGGATGAGTTTTCGAGCATCTATCACTTCGGTAGATGCTACTGAAATCCACCACTTCTCTCCAGCCTTGTGGTTTACCTTACTAGCAGATATCACTGCTGTTTCCACAGATCTTTGGATGCCTTAACGTGGGCATCACTTAATACATGGCTGCCTAACGGCTTCTCTAGTTGTTCCTGAAATATATTCCGTGCTTTCCTATCATTGAGTAGAACCTTATCAGGTTTCCTTACGGTGTATTCCCTACGTCCAGTAAGCCGCAGAGAAGTACGCGCTTGTACATGATTATGATCTGATTCTTAGCACGTGCACCAGAGCGAATGACAGCACTCTTCCGATCCCCCCCACTGATGGCTTATGGCGATGTGCTCTAGTTGGGTCGGCTTTGGGGGTCACCAGGTCAGATGATTTTCCTTGTGTAAAGTTAGTGTTTGCCAGAAATAGACGGTTATCTGAGCGTAGTCCCAACAGACGGTCACTATTGTCTGTCCTTTGATTTGTGACACCATAAGATCCACCTAGGTGTCTTTCGTTTTCACTGAGTCTACCTACTTGAGCACTAAAGTCACCAGCCATTATTACCACATCACGGCTCTTAACGTTTTGGAGGAGGTTCGAAAGCTTTCTGTAAAACTCATCTTTTACATCGTCTGAACTACAGTCAGTGGGGGCATAGGCAGATACGACGAAGAGGCAACGGCGAGTGTCCCCATCCTTCGGAATCCTTACTGTCCCGTTGAGTCGGACAGCACACAAGCGACTATCTACAGGGATCCAGTCTAAGAGAGCTAGTTCTGCCCTAGGACTCAAGGCCATGCCTACGTCAGCGAGACCCCGGGAAGGTAGTATCATGGCTACCAGATACACGGAGCGTAAACCAAGTTGGTTCTTTATTTGGACAAGGTGAAATCAAACTAATGATTCTACTCGCATCCTGTATGTACGTTTCAGAGACGCAAAAAACATCGATGGAACGGGATTCCAGAGTCCTAACCAATGAAGCCTGTTGCCTTATTTGACACAAGTTTCGAACATTAAAAGCTCCAGCATCTATTTTAGAGTGGTGCTTGGGGAGACCAGGAATAACGTTTCGTGAGCTCGAAAAGTTTGCTTCAGCGGCGCGAGGTGATAAACGATCGAATGCAAGGTTGTTCGAGGAGATAAGAGAGTTATTAGGTTTAGAAAGGATTTGATTGTGACCGATTTGGTCTCGTGTGTTTTTATGGGTATGAGGGCGGATGCCACTTCCCGGCTGCCCACATCCTGGAAGGGTTCTGGTTGTTAGAAGGGGCATCGGCTTCGTGACTTCCGAAGGGACTCGACTTTCATGACTCCTCTAAATGAAGGCTTTCCAACTCCCACAGCAGAGTTTATATGGTTTATACATGTATAAGCCCAAAAAAGGCGCATCAGCTCTCTCAAACTTTTCGATACATATGACTAACGGATTAAAAATCAATTGCAGTTTACACTTACCTCAACTTGGTTAGATTTCAATGTGTATAAAAGATAGTTTCGTTTCTTCAAGATAGGTTCAGTTAATTAGTCAGCCATTTCATTTCTTGATATTCGGTTTAAAACTTCTGATTTGGTCCCGTGAACTTGCTAACTGCTAATCTATCACCGGAATTTCAAGCACAGTACGTTTCAAACTCAACATCATATTATTCTGAATACTGCATATGAGTCATATCAGAAAATAAATGAATTTCGTGATATAATGATAGTTTAAAGGGGTATTGTTTGTGTACCATAATTATTCAAAACTTAAAAAACTTATGGTCAAATTAGTGTAACTCAATTTTTAGGCAATAAGTTTATCACACTAGGCTGTGACTGAAATGCTAGGACAAATTTCAACTTTGAGTGCTTAAGTTTTGTTTAAAATCATCTGGAAATTAATATGAAGAGTAAGCATTCTCCGTTTAAAACAATGGACGGTCAAGTCTTGAGAGTTTATGAGACTGCAGATATCACGTTAAAATAGAAGGGACCCGATAGCGGTGTCGGACAGTCAGTCGGCAACAACGTAGAATTTCGTACTTACGTACAGAAGTTCAAGTTACCACACCGCATTAGCTCAAAGAGATGGAATTGTCAATTCAGATCCCATAGTAGTAAAGGTAGTAGGAGTGTTAGCAGTAATGAGGAAGATTAAAGATCGAAGATATGATTCAAAATGTGAAATCCAGTGAAATCGACATAGAACAAGAAAGATAAAGGTGATGAGGATTTCAGATCAGAATTTAAGAGAAGATTAAGAATGGACGCATCTGCGCCATTGCAAACGATTTTGTGCCATGTCATTCAAGGTCTCTAACCATCGGTTACTACTGTCTCGCGTGCCCCAACCAGGAAGTCAACACCTATTAACATGGTTCAGTGACTTCAAAGATTTCTGTCAGGTTTTGGTCTGGTCGCTTCTAGATTTCTTCCAATCTACTCCTTTACCACAAAACATCGCTTGTTGAGGCAATCGGTAGTTAGGACATGTGGTACGAACATTGATCACTTCATCTATTGATCTCCCATCTTTATCTAACGCTGACAAAATGCAAAGTCTTCTGACTACCCTGAGCAACAATGCAAGCATGTTCGGGATGCGGTTCTCACCCTCGAAATGCAAAATGTTGCTTCAAGACTGGGTTGCATCGGCACCTGAACTAGTGATAGGGAGTGAAGTAGTCGAACGTGTAGACCGCTTCACTTATCTTGGGAGTCTCATCAGTGCCGATGGCCTGGTGACCGACGAAATCTCAGCTCGGATACAGAAGGCTCGATTGGCGTTTGCCAACCTGCGTCACTTATGGCTTAGGCGTGATATCCGTTCTCTAATCAAAGGACGAGTGTACTGTGCAGCAGTTCGCTCCGTTCTCCTATATGGCTGTGAAACATGGCCAGTGAGAGTAGAAGATATTCGTAGGTTACTGGTTTTCGATCATAGGTGTCTTCGAAGCATTGCTCGTATACCGTGGGACAACCGAGTGAGCAATGCTGTCGTACGAAGTTCTACGTTGCATCTGACTGAATGACTGAGTACCCGTTTCCTAACAACTGCATTGCTTACTCGACTGTCCCATGATAGACGAACAACTCTTCAAAGACACCTATGATCGAAAACCAGTAACCTACGAATATCTTCTAATCTTAGTGTCCATGTTTCACACCGTATAGTAGGAGACATCACCTACGCCATAAGCGACTTAGGTTGGCAAAAGCCAGTCGAGCTTTCTGTATTCATGCTGAGATTTCGTCACACACCTGGCTATCAGCACTGATGAGACTCCCAAGATAAGTGAAGTGGTCGACACACTCAACCGCTGCACTCCTTATCGGGTGCCGATGCAACCCAATTCTGAAGCAACATTTTGCATTTCGAGGGGGCGAATCGCATCGTGTTAAGAAGACTGCATTTTGTCAGCGTCTTAACCAAGTAGAACTATGTGATCGACATACTAAGTCAACCAATGAATCTCCTGGTAGAAGGTCTACTCCTGAAAGTTCAGACGAATATAATGTTATATCTAGAAGCAAATCCATGACAAAATTAAACAAGAATGAAGAAAGAGGACAGCCATGATGGACACCACTTGAAGCAATCAACTCTGATGACAGTTCGCCCTAAGCTCTCACTCGGCCAGTGATGATCGAGTAGAAAGCCAGTAAAAGGGTAACGTGCTTCTTCGGTACACCTTCTAATGACAGACACTACTCTAGAACCCCAACGATCCACATAATCAAATGCCACTTTTAGGTCCAGGAATACAACTATTGTCGGATGCCTAAATGTGTCAGTGTTCTAGTACCCATCAAAGTATGAATATCTAGTCTATACAGACAAGTTCAGGTATGAAAGCAGCCTGAGAATAGTGGTGTGCACTTCAGTTTAGGTCTGGTGACTGGAGATAATCATCGTGAAGTAATGGACCTAGGTTTTGAGATGTTTGTCTCGTGTTTGCACTGTTCGAATGTTTAGTAGCCCAGACTTCACGTTGTCCAGTCTACAATACTTACTGTCCCAGAAATCCTGTTGATTATAAGGTTGGTTCACACATGGACTAAATTTCCTCTATACGAAATCAATTCGTTGATAACAGGAAGTCGTAAATTTTTTGAATACTACTATATCATCATTTTCAAGTAAACTCAATTGTATAAACGATTTTAGATGGTAGAGTACCTGAAAATTATTCGCTTCTCTTTTTTTCTTCATCTAAAACTTTGTAAGAGTTCCCTTTATAGACAAACGATGAGTATTCATCCACCATAATTAAAATCTGATACAAAATCCAAAAATTTATACTTTATATCATTTTCACATTTGAAGGATACTGCATTATATACCATTACTTATCCAGTTTTTAAAGCGGTGGAATAGTAGTTAAGACTTTCAGCTTCCAGCTAAGTTGCAGGCTTGAACCCCGTTCTGCCTGCATTGTTTCGGGCAACTGAGTAGTAATATCAGCACTTACAGTTAAAGCGTGGCAACAAGTCAGGTACATGAATCTGTACCTAATAATGAGTTTATAATAATGACGTTTTCCAAGACTATAATACGTAATGTAAAAACATAGAGATGAGCATTTGACAGGTTTACAATCTGAACGAAAAAATGAAGTGCAGTCTATACTAAGCTAGCCATATAGTCCATACTAGCAAATTGTATGTTTGTTAATATATACAACTTATTGTAAACAATGGTTGTGCGGAATAAAGCAAAACAGTTCACACAGAAAAATAAACGGACCAGATAAAAATAGAAAAAAACCACAAAATTAAATGTACTTGGTTATTAAACACTCTGACATACTTTCTAAAGGCATTGAAGCAGTAAATATTTTAAACAGTAACAGCATTCTTTATTATTTGAACAATAATGTTTATAATCAAAATATAATAAATATGCATCAGTGAGTTTTCAACTATTTACAAGTGAACAAGAGTATAATTTATAAAACGCATTAATTCACATAGTATGTTGTGCTTATAAAGAAATACATTGATTTAAACAGGTTTAGATTACATTTCATTGTCACAGATATTTTTAGTGGAAACATTTAAATAGCATACTCTGCATAATTATTTCCAATTCGCTGAGTACTTCACTAACCGCTTCATTTGACTAACCTCCTTTCTATGTTACATCACAAAATGCTCTAGTAATGCTGCTTACTAAGTCCGTAGTTTACGAGGGAAATAAATGGTCCCATGGATTCAGATTTTTCTGCTAGAACACTCAAAATGTGATGGTCTAAGTACCCAATGTTGACGCGCGCATTGAGACTCAAACAAAATATTTAACTTCATACGATAACGAGTTATTCACTGATCCCAGGTAGACATTAACTCACTGAATTTATTTTTGAGTTTGTAGAATTGTAGATGCATCATTTTATTTGCATCTAATAGTTAAAACAAGCGTTCAAACTACACTTTGACTCACTAATTATACTATTTTTCTCTTTATATTACATCATTCGCAGTAACAGATAACCAAGTGTTTGCAATGTTAAGGATTTGTAAGATTTATCGAGACAAAAAAATTTCGATATGATGAAAAAGTAAGTCCACCTACATGATGAGCATGAGTTAAAGAGCTACACACGCGTGATACCAATGAGATAGTGAACTTTCGAAATGTCTCACTATTAGTGACCAAATAATTGGCAAATGATAACAGTATCATTGTCTGTAAAGTGAACATAATGCTCATTGACGTCAATAATGATCCAAGCTCATAATTTAGGTAACTTAGTTTCCCTAATCAACTTCTGGATTCGTATTATATTTGTGATAATTTATCGGCTATCGCAAAATACCGACTTGTCTGAGACTTACAGGTATTGTTTCTAGCTTCAAACTTACCTTTAAGAAATAGAACCCTATATCTTTGTTTACACGGGTTTACTTTCTTGGCAATAAAATCTCTTCTCAGTGTTGTATATAGACGTCTATTATTAGATTTTAGGTTTCAGCATGTGGAGATCAATCTCGATTGGAGCGAGATGAAAATATTTCATCTGATGACAGTAAAGATAACCAACCTGACTTTCGTGTGACAGACTCCTCCGATCTAGTTAAGCTTTTCTAATTAGCATTTGGATAAACCAATCTTCCTTAGACAGTGTAGTAGCTTCTCAAATAATTCAACATTCGCTTATGCCTATATTACTGATGCGACAATTATGTAAGACAGGAGCAACTGGACCATTTAGGTCCATTTTGAACGATGACGTTAGCACATGCGAAACACCTGAATGTTCACATTTTTCTCACAGCTCCGCACGTGACTGTATTCTCTAAGCCTGAGTGGCTTAATTGCGAAGGTTTCACCGTCACTTTGAACATTATAACAAGCTGATTTAGCGCTTGTGGAATAAATAAACAGCTCACTATGTGAGCTGTGCTGCTATGACTGAAAAAAAAGAACTCATTCTCCCGGTAGTTCAATATGAACTATACTCAAAGTGAACACTGGTAATACTACACGGCTGCCCAAAGTGTGTTGGACGGGGTTCCAGCCTGCGACTTATTAGCTGAAAGTTGGGTGTTTTAACCAAAGTTATCGCCTAAGAATAGCAATGAAGATTTCGCAATTAAACTACCTATCTCAAAAAACAAAACCAAAATTATGGACCGTAGTGGAAAATACATATTTAGTGCCGCGATGTGCATACGCCGAATCAGAATATGCCTAGTGGACCTCCACATCAAGAAAACATCTTGGATAGTTTTGGAGTATCTCAAGCATGCCCATCAAGAGGGGGCTTGTATACTCAAGAGATGAGTATTCTAAGTGGGTACTTAATTCCGAACATGGTTTAACGTTTTCATGGAGAGGAAGAAATCCTCATCGAGAAGACACTGATAAGTAGGGTCAAGGACTACAACTAGACCTCATGGCAATACGAGATATGATCAAGGCAATTGATCGCCATTCAGAAGAGTTGAGTTGCCACCGGGTTTTTCTGATGTTCATTTTTACTACATAACATTCCTAGAAAATCATCGCTTTATTTTCTTCGAAACAGTGAAACTAAGCTATTTGTGTCATTTCATACATGGATTTAAAGGTAATAACCGCCTCAACTGGCTGATGACTAGTTTCAGAATAGATGGACCTCTCACCAATAAAAGTCATAGGTTATAACAATAAAGATGTTAGCATCTCTACAGATATGAGATGCTATCCAGATTTCCCGACGTCGGTGATAACCTTGACTCACTGTCAAATAGACATGTGTTTTGTAACAATCGTAAGACATAATGGAGACCATTCTAGTGATTCAGAAATTGATTCTCATGACTGTAAATAATATTTAATCCTATCAGCTAATATTCCAAAATTACAAACATCTGACACGTTTATATTTGTGACATACTATTACGGAATGTACACTTAATTTTATTTCTTCACAATATCATGATTTTGTGCGTGGTCAGTTGTACTGTATCGAACAATGGAAGAATGAAACAAAATGATCCACTAACGCTCAGTGCCCTAGTTCCAAAATTTATCGATTTGCCCAATATTTCTGAATCCTCCAGAATATTTTTATTTTACTAATCTGTTTTTTCAGTCATATCGTTGATGTCTAACCTCATTTAGCACTGACACTGTTACCACCTCAAATGCCATCGGATATGTCCTACCAATTTTATCTTGCTTTGCTAATGATCTAAGGTAGTTTGAACCAGGTTAAATATATTAAGCACTATGCTGTTTGGTTGCCTGGACTATAATTAGCGCTGTCTTATCGAAATTTGAATTATTTCTCATAATACTACGAGAGTCTGATTTAAAGCATTGAGTTTCGCATATTCTTTGTCAGAGTACACACAGAAACACGAGTAATAATTATAATCAGAAAATCACTGAACGTATCAACGATTAGGAAGTAACCACTGTAATCAATTGTATTTAATAAACCCACTTGGATACAACGATAGGATTGATCAGACAATTTTTTTGAGTTCTGTTAGTCAAGTAACGCTCAATCGAAAGGGACAACAATGGAATATCGGTCAGATTTCTATTAAACTATAACCGGACAAACCGTCCGAATAAACGCAGCAACTAAAGATATACCATTTTGTAGGAGCAACTAGTGTTAATTATACTTAGGAATCGAGAACAGTACTAACAACAGAAATGATTCAGTACAAGCCTCAAGAATTTTTGTGGTGAAGTATACTTTTTTTACAATAGCGTATTTCGTAGAAATTAGCAAACACTGTAGCCTCAAGACTAACTGTCCTAAATGCTACACAAATCTTTGTAATGAAAAAACGGAATAAACAGCGTTAGGGTGTATGTAAAACGAAGATTCAAAACATAAGGTATGAGAAGTGATACTCGTGGTAATGTTTACGCTGACCGATATCATATTGTTAGCACTGTTTGTAAACTGAACTGTTGCATAATATCAAGCACATAGTTTCAATTCCCGCCAACAAATGCCCTGTTACGACCAAGCGAAGTCCTCTGTCCTCGAAATGTTCTCATTCAGTCACGTGTACATAGCCACTGCCAGGCAAGTCCTACTCACTGGTTTATCGTGGTGGGAAAGTACGCGTCTAGTGCGGGTTAGTAGATATGGAGCGCCTACCTAAGGAAGTCAGAAAACCCTGATTCAAAACTAATGGTATATATGGGTTTCAGGAGCCTGATGAAACGAATAGCGTATGAACCTGCTGCTGGTCACAGGTTACCATGAAACTATATTTCTTTACGTCGCTCCACTGCCATAAGGATTAGAACTCTGGATCAAATGCTCGGGGAGCAGCACCCTAAGGAGGCCACCTTCGGTTTGTGGACCCGGGAAGTACCCCATTTGATGCACAAATTCAATGACTTATGTGGTGCATATGCAAGTGCCTTTTTGTACAAATGTTTACCTGTTGAAACAAAAACAAGTTTACTTCCCACTGTTAACAACTGAAAAAACAAGAATATGGTACCGTTAAAAACATTTCTTGATGAATATCAATATGATAACGTCAACATGACAGCTGAGAAGATAAAATCAAACCTTCAAAAAAAGTTGAGCTGGAAAAGCAGGGACACAGTGCAATATTATTTTCTGATTGACAGTTATCAGCATTACGACGTGCAATATTGTAGAAAAAAATATTTCAAACGGCGGATTTACTAAAGCTGATCCGTAAGTGGGAATTTTCTGTTAACTGGCTGTTGTGCAATTCCTGTTACGAAAGACAAAGATGTAATTAATAAGAACTTACGATAAGAGATTGAATAGCCAAATCAACTGTTTCTAACTGCACGAGTGCCATTTTGTTATCTTTCCTATAAAAAATTATTATAAGAATTTTAAGAAAATATATAATTACATAAATCGAAATCCAGTAACTTCAAATCCTTTTGTTGCAAATAATACACGTATGTCGTTTTCGGTTACCGAAGGCGGAATGTTACTCAAATGCAGGACGTGACTTGGAGGATAAATATTTTGGAAATTTTTTGAATTGGGCTTTCGAAAACGATGGAGCAGGCTGTTAGTATAATCTTTGGTTAAGCCATTTTCAGTATCTTCTTTGGGTAGTTGGACAATATTGTGTCGAGACACTGCAATTTTCATCGGTTTATCCCAGAGGCGCTGACCATTGAGAAATTGTAGAGCTACATGATTTTTTTTATCAAGATGGGGACAAAATTACCTGTAAGAGCTTGATGAGGATCGGTAAACTGAATTAGAGCTGTATCTTTCTTATTGAACATAATTTTCACGCGAGTAACATCTCCATATACACCTATAAAGAAAAAGTGTGGATTACGTAGATCAAATCCTGGCCTCATGTACCTTCCGTTGAAGGAACATTAGCGTCTATTCGTCAACCTGTTGCCAATAAACTTAAGGCAGGAAGTTACATAAATGGAAATAAAACACAAAAAAAAACAGTCAACTGCACCTGAGCTTAATGTCTAAATTATAAGCTATACTGAAGACATTTTCAAGGCTTCTATTCAAACGTGTAGGATTAAGGCTATAGAGACTCATTCTACTTTGACTGAGTAGAATGGTTCAAAGGTACCTGTACGTAATGCATTTCAGCAGATAGATTGTTTAATATCTGGAAGATAGTGACACTGCAAATCACAAGAAAAAATGAATGAATAAACAAGGAACATACAGTAATGGCTATTCACCAATTAAGTAGAACTAAATTTTTGAATGTTCAGCCCAGAAATGGTGTAACGACTTGACCTTATATCGTATAAACTGTCCAGTACCACTCATGCACCAGACTACAGGCTACTTTCTGAATCCTTATAGCCATCTTCCTGTATGATAGGCTGAAGTGAAATTCGAGGTTACATAAAAATTTCTCTCAAATGATCCATAACTATAGGGTTTGTTACAATATTGGAGTTTTTATCTTGATGAGGTTATTAAGCATTGCTTCTAAGGTGAAATAGGAAAAATCCGAGTAAATGTTTAGAGCCTTTTTTCATGAAGTGAATGTTAAGTGTGATGAGAACGTCATCACAGTCGCATAGCTTTAAAAACTTAGGGATCAATGGTTAAAGCAGTTTATTCCAAGATTTAAGTGGTTGACCGAAATATCACAAGGATAAGCCAAGTGAAAAACAGTATGAAATAATGTATTTACAATACCATTCTACCAAGGAGCATGTATCGAGTCATGAGAATGAACAAAGAAAAACTAGTTGAGTTGATGTCAAGACAATATAAGGAATGAAAACAGAATTAATACGGAACAAAAGAAATAAGTAATGCCTATAGACAAGAAAATGTGATAGGTAACGGTAGAAAAAGGTAAGACATAAACCTACCAAAAAGTGTAAAAAGAGCATCCGGATAAACCCTCTTAACGAAGATGAAGGTTAAAACAATGAATCCGAATTTAATATCACGTGCAGTCGCACAACAGATTCAAATGTGCAACAAGATTGAACAAGAACAGCGAAATACGAAGAAAAACGGCCGATTTGACAGTAGAGATGGGTAATCATAATCGTATAGCCAATCAACGGATAAAGACCCAAGGTTGAGAGCAGGTGTGATTTCAAGAAGACATGAAACGGAAAACAGAATATTAAGTTAGACGTGATGTTTTTTTAGCAAACCCAAAATTTCGACATTCCAAAGTAAATACTTACATCTTCGTTTAAATTTGATACTATCAGGACAGTGCTTCCATTGTTATTGGGTGGGGGGCGAACTCCAACGGGTGTCACATGAGAAGATACAGGTGACTGAACAGATCCCATAACACTTGCGTTACCGCCAGACATATGAGGGAGCACTCCGGTCTGAACAGCACCACCCTGAAGCGCCGCTAGTATGGCAGATAAATTTGGAGCTCCTGACATTGACTGAGCACCTGGGCCGCTATTTTGAGATGTAAGAGCCATGAAACTTGCTGTGGCAGCTGCCGCCGCAGGAGTAAGAGCCAATCCTGACTGCTGAGCTAATGCTGCCAGCTGTGCAGTTAGTTCGTTAATGCCCATATTGTTTGTATTTGGCGGTGCAATCATTCCAACTGGGAGATGAATACCTTGGTGTCCTATATTCGGTACGACTGAATTTTGGAAATTAGAGGAAACTTGACCAGGGTTGTTATGATGTCTTTCACTCCCACCTGTGGGTCTTCGAAGAGACATTAACTCTTCTTCAGTTAATGGATTATTGAGATAATCCCTGCACCTATCACTTTCTTGACGGACTTCCAACGGACCACGATTTTTCGAAAAATGAACACGCAGGGAACAGCATCCAGTGTATATATTTTGACCGTTTAAATGCTAAATCTTTGAGATAAAAGTAAGGATACTTACTAGCATCGCAACAAACGCATGAATATGATTACCAAACTCGACTAATCCGTGGTACTGGTTGTTTTTTAGATACGTAACAATTCTTAGTATTTTTCCATATCGATAAAATATCTGAGGATATAACTCATGATCATAATAACAATATGCATTACCTTGTGTAGTATAGTATGGTTGATCTGTTGTCCCATTATGTTATCAACGACGACACGTAGGACTGTAGTAGGCATGCCAGAGTTGGCACCACTGAGATCCTGTTGAACAATGCAATTCGCATTCTGAATTGCATTGCCTATGCTGCTGTTTTCTGAGTGCAACTCAAGATGCTGGTGTTTAGAATACTGCATGACAAGAGTACGTCCTCTTAGCGTAACTTGGTACTCGCGATAATACGTAACCATTATCATCGCACTATCCAGACATTGCATTTCCAACAGAGCCTGTCGGATGTAATACCGATTAATATAGTTACCTGGTTAGCTTTTTTAGAAAGCACCATGTTTTCTAACAGACCGAACGGGATGCCAAGAAGAGCGATTTCATGTTCCGTAGCATCATCTGGCATGTTACGAATATGAACAACTTTGGATGGAACAGTTTCGACATATTCAATTCTTGACTGAAAAGTTTAAAAGCTTTATAAGCAGTAATATTACCTTTTTATTTTCGTTATTATCAGTTTCCATTGGAGCATGACCATTTCCGTTCATTATAAATCCATTAGCTTCATCACGCTGTTACACAAGTCAGTGAAAAAATTAGTGTGATATACAAAGTGTTATAAAAGCCAGTTTTAATCATTTGCATGTATAGTAGTGCTCTTGAACTTTGTAACCCAGAGGACCTTAAGATTAACCAGTACTACGCTGCATATTCTCTAGGCTGAACGACTAGCCTTATGTATGTCGAAATTCCATGTGATGCTTTTAGTTGAAAAAGCGGGATTCTGATAATGCAAAATAAACTGGTCAACACTTCGAACAAGCTTCCACACAGATAGGTAGTAGTCAGCCTAAACAGCGCTTTTATGGATCACTTGGTGAAAATAATAGACAATCTTATTCGTACACTAAACAGCCTGTAATTGAGAATAGAGTAGCCCCATCAAGTTTTAGTTGTGTTCACGTAGAGTAAGTTTTATTAGGATGTGGATTATGGATGACTTGGTGCGCCAATGATTCAACCTTGACCATAAGAACTTACGGTCTCAATGAGAACCTGAAAAGCTTAACACATGTTCTAGTAGTATACCTAGTACTTCAGATTCTATTGGCAGAAAACATGGGCAATCAACTTTTGTAGCTTGAGAAGTATTAAGCCTTAAAAATTACATCAGATTGCAATACAGAAACAATGTGCGTGGACAAAAAAGCGTTGAAATACTTCTATGCAACATAAACAACAAAACGATTAGTTTTATTGGTGCAAACTTACCTTGCGTTTGCTTGACTGAAAATGAAAAACAAAAAACGTTTCAGATTACTGATCAGAGCGATACGGATTTTCTTCGTTTTAGAAAGAACACATAATAGCAAAATCACAAAACCATGCACAACATACCATCAGAGCCGTATAGGCGCTAGCAGACATGGCTGTCATTCGAAAGTGAACCAGCCATTGAAACCTTGTTTGAATACTGTCATATATACCTCTTGCATTATTTATGAGCTACTGCAAATAATTTTTACTGTGAAGTAATATAAAATAAAAGTTTAGTCCAAACTCGAACAAATGTTCTTCAGCGGGGAATTCAAAAATTAGAGTAGAATTAGCCGTACTCAAAGATATATTACACTTAAATTTATGAAAATTCAGTCTTCTTGAAAGAGAACGGTTTGTTTATTTCCACGAAAATTGATTTGCTTTCAAAATTTCCTTTCGTTACATACGAGAATAGGAACTTCATATGTATGGTGAGTAATTTTACCCGAAGAACTGTCTGATACTCAGAGAATTTCAAAACTTATTCACATCAAACTGTAAAACTTCCTATGTAACAGGATTTTACATAGCTTGTTTTCACTAAATTCTAAATTTTTAAGTCCTAAGGATTAAGTAGAATATACAAATTTATTTCAGTAGTTCTAACGGTTTATACCGCCGTTGATGAATTTCAACGCGAATATATTTGAGAAGACCGATAGCGACTAATTCCATTGATTTGTGATTCCGTTCTAAGCTTTAGACGTAGATAGGATGAACATTATTAGATTATTTTCCTGTACGAATAATTTCAGGTGATAAAATCGATCAATGAATAGTTATTCTGAAATCACCAGCCACAGTACGGAAGCTTGTATAACACGATCCTCCACCTGCAGTGCACTAGTCAAGAGAATTTAAAATGTTCCATTCTTTAATAATAAATATTTCTATTAGCCCTTTGACTCAGTTGGAACATAGATGCTATATATTTCTAAAGAGCACTAACTGTTGCTAGTCCATATTCAAAATGTAATCTGATCCACGCCAAGAAAGGAATCTTGATTTCCGTATAACGTACCATTTACTTCACTATTTTATCACAGGCCTTAATTTTTATTCTTATGGGAGGAGGGATCTAGAGGGTTTACTGAAAAAAATGAGTGTTATAATCACAGGTACATCTCTCTAGACAGCCAAAAGATATCCACCTCTTGTATATAAATTTACGGAGTGCAAGCAACCCTGTAAAAGACCACTATTTTGCGTTGGGCCGAGTGTGAAGTTTCGGTTAAAAGTTATCACGACTGCGATGAAACAGTCATGTTGAAAGAGATAGTTGGGTAATACTAGTTGGTTCAGACTATTTGTTAATTTAGCTGGTGTGGTATGCCAACTCAAGCAACAAATATGGTGCGTTGCTCCTAGTAGCATTCTATATAAAAAACCGGGGACAGCCCGAGGATTAACTATCGCTTTCTGTCCGTCAACCCTTCCAACTTAAAATCGCACATTTTCCAATAAGTCCCACGAACGAAACCGCTACTTACCGAAATCGGAAACCCTTTCTAGCGAGAGATCCTGTAGTGATATACTTCTATGAAGAGAACGCAACTGGACTAATGCAAACATTTATTATTATAACCAGTTGTACCAGTGATTTTTTACTGTACTATTTTGTCTATCTGTAACAGAACAAACTTTTTCCGCTGTCTGAGACCTTGAGCTTGCTCACGTACGCACGGTAGTCTCGCCTGTAAACTTTGGCACGAGATCGGTACTATTTATATACCACGAGATCGCCAACAAGAAGATCCTCACTTCGATCACAACTATCCTTCTGATACTTCACTTACGGAGGGATTTAACCTATTACTTACTTACTTACTTACGTCTGTTACCCCCAATGGAGCATAGGCCGCCCACCAGTTTTCTCCAACCAAATCTGTCCTGGGCTTCCTTCTCCAGTTCTGTCCAATGTTTGTTCGTTCCTCTCATATCTTTCTCTATTTCTCGGCGTAATGTGTTCCTTGGTTCCTTTGATTTGGTTGGTGCATGTTGTGTTGTATCGTAGAATCTTACTTTTCCCTTTATGTATGTTGAGACCTACTGTTTCTAAGGCTGCTGCTACATTGCATTTGTTGTTGAGTGTGCGATAGAAGAGCCAAGTCATCTGCGAAGTCTAGATCACCCAGGTGCGTCCTAACTGTCCACTGAATACCGTGCTTCCCTCCAGATGAAGGAGAAAGGGTGAGAGTAAGAAACCTTGCCTGACACCGGTCTTCACCTCGAAAGAGTCTGTCAGCTGTCCTTCGTGTATGATTTTGCAGTTGAATCCATCATAAGAATTCCGTATGATGTTGTCTATCTTCTTAGGCATGCCCTCGTGTCGAAGATGCATTGATAGTGTTTTCCTATCCACACTATCGAATGCTTTCTCGTAGTCGATGAAGTTGATGTAGAGTGGTGAGTTCCATTCAATTGATTGTTCCACAATGATCCGTAATGTAGCAATTTGGTCAGTACACGATCAATCCTTACGAAATCCAGCCTGTTGATCTCGAAGTTGGGCGTCTACGAAGTCCTTCATTCTGTTTAAAAGAGTGATGCCTCTGTAGTTCTCACACTTGCTCAGATCGCCTTTCTTTGGTATTTTGATGAGGTATCCTTGTTTCCAATCTGATGGTACTTGTTCCTCATCCCAAATCTTGTTGAAGAGAATGTGAAGTATTTTTGAAGTTGCTTCCACGTCTGCTTTCATTACCTCTGCTGGAATGTTGTCTGTTCCTGCTGCTTTGCCGCTCTTGATTTGTCTAATGGCCATGCTGATCTCTTCAATTGTAGGTGCGCCAACATCGATTGGGAGGTTCTTAGATGCTGCTTCGATGTTGGGTGGGTTCAGTGGAGCTGGTCGATTCAATAGTTCCTGAAAGTGCTCTACCCACCTATTTCTCTGTTCTTCAATGTTGCTGATTACTTTGCCTTCCTTTCTTTCCACTGGTCGTTCTGGTTTACGATAGTTTCCGGCCAGCTTCTTTGTAGTTTCGTACAATTGTCTTGAGTTTCCTTCTCTTGTAGCCTTTTCCGCCTTCGTTGCTAGATCTTCCACATATTTCCGTTTGTCAGCTCTGATGCTTTTCTTCACTTCCCTGTTTGCTTCTGTGTATTCAGCTTGTGCAGTAACTTTCTCCGCTCTTGTTCGGCTGACATTGATTGCTGCCTTCTTGTTCCTCCTTTCTTCAATTTTTGCAAGAGTACAAACAGTCATCCAATCCTTGTGATGGTACTTCTTGTGACACGGAACTTCGTGACATGTTGAAGTGATTGCCTCCTTCATCCCTTTCCAATTGTTCTCCAATGTTGCGTCCTCTCAATTGAGTAGATCCTGAAAGGCCTGGAACCTATTGGTGAGGGCTATCTTGAATTCGTTGAGCTTTACGGTATCCAGTGCTTCTTTAGTTTCAGTTTCATTTTGGTGATCAGAAAGTGGTGATCGGAGGCTATATCAGATCCTCTCCTGGTTATCACATCCTTCATGGTCCTTCTGAACGTTTTGTTGATACAGATATGGTCAATCTGGTTTTGAGTAGTAATAATAATAATAATTTAATTTATTCTCAAATAACTAAGTTACAAGAGTCACGCCAGTTTACAGGCTAGATCAAATTGTCACAAATGCTTTTACAATTACTGTAAAAGTTATAGCAGTTAAATTAAGTATAAGAGACAGTTTCTGATTGCATATTTACACCATATCACTGACAGAAACAGTATTATACAGCCACATTTTCAATATTAGAGTACAAATGAGGAAGGTGCACAATAGGTTCTATTGGCGATTGGCAGAGATCAATAGTGAATTTGTTGGGAAAGGTCATATGGAACGCGCTTGATACGAGCTGTGATCCAGACAGTCATGTACATTGGGTGCATGTTCCCTAGAGTTGCCAAGGATTTCCCACCGTGAATGGGGTTCTGAAAAGGAGAAGAGAGAGAGGAAAAGGCAGCAGTGTGGCAAGTGTATATATATAACCAAAGCACTACTTAACCTGTCATGTTAAAGTAGTCAATACAGTAGTAAGTCAAGATAACATTCATACTGACCACTTAAATTAAAGTAAATTATGGGAATATAAGAATATAACGCACAGATAAAGGAGTACAGCAAAAAGAAGGGAGAGTTGTGCAGTGTCAGGTGGATAGAAGAGAAGTCGAAGTAAGAAGCTGGATTTATGTACGTTGAAATCGAAATTCTAGTTAAAAGAGTAGAGTTTGTAAAAATAAATATTTGACGAATAAAATCTCGCACTGTCTAACTGTTTTTTTTCTCTTTATTATTGAATGCCAACCTCTAAGTCATACTGTAAGCGCCTGAGTAAGAATGTTGCAGGTGTCTCGACAGAATAGCGACCTCAGCATAGTTTTGGAAACATGAACCACAGAAGTAGCAAGCGTATAAGAGCAACCTCAGTGTTACTGATTAGTCGTCTCATCAATCTAAAGAGCCGAAAGCAAACAAAATGTTCTGCCCCACAAACATGGGTTGTTTGAAGTTATCGCCCATACCATCAATGTTTGCTGGTCAGTAACTCCACCCTCCCTCCTTTTGTGTTGTTAGGCTCATGTTAAATGTTTAAAAGAAGCTATTGAGTTCTACTTGGTGTTCTATGTCTCGCATCCTGTTGAGAAACACTATTTCTGCAAGTTCCTTTCACAAACTCGTCTGGCTATTACAACTTATGAACTATTGGTTAGGCATCAATGCTATACAGTTAACAGTTATGGAGAAATAGTAAGAATTTTCAAACAAGATATAAGCATTTTGAATGTAGTGGGGAAGATGTACTTAACTAGCTAAGCAGGAGAACAGTGTAATTGATAATAGGCAATGTGAAACTCACACAGTTGTAAGTGTTGATAAGGTTGCGCCCAGGAGAGTAGAGTGCATTCTAATCAACCAGTTTACAGTTGAACAGTGTCGAACGACCCAGTTAGTAGAGTAACCTGTCTATTTCAAATAAAAACTAAAGAGATTTATATTCAACTAGAAAAATTAGTGCTACTTGGGAGTGTAAAAATAACTAAATAAGACGCAGCACTGAGTTCATTGTGTTTAAAGTGTATGCAGAGCTATTAATATGAAAGCAGGGTGCGAGTGAGTTCACGAGCGCAGAAGAGTCAGTGCAACTGAGAGCATCATTAAGAAGTTGAACAAACTCATGTAACCCACTTGCCATGCGTATTTTAGAGGGAAGCCTATTCCATATAAGTGCATACTTAGAGAGGAAGAAGTTTTCTCGAGTTTTGGATCTATACTTCTCAAGTTTGACCGTAGATACTTTATCTCGAAGGTTATGTGTACAAGGGCCATGGATAAGGACTAAACTGCAGGAGGAATATGTGAGCTTGTGCAGGAGTTTAAAGTAAAGGATCAGATTGGACTTAAGCCTTCTTTTCCATAATGGATCGAGCCCGAGTTCAATACATCCGTGTGATCCGGTGAAATCCATGTGGCTTTGTGTATGCGTTTGTGCGGGAATATTGTGCCACCAATGACCAGTTTGTTGAAGGCACATAGGTTTGCAAATCTCTCACCGTTTTCGTTCCTTTCTCCCAGTCCATGTCGTCCCATGATGTCTTCATATCCAGTGTTGTCCATGCCAACCTTGGCATTCAGGTCTCCCATAAGAATAGTCAAATCTTTTGATGAGCATCTGTCGACGATTGACTGCAGCCTTTCGTAGAATTGATATTTAACGTCGTCATTGTAGCCATTGGTAGGTGCATAACATTGGATGACGTTCATTGTAATATCCTCTTTCTTTGTTTTGAAGGATGCTTTAATGATCCTCAGTACATGAGATCCCCATCCTATGAGTGCCTTTTGTGCATGTTTGGACAGCATCAGTGCAACTCCTTGTGTATGTGAAGCATTTTCCTCTTTATGACCAGAGTATAACAGCAGTTCCCCTGAAGCTAGCCTCAGTTGTCCAACCTGTGTCCAATGCGTTTCACGGATGCTGAGCACCTCGAGGTTGTATCTTTTCATTTGTGCCGCAACTTGAAATAGTTTTCCAGTCTCCCACAATTTACGAACGTTCCATGTAACTAAAAGAATGGTTGCTCTGGTTGTGAGAAGAGGCATCGGCCCCGTGACTTCCGAGGGAACTCGGCTTTCATCACGCGACGTCATAATTCTTCCTCCAACTCCCAGGGCAGAGTTAAAATGGTTTGAATTATTTTTTCTGGTTAGCGTTTTTTTGGCAAGTTAGTTTTTGACGGAATGGGGTCGCCAACCCCATGTCCAACCCTCCTCCTTTACCCGGGCTTGGGACCCGCAGTAGCCTCGAAGGTTCTACTGGCGGAGTTGATTTAACCTATTATTGGCGCTGATCATAGTCGATAGAGACTCTAAACCCCATAAAGTAACATTATCAGTGCCTCATGTAGTAAACTACACGAAGATATCAGATCTTAACTAGTCTCCAGCCTCAATTCTTAAAACAAGAAAAAATTGAGTAAAACCAGCAGGTTGATATTTTTTTGGTGCAAAACATTTTTGAGTGAGTCACAATCAATGACAGTATCGAGGTACGAATTTTATGAACTGATTATAAGGTATACATTTGACACTATATCGTATTGATAAGTTTAATCTGAAAATGCGAAAAACTCGCCAACCACATGGCTTAAACGTCATCCAGCCAAACGTTCATATCACACTATACAGCTTACTAAACAATATTCGTTGGTTCCTAGGTATAACCGTGAAGCATTTGCGAATCGATAATAATAATAATATTAAATTTAGATCTAATTAACCGAAACCCTACACTGGTGAGACCGACCAAAGAAACGCAATCAGTCATTAGCACTTACATTCTCGATAACTTTCTTTGTTGGGTATTACTAATGTCAACTCATTATTATATTAGCTCTTTGACCAGTTGTCCAGTGCAGTGACATATTCTAATATTGATTAGTGTTCGAATTCATCTTATTAGCTCAGCCGATCCAAAATGGTTATAATCAGCTCTGATGGTATCATATCGAACGTGAACTATGATTCGCCAAAACCAAGACGTAAATATTTTACAGCAAACTTGATTTCAACGGACACCAAATGTATTTATCCTACAACAACAATGAGTAAACACGCTAAGAAAGTATTACATCTATAGCTAAACAAGTCAAAGTTTAAAATACAGTGTGGGAAGTTCAAAATTACATCCGAACAGTGATTGTTCTACACACAGCACGGGTTTTTCAAATAAATCTCGACGAACTAATATTCTCAAATACTGACAAGTGCTGCTATGCCGACGAAAACAAACGTAGTCAGGCAACGAAGTTCATTTATATAGCTCCGACAGATCTACAGGTTACTGTTAGTAATGAACAATGTTTCTTCGAACAGTTATTCTTCTTGTTTTGCAATGACCCATATAAACTTAGATGACTCAAAAAGTACAGACGAATAGGTTACACAACAGTTCGATTTCTAATTGAGTGAGCAAACATCAGCGAATGGTTGAAACTTCCTTCCACTCATTCTGACAATATCGATGGCTTACATCTTTACTTAAAATTTTGCATCTCTCATTTAAAAATGGGATTAAAGATAAATATAAGAGCGCGTCATAAAGTAGGATGTAAAATCAAAGGACTAAGTCTACATAGGATCAATATCTATGGCCTACAGAAGCATAAGAGATGATGTGATAATAATGCCTAGCATACGGAGGACCCTTAGTCACCCAAATAGCGACATAGTATTTCATGAGGTGACTTCACGACGTCTTGTGCATTGAATAACCATTGTCAGCTTATCTTGGAACACTCTCCTAAGCACCCCGACAACAGACTTTTCGGGGGGCAGTTTAAATAAGCTCGATAACCCGTACTCAGTTACGATTTATCCTTCTTGTTTGAGACATCTGTATTTGATGCACAACTCGTACTTTGTCATTACTAACCCGAAAATTCTTATAAGTCAAACTCTGCTGAAAGCAGCTGTTAGTTATAAAAAGCCGGCTTATCTTTTAAAATATTTACCTCAATAAAAAACCTTTAACAGTAAATGTGCGAGCACTTAAAACCTTCTGATGTTGCCTGTAAATTGGCATGCCTCATGTTAGATCGTAAGCCATTCCATCCCTGATTCTGACCGTTATCTTTTCTTCTCTTCCCTCTGTTTTTTTTATTTTTCATAATGAAATCAACCCATCTCCCACGTGGTAATTTGATAGCAGCTGATCCTAGCAACATCAGCGGTCTAGAAGAAATGCACTGAATAGTTGTAGATAAGCAATAATCATCAGTTGGCTATCGAATTCACAAGGAATCGTTCTGCTAAGTGGTTAGTTTACCTGAATTCGTCGAAACCGAAGACCTAGAATCCGCTCCCTCACATCACATCAACGAGCGAGCAGAAAGATGTAAATCGGTTTTACAAGCGTTTATCGAAAACATATAATTCATCAGTAACCTATTTACTATAATATCTAGAGTGTTATATCTATGATGGCAACATACGTCGAGATTCACCAGTTATCAAGAATTTCCGCTTTATATTCCGCATTATAATTAGTTTCAGTAGAATAAACAGGGGTACAGGAATTCAAGTAAAGTCAAAAAGACATTTGCAAGAGCAAAGAATTCGGGTATAGTACTGAGAAATCTCAATCGAGTTTTTAAAAACATTACTGGAGAACCTAACATCTTGTGATAGATCATGCCAACTAGTGATACCCAGAACTGTCTACTTCGTACTGAAATAAAAGGAAAGAGAACTCTGCAAGCACAGTCAAAAGTAATGCATTTAGAATTAAGATCAGCTGCGGAATAAGGACAAAGGAACCGTCCATTCCTACGTGAACACAAAACGGTATTTAATGCAAACATGATAGACACCATTGTATAATCATTTTAGAATACGATATCTGATTGAAACGGCGTGCCTTAAAATTGGCCATCAGGTGTTTCCGTGGTTTTTATTCCGGTTGCTACACAGAGACAATGGAAGCAATCTATACATCAATATTATAGTCATTGTATTTTGGTCAAGACAGTCTCCATTGGACACCCAGGGCAATCTTCTGAATTTTGAAGCATACAGCAAGCTGATTTGAAAATGTTTAGAATCCGAATTCATCTGTGAAGTACTGTCCTCGCGAATAGCTAACAGTCTCTATTACTTACGTCGTTTATGATGCCTACTGTTTAAGATGTACGTTTCACATTTTCAAAAATTGATGTTTGTCCCAGTATTGGCGCTGATTTCTTCACCTTAAAATATAATCTTCTGCTTGACGGATTGCAAACTATACAGATTTTAGGACTCTCATGGTCGTAAGATCTAGAGAGACCTTATCGTTTACTCACTATCACGTAAAGCTACTCTAAACACTCACTGACAACCACGATACTTAGGCATATATAGTCATATGTAAGTTAGTAATCTTGCAGCTAATTAACAAGGCCGAAAGATTGAAACTTTATCGTAGTGCCAAACATACATTTAAAAAGAACAAACATACATTCCTGTCGGTAACTAGGATTTCCTTTGCTCCATAGATGAATGAAATAAACGCTCTTTATCTGCTGTTCGGGCAACTTCGATACTTTTCAGTCAACTTAGAAATATGTACGCACGTACATCGGTTCAGGTTGTCAAACAACATTAGCACATAGAGCCAATTGTCAATTCTAGTTCCTTAGATAAGGAGGTAGGAGAAGTTTTAGCAGTAATCGGAGAGATTGAGGTTCGACGATATTATTCAAGAAGTAGAACCTAGTGAAATAAACTTAAGAGAAAAAGATAAAGGTAACGAGGAATTCAGAAAACTAGAATTAATGAGAATGCCATTGCAGACGGTTTTGAGCCATATCATTCAGATTCTCTAGCCATCGATCATTATCATCTCACGCGCCCCAATCAGTTAGTCGACACCTAGCGACATGACTCAGTCCACTTATCAGTGACTTAATGGATTTGTGCCATGTTTTGGTCTGGTCGCTCCTGGCTTTCTTCCAAACTACTCCTTCAGCGCCAAACATAGCTCGTCAAGACACTCAGTGGTTTGGCATATGCAACAGATGTCCCAACCACCTCAACTGATGAAGATTCAATACTTCATCTATTGATCTAATATCCCTTCCTAGTACTCGTTTCCTTATGACAGCATTGCTTACTCGGTTGTCCCAGTATACACGAGCAATGCTTCGGAGACACCTATGAACGAAAACCATTAACCCCCGGATATCTTTTACTCTTATTAACCACGGTTCGCAACCGTATGGTAGGACGGAGCAAACTACTGCCCAGTACATTCGTCCTTTGGTTAGCGAACGGATATCTCGATGACGCCATAAGTGACGCAAGTCGGGAAGAGCCAGTCGAGCCTTCCGTACCTGTCACCAGACCATCAGCACTGATCAGTCTCCCGAGATAAGTTAAGCGATCTACACTCGACTGCTTCACTACCCAAAATAAGTTTGGGCGCTGAAGCAACCCATTCCTGCGTCTAAGCTGATTCCGCTCCTCACCGTACTCAGAGCCGGACGGGATGAGTTTTCGAGCATCTATCACTTCGGTAGATGCTACTGAAATCCACCACTTCTCTCCAGCCTTGTGGTTTACCTTACTAGCAGATATCACTGCTGTTTCCACAGATCTTTGGATGCCTTAACGTGGGCATCACTTAATACATGGCTGCCTAACGGCTTCTCTAGTTGTTCCTGAAATATATTCCGTGCTTTCCTATCATTGAGTAGAACCTTATCAGGTTTGGAGGAGGTTCGAAAGCTTTCTGTAAAACTCATCTTTTACATCGTCTGAACTACAGTCAGTGGGGGCATAGGCAGATACGACGAAGAGGCAACGGCGAGTGTCCCCATCCTTCGGAATCCTTACTGTCCCGTTGAGTCGGACAGCACACAAGCGACTATCTACAGGGATCCAGTCTAAGAGAGCTAGTTCTGCCCTAGGACTCAAGGCCATGCCTACGTCAGCGAGACCCCGGGAAGGTAGTATCATGGCTACCAGATACACGGAGCGTAAACCAAGTTGGTTCTTTATTTGGACAAGGTGAAATCAAACTAATGATTCTACTCGCATCCTGTATGCACGTTTCAGAGACGCAAAAAACATCGATGGAACGGGATTCCAGAGTCCTAACCAATGAAGCCTGTTGGCTTATTTGACACAAGTTTCGAACATTAAAAGCTCCAGCATCTATTTTAGAGTGGTGCTTAGGGAGACCAGGAATAACGTTTCGCCAACAACGACGATTGACGAATCCGGCTGATATACTGTGCTTTGAATACACCTGTTCGTTCAAATATGTTTAGGTCAAGTTACCTGGCCCCATGAACATACTTAATTATCGTAGTAAATCATAGGCTATCAGCATTCTCATTATTTGATGTTCATTGTTCCAAAGATTATTCTTGCAAAGAATAGAAGTTCGGAACGGTGGACGGAAACCAAAACGGAAAATGATATCAGCAATTTTTTATTCCAGAGGGAGGTGTTAGGATATCCTAAGAGAAGAATATTGGAGGTCTAATTCTATTGGTTAATTCACAATGGTCAATATTATGGTCGTCCTAACTGTCAATGTCACATACTTCAATGCTGTTTCCCATCGGTTGTCCTAACTATCGATGTCACTTCAAATGTTGTTTCCTATTGCGACTGTAAATGTCATAGACTACAATGTTGTTTCCTATTCGACCTAACTGTATAAATATGTATTATCTGTAAAGCTCATTATTCCTTCATTCCTTCTGTATTCGACCCCATAAAAAACTTCATGTAAAGGTGTTGTGTTCTGATATATTGGAGATTTTGGAAAAGTATTTGGTGTCGCACTGGAATATCTGAATTTGGTCAATCTGTTGGATTTCGAATAGCTACATAGCGGCATTATAACATAATGGGTGAACATATTTTATGGGTAAGTATACAGTACATCAAAACTGTAATAACCTGCTCAAATTGACTACTTCACTAGCCAATGACAATCAATAAGATCTACTATATATTGAAAACTTTTAGTTACTTACGAAAGAATGAATTATAGTTTCTTCGATAAGATACAGTTTGAAATGTTAGTTTAAGAGGACCTCAATTATTTTATTCAAGTTCATGTGAAACGATTCACATCTGACGAAAAATTTCAGATTAGAAACATACGTATTTGGGAGGATTCATAATATTAATAGAAAATTTTCTGTTTCAGTTATCAGAAATAAACTTATCTAGATTTTTCAATGATTATTTATAACCGATTTAAAACAGTGGATCATACAGTTGAAATCTAAACTTTTTGACTGAATTAAGGAAGACGAGTCATCAAAAAACATTCTTATTTGATGACACTATTGTCTAAATATACACAATTACTTGTGCTGTCATTTCAAAAAGGTTTACGATTAGTTACTAATAACTGCTGTATACTAGTCAAATATCTACAAGTTCAACCATTTTAACTTCATCATATCTACTCACACGTGATTCATTGTCTGAAATCTGATTACTGTTCAGTGATGAAATAGTTAAGAATTACAATTATTTATTATCTAAAAATTTTTTTGTAAAAACGTAGTAACAGTAAACTAGAGATAAATGAAAATGAATGTATTAATGTAATCATAAGCAAAAATGCAAGTTACATATAACCAATCTTATGAAAATGTCTTTCACACTGTACAATTAATGAGTAATTCTTTCAAAATTGATGAACATAGATTGTAACCTAAAGTAAAGAGATGGTTTAACTTTGAATATTGTAAACATACCAATAAATATCAATCTTGTTCCATTGAGACTTAGTAGTTCAACTCTTTCACGAGGTATTGGAGAAAGATCATAAATTTCATTCAATCCCTGTAGGTTGTAAGTACTATCATCATCCACGAAGTGAATAAATCCCTTTCAAAAAAAGAGAAGATTTATTATGAAAACTGAAAACGATTTCGTCTATTAATAAAATGATATTCATTATATACCATGAAAGACTTTGAAATTATCACTGCCATAAAAATTTAAATTTGTAGTTTTGAAAAGGAAAGAAATGTATAAAACATCGATGACAGTTTTATAAATATTGGAAACCGAGCGTAGATATTGCATTAAAGATATTAAAATTCGAATTAAATTTGTGAACATCCCATAGGTTGTTAAAAAATAATTGCTACATTTCACCCAGTAGGTACGTTATGGTCTCCACCACTTTAGTCATTCTGATTAAAAGCTCAAAAACAGACTTCTCAAAACATGCATAGAATAAGAAAAATAACAACCTAACTGCATAGATGTGTTTTCACTTCGATCAAAAGGTCACCAAAATTAAATTTAGACATAATAATTAATTAAACAAATATATGTATATCATTGTCTTTATGTACAGTGGATACTTTGTATAGTGGGTGTAACAGTAATGAAAAAATTTTTCCTTCTATTTATCAGTTGTTAGCTGTCATGGTGCTGATACTTGTATTAAATCTGGTATATTTGAACTGTTTTCGGGTTGGCTTATATGCATGTGGCTTTGGCTATCAGTTTTTAATTATAAGAGACAAATCCTTTCTTGAAGTTGATTCTATCTCTAGTTTCCGATGAATGCTATGCTATTGTCGGTCTATTTTCAAGTTTTCTGAGGTCTTGTGAAGATTTAGCAACGTTTCAAACAGTGCGTTATTCTACAATCAACATAAACTATATATACACCACTACAGTTAGTTAGTACATATGAATTTATAGTCAAAATTTGTTTCTCTTCTTTCAGTATTGTCAGTCAGTCAGTCAGATGTAACGTAGAGCTTCGTACGTAAGTACATCAGTTCATGTCGCCATACCACATCAGCACAGAGATGTAATTGTCAATTCAAATCCAATAGTAGAAGAGGTAGTAAAGGTATTAGAAGTAATCGGAGAGGTTAGGATTAGAAGATATTATTCAAGAAGTGTGATTTAATGAGAAAAGTTTAGAAAGTCAAAACTAGAGTTGTTGAAGAACCCAGAAGGTTAGGATTTGAGAGAACACAAAGAATACATGCACCGGCGCCATTGAGAACGATTTTTAGCCATGTCATTCAAGGTCTCTAACCATCGATGATTATCATCTCGCGGACCCCAACCAGGTAGTCGACAATTACCGACATGGCTAAGTCCACTCGTCAATGACTTCATGGATTTCTGCCATGTTTTGATTTGGCCGCCCCTAACTTTCTCCCAACCTCTTGTACACTTAACTCATTGGTGTAGTGAGTAGATAAATAGTGCACATATTAATGCTATGGTGATAAATTTAGGCGAAAGTCAATTACGATATTAAGTGACTCATTCCACAATATGAAACCTACACTCCTAAAAATGATTGATGCGAATTATGATGAGAATATTACCTTCAAGCGTAGAACATTCATTGGAGTTCCACCCTCGTCACAAATACTGTGCTCCCAAAGCATTGACTCGATAACATTTTCAAACAGTTTACGAGTGAATGGACGAGAAAACTCCAAAGTCAGTGTTGATATCCGCTGAAAATATGACACATTATACGTTTGTGGTCTGACATACTCTATTCAAATGGATTGATACTGATTCAGGAGGTGGGACAAAAACTTCCGGATTGGGACTGTAATGGAAAAAAATTTACAATAATACCAAATCGAAACTGAAAACAGTTATCCAAATATGAAGAAACCGTTTTTAGTCAAAATCAGGGCATATACACTAACAAAAAGTGAATGATATCTGAATTCGCGATAATATTCTAATAGCCTGATGACCAAAGCTATGTAAATAACGACCCCTTATTGTTGATGGCTTGGTATGTACATGACACTAAGATCAATCGGTCATCCGATTCTTTCAGGTGAATAACAAATACTGGTGCAGGCACTAATTTTATTGATTGTATTACTTCATATCAATAGAGAAAATAATGTGAAGTTTAAGATCCAAAATATATCAATTTATGCCTTCAGACCATAAAAGTTTGGTCTATTCGGTAAACAGTGGCATATCTTGCAATAGTCTCTCTGTTTCTAAGTTTACATGATTAGTTACACAACACGAATACCGAATTCCACCAATGACCATTACAAAAGTGCAATGCATAATCACATCTAATATTGAATGATATGTCCCTGTAAGCAAATGTAAAACAAAACGACTTGGTGCCTCGATTTGAAGACATTAACCAAACACACATTAAACTAACCTGTTAGAATAAATCTGAAGATCAAGAATTTCTTCCAAATTCACCCTATAAGTAAAGGAGCGAAAATTCAGATTCCAGCTTTAGAATTGATTTTGGTAAAATAGTATTTAAAGAGGAACTATCGTTGGAACATCCGTCTTATTAGGAATCAAAAGTGTGGTTGTTAAATTTTACCATGTATCTTGTACTAATGTACAAAATGATAAAAAAAAAGCATCAAAAAACAAAAGAATTAAAACTCTAAAAGGTAATTATAGAGAGAATAAACCACCTTATCAGTCAAAAAGCTAAACAATATGATATGATAGTACCGTTGAAGAGTTCCCATTCTTAAAGGAATTACGTTTCGGTAATCTACAATCGTTTTAAACTACCTGCAAATAATTAGCTTTTAGTTTCTCTAGATTATTTGGTTACTCTTAACGTGAAGCGAAGTGATATGGCATTATGTGAAGTTCTGTCCCTTCAAACAGCATACGTGCGATCACTGTCAGAAAGTTGGTCACAAAAACGGTTTCTGTCAATCAGCCTAATAAAAAAGCCGTCGAAATTCATAGATACAGCGTCGTTTTCTCAAAAGGCCAGTTGCCTCACCAATGAGTTTAGCGGCAGTCTTCTACAACCAAGCCGCTACTCGACGCAAATTTCTGACTCTCTCAATCAATGGTCAGCCAGTCCGGTTGGATTCGAATACCGCATCGGATATCACCATTCCGTCGGAAAGAGCTTGGAAAGCTTTAGGCGAACTACCCATCAAACCATCCTCGCAGACTGCCGTCAGCACCCGTGGGGGTCATCTCTACTTTCGTGGTGAACTCGATTGTTGCATTTCGTTCAGAGATTCAACATTCACTGGAACGTGCTACATCACCAAGTCTACTCTCAACCTTCTGGGTTTAGACTGATTTGAGGAACTTGGTTCGCCGATCTCCCCAGCAGCACTATCTGCAATCAAGTACAAACTCCTGCCACTACACAGCAGCATACTGCAGACCACCAAAAACGATTCATTGAATACAAAGCTCATTAACAGACAAAACTGTTATCTGTATGTGTCTTAACTAAAGATACCAATGGAGTTTCATAACTCACTTAAACTAGCGGACGAAACATACTACAACCTGGGGGTTCCGCGAGATGATAGTAATCGATGGTTAGAGACCCTGAGTTACATGCCTCAAAACCGTTTGAAATAGCGAGGGTGCATCCGCTTTTTGTGTTCTATGAAATTCTAACCTTCTGAATTCCTCATCACCTCTATCTTTCTCCTTCTAAATTTACCTCACTCAATTATACTTCTTGAATAACATCTTTGAACCCTAATGTTCTCCATTACTTCTACTATCTCTAACACTATGGGATTTGAATTGACAATTGCGTCTCTGTGCTGATGCGGTATGGCAACCTGAACTTATGTACTCATGTATGAAGTTCCATGTTGTAACTGACTGACCGTCTACAACTTGAAGTTCGTAAGATGCAACTTGCTCCTTGCTCTAATTTAAGTGTGAGGTTGTTCACATCACAAGGATGCAACCGTGCAAATTTAATCGTAAACAGAAGAGTTAAAGACTCTGACAAAAAAGTACGATTTCTCTAGATGTCCCACTTTTATTCATCGATATATTACAAATCGAAAAAATCTAAACAAAATTAAGGAAAACAAAACGTAAGGATAGTCTTAAAGAATTAATTTTACGGTGCACAGTAAACGTTCATTTGGATTTAAACAATATTTACTATGAACAGACTGATAAGACAGCTATGAGTTCAATTTTAGCTGAGTTCTGTTTAACCAGTTTAAAAAATGAAACCTTCAAGGAGGTTATTTAGAAACAAGATTAATACTATCGTTAAATAGATAATACAATTATCATCTTAGGTTAGTGTCAATAAAGAGCAGCTCTTCCCGACCGAAGCTGCTACCTTGACGTGGTGGTCGGGCTTGCCTATCGTGATGACACAACCGAGCTATATTGGCTGGAACATATGTTCCTGAAGGTTCTACCATGCCAGGCAGTTCGATTGGAGAACGATGAGACTAAAAGCAGCTACCCAAGGTCTGAGGGCGAAGTCGTACTGCTGACTGCAGAGGGGTGTGACAGCAGTAAGGTGTTTCCCTCGGACAACCAGCATCTGCAGCGATGCTGCCTTCTCACAAGGAAGGAAGGGTTAGAAAAGGTCGACCCTAACAATGTCACACCTCACCCTACCTCACGGATTTCCGTCTTCGTCAGCAAGGGTGCCCACTAAGGGCTTTTAAGAGAGGAGCTAGTACTCTAAAAACTTCTCACCAAAAGACCGGGCGTGACTGGCCTCAAGCAGTTGTCCACTGGGCTCTGCTGTCACGTACCCAGGTCTCCAAGACCAACACTAATCTGTCTTCCTTTCCAGGTCCCTGAAGAAACAACCTTCCACGGTGTGGGCAACCGGGAACTGACAATCGCCCTCATACCCGTAACAGCGCACGAGACCGAATTGGTCAAAATCAAATCCTTCCTACACCCCCTAATACCTCTCTTATCTCCACGACAAACTCTTTCCACATTCCTTTATCAACCGGCACCGCTAGTGCAAACGATGCGAGTTCACGAAACGTCATTCCTGGTCTCTTGAAACCTCGTTCTAGACTACATGTTGGAGTATTTAATGTACGCACATTGTGTCAAATAGGGCAACAGGCATCATTAGCTAGGACTTTAGAATCTCGTGCCATAGATGTATGCTGTATCTCGGAAACGCGCATACAGGATCCGAGTAGAATCATTAGTTTGATTTCACCTTGTCCAGATAAATAACCAACTTGGTTTACGCTTCGTGTATCTGGTAGCCCTGATGCTACCTTCCCGGGGTCTCGCTGGCGTAGGTATAGCATTGAGTCGTAGGGCAGAACAATCTCTCCTTGAATGGATCCCTGTAGATAGTCGCTTGTGCGCTGTTTGACTCAACGGGACAGTAAGGATTCGAAAGGATAGGGACACTCGTCATCGCCTCTTCGTCAAAACAGCCTACGCCCCCACTGACTGCAGTCCAGACGATGTAAAAGATGAGTTTTACAGAAAGCTTTCGGACCTCCTCCAAAAAGTTTAGCGCTCTGATGTAGTAATAATGGCTGGTGACTTTAATGCTCAAGTAGGTAGACTGAGTGAAAATGAAAGACACCTAGGTGGATGTTATGGTGTCGCGGCTCAGACAACAGACAATGGCGACCGTCTGTTGCAACTGTGCTCAGATAACCGCCTAATCTTAGCAAACACTAACTTTAGGCATAAGGAAAAACACCTTTTGACCTGGCGACCCCCGAAGTCGTCTCAACGTTGGACGCAACTAGATCACATCGCCATCAGCCACCGATAGAGGGGTTCGATAGAGGACTGTCGCTCGTTCTGGGGCACATGTTTAGATTCAGATCACGCCCTAGTGCAAGCGCGTATTTGTTTGAGGCTTACTGAGCGTAGGAAAGACACCATGAGAAAGCCTCTGAAGGTTTTACTTAATGATAATCAAACTAACAAAATATTTCAGGAGCAACTAGAAACAGAGTTAAGCAACCATGTAAGCGATTTCCATCCAGGAGCAGGTTGGTATGTTATCAAAAAGGCTAAGGAAACAGCAGTGATATCTTCAAGTAAGGTAAACCATAAGGCTAGGATGAAGCCGTGGAACTCAATAGCATCTATCGAACTGATGGATGCTCGAAAACTCATCCCGCCTGGCTCTGAGGGCGATGAGGAGCGGAGTCAGCTTAGACGTAGGCTGAAAAAAAGCCTACTCAATTATCGAGAACAGTGGTGGGTGGCAAAAGCAAAAGCGATGGAAAAGGCAGCGGCGATAGGCAACAGTAGGCAACTATTTAGACTCATCAAGGAAACTGGTAGTAGGAACCCGAATGTGAGTGAGACTATCTCGGAAAAGGATGGTCTTATTATCCATTGTCAATCCAGAAGATTGGACTGATAGGCAGAACACTTCAGGGATCAGTTCAACTGGACTCGAGCCACTCTTCGGTTACCCACGACCTCCAGTCATCCTGAATGGCAAATCGATTTAAGTCCTCCCAGTCTACATGAAGTTGAGAAAGCGATAGGAAATCTAAAGGGAAGTAGAGCAGCAGGTCCTGATACACTGACCCCTGAGATATTTAAGGATGGTGGTCCAGTTTTAGTAGCTAGGTTGACTGAGATCTTAGGTAGAATCTGGGAACTGGACGTGATCCCATCTGACTGGTCTCAGTCACTGATTGTCCCCATCTATAAGAAAGGACAAAAGTCTTCTTGTGACAATCACAAGGGAATCAGTCTAACTAATATAGTATCTACAATATTGGCCTCAGTAATACTTCGACGCTTAAAGAAAGCTCGTGAAGAGCAAAATAGAGAAAACCAGGCTGGTTTTCGACCTGGACGTGGTGTATAGACCACATTTTCACACTGCGACAGGTCCTGGAACACAGACACACAATTAGACGTCCGAGAATAGTCGTGTTCCTGGACCTAAAAGCGGCATTTGACTCAGTGGATCGTGAGGTTCTGTACCAAAGAAGTACATTAACCTCATACAAGCTCTCTACTGCAACACTACTGGTCGAGTGAGAGCTTATGGCGAACTGTCACCGGAATTCTTTACTTTAAGTGGTGTCCGTCAAGGATGTCCACCCTCTCCATTCTTGTTTAATTTTGTCATAGACATGATCCTAGATATAACCTTATCCTCGTCTGAATTTTCAGGAATAGATCTTTTACCAGGAGGCTCGCTTATTGACTTAGAATATGCCGACGATATAGTCCTACTTGGTGAAGACGCTGACAAAATGCAGAGTCTTTTGACCACCATAAGCAACAATGCAAGCATGTTCGGGATGCGGTTTTCTCCGTCGAAATGCGAAATGTTGCTTCAAGATTGGGTTACATCGGCACCTGAACTAGTGATAGGGAGTGAAGTAGTCGAACGTGTAGAGTGCTTCACTTATCTTGGGAGTCTCATCAGTGCCGATGGCCTGGTGACTGACGAAATCTCCGCTCGGATACAGAAGGCTCGATTGGCTTTTGTCAGCCTGCGTCACTTATGGCGTAGGCGAGATATCCGTTTGCTGACTAAAGGAGAAGTGTACTGTGCAGTAGTTCGCTTGTTCCTAATTGATGGCTGTTAAACATGGCCGTTAAGAGTAGAAGATATTCGTAGGTTACTGGTTTTCGATCATAGGTGTCTCCGAAGGATTGGTCGAGTATCGTGGGACAGCCGAGTAAGCAATGCTGTTGTTAGGAAACGGGTGCTAGGTAATGATGGCAGATCGATATATGAAATATTGAAACTTCATCAGTTGAGGTGGTTGGGACATGTGCTGCATATGCCTAACCACCGACTGACTCGACGAGCTATGTTTTGTGGTGTAGGAATAGGTTGGAAGAAAGCTAGCGGCGGCCAAACCAAAACATGGCAGAAATGCATGAAATCATTCACAAGTGGCCTGAGCCATGTCGGTAGTTGTCGACTACCTGGTTGGGGTCCGCGAGACGATAATAATCGATGGTTAGAGACCTTGAATGACATGGCTAAAAATCGTTCTCAATGGCGCCGGTGCATTTAATCTTTGTGTTCTCTCAAATCCTAATCAGGATTCTTCAACCAACTGGAGTTTTGACTTTCTAAACTTTTCTCATTGAATCATACTTCTGGAATATTTTCTAATCCTAACCTCTCCGATTACTTCTAATACCTTTACTACCTCTTCTACTATTGGATTTGAATTGACAATTATATCTCTGTGCTGATAAGGTATGACAACATGAACTGATGTACTTACGTACGAAGTTCTACGTTGCATCTGACTGACTGACTGAGTTAAAGAAGGATAAGCTATCTGATTTTAGCTCTGTGATGTGAACTCACGAATTTGCTTACTTATCTGAAGAATACTGGATCGTATGTGCCATCAAGCGACTTATTCAACGAGCGAGTGAACTGCTACTTATGTGGATCCAGGAAAGTCGGATGAACAATACGTATCTCCATTTAATCACATTTAGTCGACAGTAGTAAATAAATGGTATAAACGAAATAAAGCAATGCTGAGTGATCTGTAATCCGTCTTTATAGTTTCCCGGTGGGGTTCGATTTTTTCGCTCATACAGCTATAGTTCATGAATTCATAGAAAACATTATTATCCTAGCCTGATAACGCTTCGTAAACGGTCTTGAAAATTTCTGACATCTACTATCTTTTTGTCAACCTCGTCAGTATATTTTCTTTCTTATCTATGTATTTGTATAATTTTTATCATATATTTTATGAACTGTTCATGACTGTTAATCATATGTTTGCTTTTCCAAGTTTTAAGCTACTCTCTATGTTAAAATATCCAGTTAGTTTCTTTCTAACCAGTAATAAACAGTTGACTATTGAGATGGTGGAGAAGATTTGTAGCTCAGGTGGATGATTGTGGTGGTGGTTCTCTGAGCTCAGAGAACCAAACACAGTTGACCATTGTTATAAATCTATCTTAGTCAACCCAGCTATTCCTATTGCTTAGTATTCTCTGAGAGCAATACACTCGACAAGTCCCCAACTCAGTACACAGTTGAACAGGAAAGGATTATATTCCAAATAGCAAGGTTAAATGGAAGTAAGAAGCCGAAGTGGAGGCGAAACAGAAACAACGTTGGTATCTTTATGGTTTTTACTTGAGAAGCTTCTGGAATCTAATCCATGTGATCGACTGGCGCTGATCGATTAGACTTAGCCAATCAGCGTGCAGCTAACAACACGAGAATTTTCTAGAATGCTCTCCAAGTATCGATCAAGCACTGATTGAATAGGAGTTATATCCATTCAGCACGCAGCCAACGCAGACATACTTTATTCCATCTGTGTTCCACTAACGATTATCCAGGAAAAAAACTTTCAACAATATCATTTTCTGCATATCAGATTACTTGTTTTACCACTAACCCGTCAAATTTCTCAACATGACTAAACACCAAAGGTAAATAATCCGTCTATCTAATTCTGGTTATATCTTGACCACAGTTAAACCCAAATGCAACAAAAAAGTACATTACTTCATGCAAAATTGCCACCTAAAAGAAAATTATCCAAGTTACTGTCTATTAAAAATAAATGTTTATTTAGAAAAAATTTTAAACTCGAGACTTACTGGCAATAGGTAGTTTCAATGAGTTTGGCAGAAGTATTGATTTCACTATGATAACCGATAATATGAAAATATAAGGCTTCGGAAACAGAAATGATATAGAGCTGAACAAAACGTTAAGGAAAGTTGTATGGTAGTTAACAATCAGAGAAAAATAGTGCACCAATATATAGATTCATTGATTGATTAAATCCCACAAGCACTAAGAACTACACAAGATTATAGTAGCAACTACGAATTGACTAATTAGTATGGATTTTGCACTCCTTAACATCAGTGAACGGTAGCATAGGACACTTTAATACCGCGAACTTGCATCACGATGCTGCAGTCAGAGACATAATTAACAAATTTACCACACTGAAATAACCTTCCTAATTTAGACAATGTTTGTATGTTAAGCGAGGGGGTAAGAGGCTAATTTTTTCACTGGTGATCAATCTAAGTACAAAGAAATTCAAAATGCCTTATGCAACTCTAAGCCACCTTTCATTCCACGTTGTCGTCAGTTTGGTTGTAAAATCAGGTATACAAACTGTCAGTGAGAGCAGTTCTGCTCTATACGTGTGAAATCTACCTTCTTCAAACCAAAGATGCCGTCAACTTTGGGTTTGATCACTGCTGATTTAAAAGAATTGCTAAAACTCAATGGCGAAATCGCGTAGATAATGCCGAGATTCGGCAATGTGTATTTAGTCACACTGAACACAATCTTTACATGGCGTATCGCCTCCTTGGAACTGTAACTGGTAGGAAGAGAAACACAAATGACCAGTTAATTTCATAGTAACATTATAAGGACGATGGCATAGGGACGTGTTGATTAGTCACGAATTCTTGTTTGGCGTCCTAGAGATCACGTAATGTAATAGCTTGAAGCACTAGCAGATATGAGTCAAAACTGATGATCTCACCGTAGTCCTTCATAGCATTCTTCATAAACGTACGACAAACCTTTTTAGTGGTAAGAAATTAGTCTTTATTGACCAATAAATACCTTGGTACGATCGATGGTGGCAAGAGTCTGCATTTTCCCCTTAGTACTTTGCTTCTTGAAATGCCTTGTTCTCGTGCCGGGAGTGTTGTTTACGAAACCGAGACGACGAAAAATAAACGTCCGGAGCTTTAACCACGGTTAGTAGATATAGAGGATCCACCTAAGGAAGTTTAAAAACCCTGATTCCAAATAAATCGTGCAAACTGGCTGCAGGATCCTGAAGGAATAAATGGCGTATGAACCTATTGTTGGTTACCGACTACCATGAAATTGAATCTCTCTACGTTGCTCGACTGACTTGTGGATTAGACCTCTAGGTCAAAGGCTCGGGTAGTGGCACCCTAAGAAGACCACCTTCAGTTTGAGCACCTGAGAAGTATCCCATCCGACATAAATATTTCGGTGCCCCTTTGTACTGGTAATCATACCTAAATATAAAAAAATAATATTCATCGTGTTTTTTACAGGACTGTATACTCAAATAAATATTATTGCTTTTTATTGACTGTCTATGTGATCATTCCCTTTTCTGTTTCTATTTTATTCGCGGATGTACATGAAATCTTAAAATAGTGCAGTTAGAATTATTATACCGATAAAAAAGAATTTATTATGGGTTAGGTGTTACCGGGATTTCTGAAACGGAATTTGAGGTGTGGAAAATAAAATTGTTTGAAGATCCGTAGACAGCTTGAAAAATAATGAATACGTACTACTCAATGACTTGTACACTCATATGAATTAACTATCAAAAAGTGACTTACTTAATACGCTGAATCACTGCTAATCTTTCTGAATTAGAAATTAAGTCAGTTTTGTTGAGAATTAGTACATCAGCTAAAAGTACCTGTCTGGAATAAAAATAAGTGTAAAATATACATCAGAACCTTTCATATTCGCTCATTCCATCTTCAGCAGATTTCGTAAGATACGACAAACAGTGTTTGGAATCCAAAACTGTTACGATTCCATCGAGGCAAATTTGACTACATAAATCTTCATCTAACCAGAAGAGTGATGCGACAGGACCTAGATAATTGGGAAGATCACCTTTCAGGGACACAAATAACCTGGATCAGCCAGCCCAGATGTCTCGATTAGAATATAGTCGAATTTTCCTTTCCGCTTCATTAAATTCTCAATCGCCCGTACGCTTGCATCTTTCAAAGAACAGCATAAACAACCGTTGCGTAATTCTATCCATTCTTCAAAGAGGTTGCCATCTTTTTCACTCCATGCAACACTAGACTCTACGGCTGAACCTTCACCAAAATCGTTTAAAAGAACAGCAATCCTTTTGTTGTGAGCATAAGTTAGAATATAATTCAAAAGAGTAGTTTTCCCAGCACCTAAAATCAATGTAATAAGTGTATTTTAATTATTGCAGTTGACTCAAAATGCAATTTATCAACACTGACAAAACATATGCTTGAAAACACAATGGATAAAAGTTGGTCGGTCTGTCTTTATTTTAGAAATGTATTATTTTATGTATTAAAATAGAGTAGAACTGCTGGATTAGGCTGAGAACAGCTTGCATTGAGGCATACACTATGGGCATTGCCGCTTTTAATTTAGTGAACAAAACAATCGGTGGTCAAAAGTCGATCCCATTTAGTAGTCTGTTTCTATAAAGAATCTAAGGTGAATGATATTTTTCTAAGCAACAAAATCAAAACGAATCTTAAAAACTGTCTCTTGAAATATTGTACTGCAGAGAGAACAACTACATTTTTAAAGTTTGATTTTATTCTCTGACATTTAAGTACTTAAAATCTTAACCTGAAAGGATTATCAGGTTAGACATTTCTTGTTGCTCAATTCAGTAATTTTGATGACTTTATCCTGGAACTCTTTACTTCAGTAGTCCCAGTGATTAAATTGAATTTAAACGTACTAAATCTCATTTATTTGATATGGAAAATTATGGTGGGCACCCAAGTACTTCGATTACTTACAATACACAGATTCACACCATAATTTTGCACGTATATATTAAAATCCACGACATAAATTTGAGTTTCTAATCTTTGTAAAAAACACAAGACTGGCCTACTGAAAGACTATTGATCAAAAAAGCAGCAGACTTTTTGATAGAAGTTAAACTAACATGTTAAAAAATTAGCTGTTTTTACTTACTGGACAATGAGACCAACGAAAATTAAGAACAATGCTCGAACGTCCTTTTACCGACATTACGAATCATCACATATCTGAAGCAAGCAATAAAGTGGTAATCTCATGCCTAAATCATTCTTGCAGGCCGAACTCTGACTGAGTATTTACTAGGATAGAATAAATTATGCTTTGAAAAAATACTACTCGTGTAATTATTAAACTCAGATTTTTAAAGATGACATTAAAAAGCAAAGTTCGGTCAATACAAATTGTAAACTAACCAAGGTATCCTGACAGAATTGTCACAGGAACTTTGTCTGAAGGAGGTGGACTCAGTGTCGTATCATATACTAAGTCTGGGATAATGTCTTCCATTAGTAACGGTAGAACTTCATACACCCTTAATCAAGCCTTTGAATAATGCTGACAAGTTGTCTGTACAGTGCTTTCGTAGTTCTGAAAACAAAGAAAAAATATGCTAACACCAACTGTCCAATGTTAAAGTAGGAAATAATTACGATTAGGTTCCCAAATGTCATCTGTAGTGGTCGAAAATTACGATTGTCCACTACATAAATTTGACTACGCCTAGAACTTCTCTATCGTTACTGCCGATCCCTAAGTTGCGCTGTGTAAGTGTAACAACCTTATCTCGTGAAAACCTTGCTAAAAATCTATTCGCAAGTCATTCAAGTCATTTAAACTCCCCTCAAGAGTAGAAACATCTTCAATTAGTAGAGTTATGACTGAGACTCATTGGAAGCCAAAAGGTTCATGCCCTATTCTAACAATCAGAGTAACAATTAATATAGATTCGAGGAATGGCAAAAACAATGTGGAAGACCAAGAGGATTATTCAAATAGCGCTAGATACTAGAAGATTCAAATAATTGGTGCTTCAAATAGGTAGAACTGATTGGAAACAATTCAGGCAAAAACGACACAACTATAAATATATTTTGGTAACGAGGAAGAGAGACCTACATACAACAGGGGTTGCACTGATGCCGTTCAAGAAGGCATGAAGAGCGGTTGTAAGCTACAGGATCATCAAAGAATCTTTCAAAGCAAAGAAGGGAACGGTTAAAATGAAAAATATCCGGTGCTGCACACCCATCAATTAAAGTAGCGATAATAACGGCCAGCATTATTGGATGCTAGAATCTAACCTGGGAAAATCAAGGGCGAAAGTATTGACTGTGCTGATGGGGTACCAGGAGGTCAAGATCGGGATATACAACACGGGTTATGAACGAGAAACGGGATTGAAGAAAGAAATGAGGATGGTAACAGACTCGTACATGCAAGTGTTTTCAAAAACAAGGTTATAGGTAACGGTGTTTCCTGCCATAGACATAAAGAGAGCTACGTGTATTTTATCGAACCACAATGCAGAAGACCAGGTCGATTAAACCTGCAAGATGTAAAAACAAAGAGAGTTCGTAGACCTTTAGATCATTAAGAGGTGGTAGACAACTTAGGACTGAAACCAAAGGATAACTAAACAGTTTGGCGGACAGCGCCACAAAAGTTAAACATAGCCTTTATTTGAAATGCTAATAATCTAAGTGAGTTCAAGATGTCTTTTGACAACAAGTTCCAAGCTCTATTATAACTAGTAAAAGAGAAAACCACTACGGAGCGTAACTTGAAAGGGATTAAAGATGAAAAAAATTTGATAAGCTAGATGGAACTGAGCCGCAGAAACATCAGCGTAGAAAGTCTTTGCAAGATTCAAGGACAGAAAAACAATCAGATAGCAATCATCAACAGCTACAGAAGTCTAGAGGAGAGGTTCAACAAACAAAAGATTGGAAGGCACTGAAGATGGAGGAAAAATGTAGAAGACCTGGCAATTACAGAGGTTTAGGCTGAAATGGAAGGAAATATAAAAGAACCATGTGATAAAATCAGTAGGTGGCATGGATATGTGGTAGACCAGATCGACAGTTAACAATAAAAAAAAGCAATCACAGAGGATCAAAAGCGATGATACAGACGGATAAAGTACTTTGAAAGTTCTTGAGTAAACCGTAACCGCTAGATGCAGTAGATATCGAAGCGTTATACGCAGATTGCCTTATGGCTGATACCCCAACAACAACACCAGCAACGACAACAAGAACAACAGCAACAATAGCAATGAGTAACGAGGTCATAAGACAGCAAGGGTAGCGAAGAAGTAGGACCAGACACCATACCATACAGGGAACCGGTATCAGATATACAGGTAACTTTTAAGGTGTTCTCGTCAAAAATACTTAGAAGGAAGAACAACTGCCAACAGTCTCGAAGTAGGGACACCTCATCACTATACTGAAGAAAGGTCTCGGCAACTGTAAGCACTACAGGAGGATCGCTGTTCAAAAAGACCGTCACCATCATACAGAACTACGAACGACTTTGTGCATAGAGGGGTAGCTCACAGATGTATTCTACGTGAAGACTTAGACAAAGCTGATTACTCTCACCTTATTTCCTTCTGTTATCTGTTGACTGGATTATGAAAACCTTTATACCTCATGAACTCCGCCAGTGGAACCTTCCGACCTACTGCCGGTCTAGGCCCCTATAAAGGAGGAGGGTTGGACATGGGGTTGGCGACCCCATTCCGTCGAAATCTCACTTGCCAAAAAACGATAACCAGA